>SAXG01000020.1:600000-789549 GCA_012932865.1 Amylostereum areolatum
GAAGAGGAGCAACCGCGGATCTTCCGAAAGAATTGAAGCACCCACCAGGGAATTCCCCACCAAGCGGAACAGGAACAATCGGATCAAAACCCGAAGATAAGGACAAAGGATTCAAACTAAATGCACTAGGAGTATACGACGGAAGAGACCGGGCAAAAGCAGCAAAGTTCATAGAACAATGCGTACTTCGCTTCATAGCATTTCCCAATGCATATGCGGCCAACATGCGTAAGATAACCTTCGTACTCTCGCATCTCACCAATGGACCTGCCCTCCACTGGGCGTCCCTTTTAATAAGCAAGATCAACAAGATACAAGATCGCGGTCTAGATCCAGAAGTATACCTTCCATGGACGGCATTCCGCGACTACTTCTTAGAAACCTTTCGAGAAATAGACCCAGGAAGGGACACTAGATTCAACATACAGCGCCTAGAACAAGGTACCATGGAAACCAAGGATTATATCACGATCTTCAGAGACTATGCCATGGAAGCTGGTTACGATCATAAAGCATTGATCGACCAATTCAAGAGAGGACTGCGCAACGATATCGTAGTCGAGATCCTCAAGAGAGATCACATCTCGAACGATATTGACGAATAGTATGAATGTCACGGATCGCTCCATTTCTCTCTTCGTTTGCAGACCTCGTACACGCGACGTGTCACGGCACATGACTTTCCCTTGCATCACATGCTTCAACGACGTCATTGCCCGGACTTCCGAGCGGGGTTCCGCATCCTTATCTATGACATCACTGCTCCGGACCTTCGTCCTCCGCCCCATGACTCCTTTCCTATTGTTCCCCCCGCTCGCACCACTATCGCATCGCATCGCACCATCGTTCCCACTTGTATATAAGGACAGTGTTTCTCTTCCCTTTTCCTCAGACTGTCCATCTCGTCCTACGGTACTGTAGCGCACGTTGCACTACCCTAGACCCCGGCACTCTCAAATCTATTTTCTTCTCGCTCCTCTCATCGTCGCGACTTAGGCGGTTCATCGGTCTCATAAACTGCGTTTCTGACACCTGGACAGTCTACCCCTACGCCTACCTCGCACCCCTCTCTCCATCTACCTCTGCCGTCTCTACGACGTTAAAAACTCCCACCACGGACCTCCCGAACGCACCGGTCTTCCTCCCGTTCAACGGAAAGCCGATCACCCCCCGCGACGACGCACCACTCCCCTACCCTTGGTCCGACGCCGTCACCGTCAACTGCCTCGTCCCCGTACAGAACCTCTGCAAGAAAGATCCCTGGACCGCGCACGGTCTCAACTTCCGCATCTTCGAGTGGAGGTGGCACAAGGATCACGGTACTGTCGTCCTCGCCCTATACGTCCGAATCACTACGTGCATCAACGTAGATCTCGAACGCCTTGAATTCACCCTCCACGCCCCCACCTACCACACATACCTCATCCAAGACGCCCCCAACCCGATCCTCCAAACCAGTTTCACCTCCGTCTCCCAGTTTAACCGTCGGACCCCCGAATCCACCCCGCCACCAGTCCTCCGTCCCACCATCAAGGGTAAGACCCTTCGTCGCCGCCACCACGAACATAAGATCCGCCAGGCAGTGAAAGCCGGCTACCTCACCAAGAAACTCCTCGGCCGTCGCCCCATCGCGGCGGACTTCTTCTAGACCATCATCACGTCCTCCACAGCCCCTCTTCCCCCCACTCCAAACCTCCCCCCAGGTGTTTTTCGAGACTACTGTCCCGAAGAATACTATATCCTCACCTCGCAGCAGACTAAGGAATCCGTACGTTGGCTGCACGACAAACCAAACCGGCAACGTCGAGACTGGTACTTCGACGACCGCGACGAACAACCCTACGTCGAAGAATCAGATTTTGCCACCGCTGCGGATGTTCTACAGCGCTTCCTGAACCCCCCTCCGACCAACTCGCCCCCACCCCGTCGACGTACTGTAATCGAAGTCCCAGAAGGGATCAACCACAACGACACAACTGGGAAGTGGTACGCCTATAGACGGAACAAGAACGGAACCCCAGGACGATCAGTAGTTGAGTGGCAGCCCACTTCGTTCAGTCCCGTCCAAGATCACTGGTCGTGGCATCATAACCAGCAATTCCTCACCCCCGCCGACTTCCTTTTCGCAAAACAAGTTGAGGACGAAGTTGAAGAAGCAGAAGAACGCCGACGAGAAACTCTACGCCGCCTTGATCAAGAACTCGCCCAATCCCTCACCGTCCCCCTCCCCTTCGACAAGATGTCCGACGCCGAATCCAAACCTGCCGTCTCCAAGCGGGAGATCGGCCCCAAGCCAAAGCCATTCAAAGGCGATAGACGCGACACCCTCCGGTTCTCCCTCGAGCTCCGCATGTTCCTGCGCGTTAACAAGGATGTTTACGCCACAGATGACGCCAAGATGATGCTCCTCCTCAGCCTGATGGAGGACGACACGGCGAAAGCCTGGGCCACGCATCGCCGCATGGAACTCTTCGCCGACGAAGACGAGAAGGAAGACGCCGACACCCTCGACCCCACGCCCCCCACACTCCACTATAGCTCCTACAAAGAGCTCTTCGAGAGGTTTGGCAAAGACTTCGTGCCCGTCGATCCGAAGATAGAGGCTCAGCGTAAGATCAACGAGCTCGCAATGACCACCCGGGACGTCACTGACTTTATCACCGAGTTTGAGATGCTGGCAACCATGTCAGCGTACGACGACGAGGCGCTAATCCACTTTTTCAAGAAGGGACTTCAGCGTGACCTCGGCAAGCAGGTGGCCCGGTCGTACCCGTTCCCCACCAAGCTCGCGGAGTGGAAGGAGCGCGCCCGCCGCATCAACCACCAGTGGCTCGAAGAGAACCTGGAGAGGAAGAGCAGTCAGTCCAAGGGGGCTGTTGCGCTCACCTCGAACGGTTCGACCAACGACTCCTCGTCGCGCCGAGTCGGCGCCTTCACCAACACCTCGACCCGCCCTGCAAAGCTGACGGACGACGAGCGCGCAAAGATGATGCGCGAAGGCAAGTGCTTCATGTGTCGACAAGCCGGTCACGTCTCTCGTGACTGCCCCAACCGCGACTCGAGCGCGCGACGGGTGGGCGCAGTAGAAACTGGGTCCAAGGCCCCTCCCCTGCCGACAAACACGGCTCCGTCCACTGCGAAAGAAACTCCCGACCCATCCAAAACCATCGCGGCGATCACTCGCCAGCTGAAGGATCTGGACGCGGAAGGCAAGGAGCAGGCAGTAGTGCTGTTGAAGGACATCCTGGAATCGCAGGATTTTTGAAACGCCCCCCAGTCGCGTTGTCTGGTGGAGGCAAAGGACTTTTGGTATCATCGTCGAATCGTTTCGCTGTATTATCATCCATGCATACCTGTGAGCAATTGTATCCCCCGTGTTTGTATCTGTCTACTGTCACCAAGAACAGGCAAACACCATCGATCACGCTCAAAGTCAAGCTGATCGGACGAGTTACCAAAAGAGAAATCGACGCAGACGCGCTGCTTGATAGCGGCGCAGAAGGAATTATCCTGAACCGAAGCTTCGTTGAACGCAAGAAGCTCACCACAAGAAAACTAGAAAACCCGTTCCCCGTGCGTAATGTGGACGGCACCGAGAACATCATGGGCTGGGTACGCGACACAACGACTCAGCGGATCCGGATATACTCGCAAGATTCAAAGGCGTACCATGAGGAAGAAGCTGAGTTCTTCATCACCGACATCGGCGATCATGACATGATCCTTGGAACAGACTGGCTCGACGAGCACAATCCCACCATAGACTGGCAACGAGACCATGTTGACATGCTCCGCTGCCCTCCCTCGTGTACTCTGTCCAAACCTCCTGTGACGAACCTCGCAACCAAGCCACGGAAACCATCATCGGTCCAATCACAGCGTAAGGTTGAAGCAGGTAAAACCCCGAGGACACCTCTCGTCGTGGACGATCCCTTCCCAGAGCCGACATATGTGTCCTGGACCCCAGTCCCCACTTATGTTATTCCTGCACACAGAGTCAAAGGTGTTCGCGTCCGCACGGTCCATCGCTCCCCTCTACCCGCACGACTCTTCACTGAAGACGACGACGAGTGGCCCATGGTATTCCGAGACTGGGAGATCAATGGACTACGCCGCACCGGAATCCTCCCTGAAACCGATGGTCCTAATCCAGATGCAATACCCATCCGCGCGGGCTTTACAAAAGCGCAGGAGCTTGCAGAGCATTCAAAAGAGAACGCACGCCCGCAAACCTTTGAAGACTTAGTCCCCCCGCCGTACCGCGACTTTGCGCCTGTATTCGACAAGAAAACCTCCGAGCGACTTCCTGACCGACGACCATGGGACCATGCTATCGACATGAAAGACGGCTTTGAACCCAAACCGTGCAAGATCTACCCCCTCTCACCTTCCGAGCAGATCGAACTCGACACCTTCCTCGATGACCACCTGAAGAAGGGCTATATCCGCCCTTCGAAGTCACCTCAGGCGAGTCCGTTCTTCTTTGTGAAGAAAAAGGATGGAAAGCTGCATCCCATACAGGACTATCGAGAATTAAACAAGGGCACTGTCAAGAATGAATACCCCTTGCCACTGATCTCTGAAATTGTCGACCGCCTCAAAGGTGCAAAGATCTTCTCCAAGATGGATGTTCGCTGGGGCTACAACAATGTCCGCATCAAGGAAGGCGACGAGTGGAAGGCTGCGTTCAAGACGAATTGTGGTCTCTTCGAACCTACGGTGATGTTTTTCGGGCTTATGAACTCCCCTGCGACATTTCAGGCAATGATGAATGAACTGTTCAAGGATCTCATCGACTCGGGCAAGGTCATCATCTACATGGACGACATCTTGGTGTTCACTCGCACCATGAACGAACACCGTGCCATAGTGCGGCAGGTTCTGCAGCGTTTGCAAGACAACGACCTCTTCCTCAAACCGGAGAAATGCGTCTTTGAGCAAGACTCTGTCGAATACCTCGGACTCATCATCTCGCACGACAAGATCGCTATGGACCCCGTCAAGGTAGCAGGTATTCAGGACTGGCCGACACCACTGAACGGTCAAAGATGTGCAATCCTTCCTCGGCTTTGGCAACTTCTACCGACGTTTCATCAAGGACTTCTCCAAGGTTGCACGGCCCCTATTTGATCTGACAAAGAAGGACTGCACATGGGACTGGTCGACGGACTGCCAAACTGCGTTTGACGCACTGAAAGCTGCGTTTACTTCCTCCCCCGTCTTAGTCATGCCTGACCCAAAGAAGCCTTACCTCGTTGAAGTCGATGCCTCGGACTTTGCTACTGGAGGTATACTCTCGCAGAAAGGCGACGACGGTCACTGGCATCCAGTGGCGTATCTGTCCAAGGCCCTATCGGAACCAGAACGCAACTACGACATCTACGACAAGGAGCTGCTTGCGATCATCCGTGCGCTTGAAGCCTGGCGCCACTACCTCGAAGGCGCCCCCGACACCGTCGAAATCTGGACAGATCACAAGAACCTGGAGCACTTCAAGACGGCACAGAAGCTGAGCCGCCGACAGGCACATTGGGCTCTATTCCTCACTCGATTTGACTTCTCGCTCGTTCACAAACCAGGAGTATCCCATCACCCAGATCCAATGTCCCGACGACCTGATCACAAGCAGGGCGTTGAGAATGACAACAAGGACGTGTATCTTGCTCGACCCCAAGTACTTCCAGATACGTGCAACAAGGCCAGGAGCAGTAACCTCCCTCGGTGATGTCGAACTCCGACGACGCATCCGCGACTGCAAAACCAAGGACATCGAGGTCGTTCAAGCCCTGGACGCCATCTTACGAAACGGACCACGTACACTCGTCAAGAACCTTCAAGAGTGGAACTACGAAGAAGGCCTGGTCCTGTTTAGAGGAAAGGTATACGTCCCTGCGGATGACGAGTTGCGACGCGACATTGTCAAAATGTACCATGAATCGCCCCTGGCTGGACACCCCGGTCGCTTCAAGACTTACGAGCTTGTGAGTCGTGAATATTGGTGGCCTGGCATGTCTGTCTTTGTCCGCGACTTTGTAGCAGGATGCGCAACCTGCCAGTCGACGAAGACACAGAGCAGCCGACCCCACGTCGACATGATCCCAAACGAAGTACCCGATCGACCATTTGGCGTCATCTCCACCGACTTCATCGTCGAACTCCCTGACTGCGAAGGCTATAACTGCCGTCAATGTCGTGGTCGATCGCCTCACCAAGATGGTGGTTACCACCCCATGTACAACGAAGATCACCAGCGATGGCACGGCCGACATTCTCTTCGATAAGGTATACCGACACTACGGCTTAGCAGACAAGATCATCTCGGATCGTGGACCCCAATTTGCTGGACAGGTGATGCGTACACTCAACGAGAAGCTCGGGATCAAGTCCGCCCTCAGCACAGCGTATCACCCACAGACAGACGGCCAAACCGAACGCGAGAACCAGAACCTCGAGCAGTTTCTGCGAGTATTCTGCAACTACCGTCAAGACGACTGGGTGAAGTGGTTGCCCTTCTTCGAGTTTTCTCACAACTCTCGCACCCATGCAGCTACTGGAAAGGCTCCCTTTGAAGTCCCTCTACGGCTTCCTCCCCAGGATGTACCCATCCGTAAACCCGTCCTCAAAGGTCCCTGCAGTTGAAGAACGCCTCCGTCAACTTGAAGAAGTCCGACAAGAGATCAAAGCCAGCCTTGCCCTCGCATCTGACTTAATGAAGCACTACAATGGTGACACGATCAGCAAATCGACACTGTTCGCCGTTGGAGACAAGGTCTGGCTCGAAGGCAAAAACCTGAAGACGACGAGGCCGAAAGCTAAGCTTGCTGCCAAACGATTTGGACCCTTCGAGATCGTTGACGTCATTAACCCAGTGAATTACCGCCTGAAGCTGCCGAAGACGTGGAGAATCCACCCAGTCTTCCATGCTTCGCTGCTCACCGCATACAAGGAGACAACGGCACATGGTCCAAACTATGAACAACCGCCGCCTGACCTCGTTGATGACGAAGAAGAATATGACGTTGAAGACATCATCGACTCGAAGCCGACCCGCAACAAGAAAGGCATACAATACCTCGTCAAGTGGGTAGGCTATCCTGACTCCGAGAATACCTGGCTCCCTCGCTCCTCGCTCTCAAAGGTCACCGACATGATCGACGCCTTCCACAAACGCCATCCAAACGCACCCCGCCCTGTGCGTTCCCTCGGCATCTCCTTTGACGATTTTCTCGCATCTACCCTTGCAGATGACATCGCGCTCCAGGCGAAAGCGCGTCTTAAAGGGGGGGTAATGTCACGGATCGCTCCATTTCTCTCTTCGTTTGCAGACCTCGTACACGCGACGTGTCACGGCACATGACTTTCCCTTGCATCACATGCTTCAACGACGTCATTGCCCGGACTTCCGAGCGGGGTTCCGCATCCTTATCTATGACATCACTGCTCCGGACCTTCGTCCTCCGCCCCATGACTCCTTCCCTATTGTTCCCCCCGCTCGCACCACTATCGCATCGCATCGCACCATCGTTCCCACTTGTATATAAGGACAGTGTTTCTCTTCCCTTTTCCCTAGACTGTCCATCTCCTCATACGGTACTGTAGCGCACGTTGCACTACCCTAGACCCCGGCACTCTCGAATCTATTTTCTTCTCGCTCCTCTCATCGTCGCGACTTAGGCGGTTCATCGGTCTCATAAACTGCGTTTCTGACAGCCCCTGCTGCCCCCATCTCCTTCCCTCCCACGTCTCTTCTCCTCCCCCTCGACCCCACCACCCCGTCACACGTTCCCCTCTGCCCCATGCTTGCGCGACCCTGTTGCCATGGCAACCACATCCAGTATGGGTGCTGGTTGCTGTGCACAGGCGCGTGACCGGCAAACACGTGCCGCATTGAAGCCGTGCGTTTGCGGTCGGATATGCGGGCATGGTGTGTATGCACGGCACAAATGGTGGTGCGAACGGTGCGCGCAGGATGCGGTGATGCTCGTCGGCGGCGTGCGCAGCAATCGGCGGGGGCAGCGGAGGCGGCGGATGTCACGGATCGCTCCATTTCTCTCTTCGTTTGCAGACCTCGTACACGCGACGTGTCACGGCACATGACTTTCCCTTGCATCACATGCTTCAATGACGTCATTGCCCGGACTTCCGAGCGGGGTTCCGCATCCTTATCTATGACATCACTGCTCCGGACCTTCGTCCTCCGCCCCATGACTCCTTCCCTATTGTTCCCCCCGCTCGCACCACTATCGCATCACATCGCACCATCGTTCCCACTTGTATATAAGGACAGTGTTTCTCTTCCCTTTTCCCTAGACTGTCCATCTCGTCATACGGTACTGTAGCGCACGTTGCACTACCCTAGACCCCGGCACTCTCGAATCTATTTTCTTCTCGCTCCTCCCATCGTCGCGACTTAGGCGGTTCATCGGTCTCATAAACTGTGTTTCTGACAGCGGAGGGGAATTGATAAGCGCGGCGGTGAGGCCTATAGGGCCCCGCGCATTATAATGTTTGGTGACTGCGACACCAGTGCAATGGTGGAGGCAGTGAGAAATTTGCCACCTAATTGCGATGCATCCGAGGCAACTTTCTCCCTGGCTGGTGAGTGTGTCCGGTTTGGCTGAAATGGAGGTGTTGGGACAGTCGGAGCAGTCGGAGCAGTCGGGGCAATTGGTCGGGGGTGTCGGAGTCCGTCACCACTGATGTGGTTCTCCGATGCTATCGACACTTCCAACAACATCCGACGCTCCAATGCCTCCGAAGGTCCTGGAGCCTGGCCCATCTTGTTGGACCGCAACAGAAATGGTTGTTGAGCTCAAACCATGCAACAAGAAGGCCCAGAAGGTAAAATTTCTTATGTTCTTTCTGTAGATATGTTAGTATTGCAATGTAATTGCTTCTTAGTGGCTATAAACATGTCGTCGGAGAGCCACCGGCACCTCTGACACCCTGACATCTCCGACATCTCCGACACCTCTATAAAGTCTGCTGGCCCTGACATTACCGCACTCCTGACTCCCAACTTCTAAAGTCCAACATCTAACCTCCGACACCTCTAATCTCTGACATCTCCGACCTCCAACATCTCTGACCTCCGACACCTCCGACTTCCGACACCTCCGACCTCTGACACCTCCGACCTCTGACATCTCCCCGACCCCCAACTCCGACAGACTGCAACACAAGATGTGTAGGAAATATATCTATGTGGGAATTGTAATAAGACTACACTTTGAATCTTTAATCCTTACCAACCTGGGCCCACATGTAATCACACTTCCATGGGCCCACCATGGGGTATGTGTCGGCAACACCCTATTTGACTTGTGAAATATGTGTCTCAATGTCCTTATTTGGCTAAGGGAGGTCCCCCGCCGTCTCACCCGCGCCCTCTCGCTACCACCACTCTCGCCGCCCGCGCTGTCTCCCCCCCCCCCCCCCGCTGTCTCGCCCCCCCCCCCCCCCCGCTGTCTTGTTGCCCGTGCCATCTCGCCCCCCCCCGCTGTCTTGTCGCCCGTGCTGTCTCGCCGTCCCCACCTTCTTGTCGTCCCCGCCGTCCCCGCCGTCTCGCCGTCTCGCCATCCCCGCCGTCTCGCCATCCCCACCATCTCGCCACCCCCTCCCTCTCGCCTGCGCCCTCTTGCCACCTGCGCCTTCTCGCTACCACCACTCTCACCACCCGCGCTGTCTTGCCCCTCTCCCCCTCCCCGCCGCCGTCTTGTCGCCCGCGCCATGTTGTCGCCTGCGCCATCTCGCCGTCCCCGCCGTCTTGTTGCCTGTGCTGCCCCCGCCGTCTCGCCCCTCCCCACGCCGTCTCGCCGCCCCCGCTGTCTCGTCACCACCGCTGTCTCGCCCACGCTGTCTCGCCGCCCCCACCATCTTGCTGCCCCCGTCGTCTCATCACACTGCCGTGTTGTCTCCCTGCTGTCTTTTACCCTACCCTGTTACCCCAGTTGCCCTATTTTACTTATCAGATATTGTTATATGGTATACCTTTTCTTATTTTTGTTATGATATTGTGCACAATATAACTTGTTTGGTCATCATCATATTGTGTGATTGTGGGTCTACAAGCAAATAAGAAATTCAAAGGTGTAGGTTGGAGGTGTGTTGGTAGGTACTTGGTCCCTAGTTTACCTAGGTTATTCTTCAATTGCTGTTCAGTTGACCAACCGCCCAATGAATACGTAGGTTTCAGACCAGTTTCGAAGTTTGGGTGTTTCACCTGTTTCATAGATTATACAACTTGACAACTAGCCAAAACATGCCTTAACTCAATGTGTTAGATTGCTGATGTAGGATGAGCTAGAGTTTACGATGCAAAGGCATACTCGAGTCTCGTTACTCTCGTATCTGATTTGTCCGTGGTGTTTGTGGAAATCCACTTCCTCACCCATCCTGACTCTCAATTGATAATTGTAAAAACTGGGTAGCGTGGCCGAGTTGGTCTAAGGCGTTGGATTTAAGTTCTCCTTGATTCCCAATGGGCGCAAGTCCGCGCGAGTTCGAACCTCGCCGCTACCATTTTTTCTCTCGATCACAGCCTACAGGAATCGGGGTCCCCAGGTTGAGGCAGTGGCAGTGGCAGGTCCGCAATTGTATAAATATTTGTGTTGGAACTTCGCTCTTCTTATGTACCAACTTTGTCTTACGATCGGTCCATCCACATACCAGATCTGCTTTCTTATGCAGTCTGCTTCTCGGTCCTTCACCCTTCGTGTGTCTCTAGGCTTTCGCCGATATCAAACACAGGCGCGCCTGCCCTCTTCTGCGTACACGGACCCCTCTCGGGCTACTGAAGCAGCCGTGTCCACGACTCCTGACGATCTCTCCCCCTCTCAACGACATGCCCTAAGCGCCGCGTTACGGGTGGATCAGGCCGGGGAAATTGCAGCCAACTGTATCTATCAAGGTCAACTCGTCATTCTGAAGCGGGATCGTGCCTCTGCAACCCTCCTTCAAGTCAGTCTGCGATTGCTGTTCTCTCTCTTAAACAGCCGTTCATCGCGCCTTCGCAGGATATGTGGGACCAAGAGAAGAAACATTTGGCAGTCATGAACAAACTCCAGGTACAACATCGAGTACGACCGACCGCTCTCTGGGAAGTCGCGAAGATTGCTGGTTTTGGACTAGGCGTGGCGACGGCCCTCATGGGCAAAGAGGCCGCCATGGCTTGTACTGAGGCGGTAGAGACAGTTATTGGAGAGCATTACGACGAGTATGTGACCATTCTGCCTTACACTTCCCATATCTGACTTGTTCGGCGCGCACTCCTAGCCAGTTAGAGGAGATGGAAAACATGTTACCTTCCCATCCTAGCATGCCATTGCTCAAGGACGTTATCCGAGAGTTCAGAGATGACGAACTGGAACATCTGGACATTGCAGTCGAAAACGACTCGCAACGGGCACCTGCACACGCATTACTCAGTTCCGTCATCGGTGCAGGCTGTATGGCAGCCATTGAGCTATGCAAACGGGTCTAAGGCGTTGGCCCTCCTTGACTTGTATCGAATCGAGAATGTGTCGGACGTGATATATATTATGCAGACTCTAATCTTCGGTCGGCTCAAGTGACGGCGGAGGAACACGATAGAGCGACTGCCCCTTCCGTTTCGCTGTCCAGTCCCACTTATTCTATAAACGAAGAATCAGTTCGAGTGCACAGATGGTGTAACGAAGCCACACACATCTTCACTGTAGGCCAGCGTATAAATCGCGCTGGGGACTATGACGAGACCAGCCAAAGCGAGCCAGGTTGCTTTGTTTGTGAAGCGGAAGTGCCTATAGGCATCCTCGCGCTTTTGAAAGACGTTAGTAAAGACAGATCCAAAAACAAGGCGAAGTTGTTGCACCATATGGTTCCATCGTTCCACCGCAGGGTCGTGCTAACGAAAACGTGAACATTGAACACTCGTTCGGGTGCGGTGGGAGTGCTGACGCACTTTCACAACATCTGAAGACAGAAGCTTCAGATAACGCTCAAATAAGAGACGAGCAGTAATACTGACCGTGGACCGCCATGGTGACTGTAATATGTTAGTGTCTGCGACGGAATTGAGTTGCGTTCGGCGGGAACGGTGATCCCAGCCGCGGAGTTCTCAGCTGTTGACCCGTGTTTACTCCGGCTTTCCTCTCGACATACATCTTCTCTTTCCTTCTTTTAAGCACCATTCAAATCCTCAGCGTCACAAATGGCATACAACCGCGAATGGGACAAAGGAAAGGATGGGTGGTCAGCAGATAATGGCGACACCGGTGGCTGGCAAGACTATACAGGCGGAGGAGGTCGGGGGAACGTGCGGTACAGGGAAGAGGAATATTACGGCGATGGCAAAAGGAGGAGGTATAACAACGGGGTGCGTCCAGTGCATCTTTGAATTTCCCTGTCGCTTTTGTTTACACTCGCCAACTATAGGGTTACGATGCGGGGCAGGGCTGGGACGACAGCAGCTACGATGCCGGTCAATACCAGCAGCCGCTGGTCGCGCCGACCCAGCAGCCTTACGCGCAGGACGATCGCCCTCCGCGAGGAGGTTTCAACCTTGGCGGGACGTCGACCAGTGGCACTGCTAGCGGAGGCTTTCAAGGCAATCGAAAGCGCCTCGCCCCGAGCGAACCAAGCCCTCACGTTATTTTCCTCGGTCTTGACCCCGACTTCACCGAAGCGGATGTCTGTCACTCGTTCTGCCTCCTCTTCCCGATCACCTCACTGAGTGCCTACATCCGCAGTTGCAATCTTATTTATCCTACAATGGCTGCAGCATCGAATCGACCACGATTATTCGAGAGAGAACAACAGGCACTTGCCCATCACTTGCATCTGTGCTTGGACCTTCGCATTGACGACTCTTCCTGGGGTTTTGCTCCCTGCCTTTGCTTCCCCAGGCCAGTCCAAAGGTTTCGGCTTTGCCCAGTTCTCGTCGGTCGAAGGCGCCCGTGCCTTCGTCGACCCTTCCTTTCCCTTTATACAGGTCCCTCCCCCCGCCTCGCACGGTGCCACAGCGACTGCTGCATTCTACAAGGCGCTTGAGACGGGCGCGCAACATACAGGACGAAGAGTGAAGATCGACTTTTCTCAGAGCGCCAGTCCGGGTGACAGAGGTCGATTCGGACGCCCAGCGAACGCTAATGATGGGACGCGCGATATCGGAAATTCGCAAGCACCTGTTCTACTGTTCAGAGGGCTCGACCCCATGTCGGGACCCTCGGCCGTTCACCAAGCGATGCTAACCTCCTCCGGTCTTAACAAGGAAGGGGCGAAAGGCATGAAGAGGATCGTCATCATCAAGGATAAGGTCACGATGGCCAGTTGGGGTTTTGCGTTTGTGGAGTTTGTTGACGCACAGGTATTTCGATCAAGGCAGTTTCAACATAGAATATGTCTGACGCTCAGCCTCGACAGGCCGCCTCCACTGTCCTGGCTGTCACTATGTCGCCACAGATTCATCCCAACGGGTTTCGCATCTCAGACAAACCTGTAGCAGCTTCATTTGCACACCCCTACTCTTTCCAGCCGCTGGCCAATCCCATGCTGAGGGACGAAGCGTGCATTTCGTCCTCGATGGCTCTCGGTGGTGTCGAAGGGACCTGGGTGCGATATTGGGATGAAGCCTCCACGGCAGCTATCCTTGAATTCAAAGTAGAAGAACCTGCGCCCCAGCAACCGTCAGCTCCTGGAAAAGAGAAGAAGAAGAGGCCTAAGAGTGAGCTGGTCGTTGCAGTGAATCTGTGGACTGCTGCTCACTTGTTTATGTAGTTGATGCAGACGCCGCGGCTCTACGTGCAATCCCTGTGGAAGCTTCTACCTTGCCTGTGTCAGACAAGCCTGTAACGTTAAATTTCAAGGGCTTGACAACAAACAAGATCTCCGGTACATTTTTACCACCATCTCGCCCCCTTTTTCAATACTGATTCAGCTGCAGCTAAAGCTGCACCGCTGACATTGGGATTCTCTATGGCTGACGATGCTGGAACTGATGACGAAGCTTCTCATGGTAAGGAGGACGATGCTAAGGGTAAGATTTGTTTCTTGTACTAACCTAAAGAGGCATGCGTTTTTGACGGGTGTCCCGCAGTTGCCGCGGCGAAGAAAGTGGCCCCAATGATTGCGAGCAAGAAGGTGGGGAATATCGTCTTCCCATGCGTCAAGGATAGTAATATTTCTTGCCTTATAGATAGCGAACAATATCAACAAGTGGAATCAAGCTCAGGAAGGGATGAATTCGGGAGCGTCTAGTTCTGCCCCCGTTCCGGTTGTCGTACGACTCGCCAGATCTTAGCCGGGAGTCTGCTAATGCGCACATGTATAGTCCGCTCCTTCGTCCAATGTGGTGATCACGCCAGTGCAAACCAAAGCAGACACGCCTCCCCCAGAAGCAGAATTCGAATTCTCGGACGTAGTCAAGTTAACGTGCTTGCTTTGCGCGCGGCAATTCAAGACGATGGATCAGCTCAAGCGACACAACAAGGAATCTGATCTACACAAAGTGCGTCTAGTTCATTGCCATCCAGCTCCATTTTCTGACCAAATTATCATAGAAAAACCACAAGGACCCCAATCTCCGCGATATTGCAAGGGAGAAAGCGCAGGCCGTAAAAGCAAGAGAAGAATCCTCGAACTCAACTCCTGATCCGCAGCCTGTGCAACCGAAATATCGCGACCGCGCTTCAGAGCGTCGTGTCATGCACAACCAACCCGATATGCCTTTGCCCGAAACGACAGAAGACCCTCGAAAATCGCGTCGTTTTGCAGAAGGGCCGCCACCGCCACCATCTCCGCCACCCCCAGCCTTGAACCCTGGCAAGGACGATACGAACGTAGGCAATAAACTTTTGAAAATGATGGGCTGGAAGGAGGGTACAGGGCTCGGTGTTGACGGCGGAGGACGTGTGGACCCTATGTAGGTCGCTATGTGGCTGCATTGCTGAACACCAAAGGCTGACCCGTCTCGTTGCAGCCAAACAGCCATCTACGCTTCCGGTGCGGGGTTGGGTGCCAGCAAAGGTAAAGAGGTGGGTAAATATCCCGATGGATATACTGGCTATGTACACATGGCGAAGGACGCGGTGAGCCATTGTCTTTCCTCCTGTTCCATCCGCTAATTTTATGGTATATAGGCTCGCGAACGTTACGAGAGTTAGGTTGGCGCGTACGATCGAGCTCTGTCTCCACATTGCTATGGACCCGGCGTCTCGTCTGCTCTTTTATTTATATTCATCGTACTTTATATCATGCGAATTTCCTCATCGTCCTCCGTTTAGTCATGTGAAGGTGGCTATCTCAGAAGAAGCATGGTGTCGAATGGGCGTCATTCATCGACTTGCACCTTTAAGGGTGAAAACCAACTATTCTCACGCGCAACGTGCACATATTGGCTCTTATTTAAGATGGCAGCAACCAACGTTGTTCTGGTCTGTTCTCCCACATATCTCAAATATGGCTCATCCTCTTGTTTGGCCAGGAAAATACTTCTTCTACCCAATCGGGAACACCTCAGCTGTGTGCATGACAAGAGACGTCGCTCTTGAGGATGACGCGTCTATCCTTCTTCTAGGATGTGGCGATCCGAGGAACGTTTTGTATACCGTCTCTTGCGAGCCCAAGGACAGTGAGTTCGCTGCTTCATCTCAAAGTCTTCGCGTTGTTCACGTTACTCTTGCCACATGTAGTCGGTCGCAAGCTGGACTTCACATGCTGTGACATCGATCCTGCGGTATTGGGTGCGTTCCCACCATTAGCGCAGTGGATAACTTGATATTCATGAGCTACTCAGCACGGAACGTTCTTCTATTCACCATGGTCTCCGATCAACTATCCTCCTCTATGATATGGAACATTTTCTTCCATATGTACCTTGACAAGAACTCCTACGGCATGCTAATCGACCAATGTCGTAAGCTAATCAGAATATCCGAATCCGTCGAGCTTTGGGACGAGTCACCGTATGGGCGCTACCTCAAGATATCCACCGCACACACCTTGTCGGAACTACGTCGTCATTGGACATTATACGTCGACTTTGAATCACTTCCTCCCCCCCGCGCTCACAAAATTCGTGAGGCATTCGTCAAGGTGTCGAAAGTTAATTCTGCAAAGCGAGCAATAACATCTGCGCGTTCGGCCGGACCAGTTCTAAGCTCCGCCATGCCGCTCCTTCCAGAGCTTTTCGTGCATTACTGGAAGAACGGCGTCACCTTTACCAATTCCATGCAAATTGGTGCCGCCACATTGCTCAACCCGACTTTTGTGTACTCCCTTGGAGGCGAAGGCATATCGGTCCACTATGGCACGGATCCAGTAGCCCCATTCCATCTAGCTCCATTGTTCGGAAATGCGCGAAAAGCTCTTTCCATTTCGGACGTCGTCAAGGCCGCCATGGTCGAATTCGAGGGCTGGTGTTCATCTTTATTTTCTGCCATATCCTCTTCAGGCTCTCCTATTCCAATTATTCGGTTCATCGTAGGTGATGCCATCGCAGTTTGCAGAGCCCTGAAAGCGTTCGAAACGACGGGCTCTCTTGACATCGGTGTCCCTGTGGCACAATGGAAAACACAGCTCATCCAGCTAAGCCGGAAGGAATATATCGCAGAGGGTGCCCCAGTCATTTTCGATGTTATCGACACTTCAAACTTGAATGACCACATTGGCTTGCTCAACGTGCTCATCGCCACCGTGCCCATTCTATCAACTCCTTCTGGTGTTTTATACACTGAATCACTCTTATTTCGTGGGGAAGACGCAACTAAAGAGTTCACGGAGCTTCTATATGCAGACGTCGCAATCATTGCGCTGCTGATTGGCTTGTGTCCTGTTGACTACCTATCCGGGTTCACCTCCCGTTGCAACACGCACGAACTCGTGATGCATCGTGTCTCGAAGAACATGACGCAGTTTCATCAAGTTACCACTTGGAAACCTCCAGCCTCGGGAGATGGTACTACGAGTTCGGGCAGACCAATGTGCCTTTATACGTTCGATTCGCACCAGCTTGGGACGCTTCTATATGACATTTATCATCTAGTAAGTCTCCTTGTGTCCTGGATAGTCGACTTACACTTACTTCTTGTAGTTATTCGAGCAGGAAGATGCGATGAACTTCTGGCAGTCTAATCAAAACAATCTTCTCCGGGCCCTCGCTGCATCGAACATCATCCATTATTCTAGGGAGAGTTTTGTCCTATTCCTCAAGCTCATCAGGGACAAGCTGAACCGGGACAATGAACGGTGGACCGAGATTATGGACCGCTTTTTCGACCTAAAGGAGGCCGACCGTACCCTTAAAATGGATGAAAACAACAGTCAAGATTTCTATGCACAGCTGCATCGTCAAAATGTCTACAGTGTGTCATTCTATAAGCTTCCGGTCCGCAAAATCGGAAGGTTTCGTACTTGGGAAAATGTTCCCGTCGTCGTCAGGATCGTCCTGATCGTACCGCGCCACCATTTGGCTATCCTGGAGGATATGGAAGAGAAGGCCGGGACACCACCCCTTCAATGCGATGTCCGGGGCACTCGATGCCACAATATATTCACCAGTATTCACGCGGCGTTTGGTCGGGCCATAGCCATGGGCACAAGCAGCCGTCCCTGGGTCCAGTTTGAAGAAGACCTCCAAGGCTGGAAGGGGTCATCGTCGCTCGTCGTCTCCTTTACCATGCCAGCATTTCTCTTGGCCGAAATCGAAGATCCCTCAGATCTATTCGTACGACTGGGTTTACGCAGCACACAGGCTTCGACGCAATTCATTCCCAAGCTTGGCCTTGAACTCTGTCTTTTCAGCGCGCGATTTATGGATGAATCTCAAGTCCACGTCCTTCCAGAGCAGCAGCAACCTCGAACGACGTCTACCAAGACTTCATTAGCTTTTGCCCCGTCCACAATTGCTCAGATAGGAGATGTGGAGTCTGTGGTCGTAGAATTAGACGAACAGTGCGAGCTGGTTGCGTCTCTTGTCGCCCGTATCTCCGTCAAAAGCGTGGAGGCAAAGGCACTTTTCCAAGGTGGCACTTCTCCAGACATATCGCAAACAGCTCCTTGCGTAATGCGCATTACTCTTGAAGCGTACATGCAGGATGTTGTGTACCCGTTCCCTGTCGTTGGGTCTAAAAATCGCGCCAGGCTTGCGAGAAAGTCACTTTACATCGAGGTATGTACATTGCACACTTGAGCTTCGTGTGTAAAGGCTAATAGTTGGTTTATAGATCATTGTCCCTATATCCGGTGCTCTTAAGCCCGACGGAATGAGGCTCAATCCGTTCCCCGTGGTCCCGAGCGGTGTCAAAGGCCACCTTCAACCCTGGTCGCTTCACAGGCTCGATCTGTCTTCCCTCACAATTCTCGATATCAAAGCGAAGGGCTTGGACAAATGGTTGAATTCACATGTGAGCTCAATGATGTCAGCCAGTGAACTTTCCCTCAGGAAAAAACGCCAAGTCGACGTGATGATGTTCATAAAGGACACCATCCACACGATCTTCGTGCGTTCATCTGGCATCCAGGGGGGATCTAGGCAACGAGTTTTCAGTCTTCATGATGCCGCGACAAAGAACTGTGACACGGTACTCTTTATTAGCGAGATGCGATTCGACGTGTCGTCCCATACGATGGTCTGTGACGCGTACGTTCTTCCCCTCACCAAGGATGTTATGGTCAAGATCGAGAAGGACTTCGGCAGAGTGGTCTCTGCTGGAACCGTTACTGTGGAGACCTACGAGGGCGAGATGGCGGCATGGAAGAGGCTACTTCCCGCATTCGCCGAACGCTGCAGAACTAACTGGAAGCACACTCCCAACTGCGAATACAAGGCCAGAGGCATGATTCCACTCACAGAGGAGATGGAGAAAGACCCCTTGTGTAGTTGCGGACGAGGAAAAGATGTTTCAGGGATGGTGAACGTGCCGTCATGGAGGAACCTTGCACCGCATGTGACAAGGATCGCACTCAGCCCATTATACGCCGTCTCGTACTTGGAAACAGTAGGGCGCGATCCGATGGCGTACAAATGCTCAACATGTCGCGGGAAAGGGAAACCCAAGCTGAAGGAGTGCACAGGGTGCAGGAAGGTGCGGTACTGTTCGGAGGCATGTCAGAAGAAGGATAGGAAAGCCCACAAACCCCGCTGTAAAAAATAAGTAGAAGTCGTAAGTGATATATTTGAGCAAACGGTCTTTCTCAGACAAGTGCTCATGTATCACTTATGACGGAATTACAGTGACGATAGACGTCTAGTAGACACTGTGCGGCCGCCGGCGAGGCGCCAATGATGTTTGTATGTGCTTGGCAAGAGCCTCTATCGTTACGTAAGACGCTCGTGCCTTAGATGGGATTAAGTCGTTGTATGGCAGATTTCCTTCCTCTCCACACATACCGATTCGGGCGCGAACGGTAGCCTGTTTCACTCCAGCATCTTAACCTGATTTCCATGTCATTGTATCTCCAGCGATACACGCATAATCCATATGAACGGAACACTCCCTTCCAACGGCTCTGCGATATCCCCCACGTCCTCCTCCCGTCCTCCACCATCTCAGTTAACATCGCTTTCTCAAATTCTCTCTGCGCTCTCTTCCCTTGAATCTGAAGAGGCCGATGTATCCAACTCACTCTCCGGCCTGCTTTCTTCACACGAGCCTATCCTTGCGTCTCTACGCCGCCTTCAAACGCTCTTCCCGGGACTTGATGAATTACACTCCGAAGCTTCCCATCTCTCCGATAAGGTGTCCGTTACCGCCCGAACAGCCGCACGCGTAGGAGGACGAGTTCGTACATTAGACGAGGAGATGCGTCGTGTACGCGAGGCGAATGAACGCGTTGCGCAGGTTATGGAGCTCAAGGTCGTCCTGCTGTCAGTCCCTCCACGTATATCTCTCATCCGTTTCGTTCCCTCAGTCCTCTCTATCCGCCCTTCAGTCCTCCATTGAAAGCCAAGACTGGGAGTCAGCAACTCGTCATTGCGCTCGTGCGATGGCGTTGCCAGACGAGGTTGTTGGCGGAGCATTCGCCGAAACGGCCGTGGTGGGTCCACATTGGCTTCAAGAAATCGTGAAAATCTGTTCATGCAGTTTCTTCTAGCCCACAGCGGAAAGTCACCTGCCCCCGGCACAGACACTTCAAAATGCGCGAGATCAACTCTTGGATGTGTTCAGACGCTCATTCAATGAAGCTACACAAGCCCGTGATGCGGCCGCGACAACTCGATTCTTCAAGCTATTCCCCGCGATAGGTTGGGAGGCCGAAGGTCTAGAAGCATATGCATCATTTGTGGTTGACCTTGTCAAAGTGCGCCCTCCCGCGTCTGCCAAAAGTAGGTGTCGTCGCGCGCGATATTGTGTCGGTCTCTGACCGTCTTACTCATCAGCGTCTTCCCCACTATACTACATCACCGCGCTTACCGCACTCTTTGAAAGCATCGCCATGGTCGTTGATCAACACCAGCCAGTGGTAGAGAAATACTACGGGCCAGACAAGATGGCGAGTGTTATCACACGACTTCTACAGGAATGTGATCGAGTGGCAAAAAGCCTGATCGAAGGATGGGAAGAGGAGCGGTCGATGAAGCGAAAGGTACGTTTACATCCCCACGGATCTACGCTGAAGCTCATAGACCCAGCTTTCCGATATTTCTAGTGTTACCTTTCCATCTGTTTCGCCACACTCGCCAGTCGTCCCTCGGCGTCCGCCACTACCGCCTTCTCAGGAGGATACGGTTGACCCGCGTGAGATTGACAAGGTCATCACGGAGGCAGCTGGCATGGCCAGTCGGTGGAATCTATTCAGACGTTTTTTGTTTGACAGACTGAAGGTTTGTGTAACCTTTCCAGTCCTGTTGTACGTTCTTATCCCCATTGGCAGAACGAGACGGAATCGGAAGATGACACGGAAGAACGGTCCGCAACGCCTCGCCCTGGCACGCCTCAGCTTACGACCCCTCTACCTCAAGCCTCAGTCGACGATGAGACGTCAAAATCAGCTCAGCAGCTGCAAGCCCTCGAGACTTCAACCTGTAACCAGCTTTTTAATAACCTTCTCACCACGTATTACACGCCACTGGAGGTCTGGTATACCCGCAGTGCCATCGACAAGGTGATCCCCTTTATCTTCTCCCTTTCCTTGAAAAATTGTTGACCCCTTCTCTGCCAGGCCCACCGTTTATCAATCCCTGACGCTCTCTCGTCGCCTGCAACCACCACTACCCCAGATGACGCGTTTTACATCCTGAAGGTCGTGATCGGGAGACTGCTTTCGACTGGCGCGCCGCAGGTCGTCGAGCGCACGGCGGCCATTTTGCGCGATGCAGTCGAACGGGACTACGCGGGCGTTCTCAAACGGAAAATGGATGATGTATATAGGACCGCCGGTGCAGGACGCGAGCGCGAGACAGGCGTGGCATTTATCGTCAGTGTCCATTGCTCTTTATGTTCCTGTAGGGTGATGCTGACTGTTTCGTGCAGACACTTTTGAATGATCTGGACCTATCGGCGTCGCACATGGAGCGGTTGATCAAGGATGTGTTGTCTGCCCCGACGATATCCCAAGGATTCCTTGCGGATGAACAAGCATCGGTCACCGCTAGTGTATCCTCATTCACGACGCTTGTTCCCAAATTTCGATCCATTCTACGGGCGGGTTATCTTATCTCCTCTCAGCTGTGCTGTGCTCACTTCTTCCATGGGTTTAGGCGGGTGTGGAACAACTCTTCAATCAGCTCATGCGACCAAAACTCCGGACACTGATTGTGGACCTGTATAAGGATGTGTCGTATGTGCTCGATGAGGATGCATATTCAGCGTCGGAGTATCAAGATGTTGTACGCAAGAGATTTGTTAAGGCATGGGAGATACTCGTGGACGGGTACAAAGTCTGTCTCCTCCTTAATCTTCACGTGCGGCATACTGACAATGGTATGTATGCGCAGGAGACCTTCAGCGAGAATAACTTCCGTCTACTGTTTGGACTCGTGTTGGATGTGCTCATACGTCCCTGGGAAAAGTTCATTTTCGGGATGCGCTACAGTGAAGTGCGTCGCTCTTCCTCGATCGACCGCAACGTGTTCACCGCATATGGTTTCTATAAAGCTGGGCGCGATTCGGTTTGACAGCGACTTGCGGGCTATCATCACATACCTATCCTCGCAAGCAGCGTTCGGGGACGTCCGTGACAAATTCATCCGGTTACAGCAGATCGCAACATTACTAAACCTCGACCAGGTGCGTTTCACAAGGCCTGTCGTTTGTCCGTTTTCTCACGAGATCGGGTGGTTATGTTGCAGGAGGAGGACGTGGACGAATTTTACAATAGTTCGGGCATCTCGTGGAAGTTGAATGAGCAGGAGGCACGAACGGTGTCTGGGCTACGGGTGTAGATCCAATTGCTTCGCGCCTTGTGTACTTTTGGAATCACAAAATTCGTTTGAAACCCAGACTGGAACTAAATACAAGGTGTGAAGACTAGAAAAACATGTACAGAGAAGTGGTATCCTAGCAAAGCAGGCAGACAGATGGAAACGAGCTAAAGTAGCAGCGGAAATTCAGCCTCTGCGAAGAGCGTCCAGACGAGCTTGAAGGGCATCTTCATCAGAGAGTGCGGCACCGCCACCACCATTACCCCCACCCGAAGCATCTCCAGTCGAATTCGAACCGGAGGATGGGGCACCGATTGACTCGCCGAGCACAACAGCCTTGCGTTCTGTGAGAGGAGACGCAGATGCGATACCCGTAGGTGCGTCGGTGAGCTGCGGAAGGTATTGATTAGCACAGGACCAAGGGGTAGGAAAAGTTATGATGTGCAAGAATAGGATGGGGGGACGCACCTGCTGTGAAAGGTGAACTCCGATCTCGTCAAGGACCTCCTTGAGAATCTTATCTCCCTCCTCCTCTTCGTCCTCGAGATCGTCCTCCATGACATCATCTACGGCATCGGACATCATCTCCTCCTTCATGTCCATCGTTGCGCTCTCGCGCTCGAATTCGTTCATGATCTTCTGAATTTGGGGGAGGTTGAGACCGCGATTCATGCCTTTCATAGCCTGTTAGGTCGGGGTTAATCAAGCGCCGAAGTGGAAGGGTGGAGAAGACATACACGGGTGGCACCGCGCATGGCGTCGGCCATCTGCTGGTTACTTCGAAGGGTTTGAATGCGGAGGCCGACGGCCTGGAGTTGCGTACGCATCTGGTAGAACTTCTGCACGTATCGTCGAGTGCGTACGAGATCCTTGGCCATGATTTTGCAAGCGTTCTACGCTTGCCACCATGAGTACGACGGAGAACGTAGAAGAAAGGCAAGGTGAGGCTGGGGCGCACCATCTGGCCAGCCTTCGCACTCTTCTTGATATCCATGATGAGCTTCTTCTCACTCTGTTCGAGTTTTGCGCGCTCGCGATCGAGCTCGCGCTGAGCCTTCGCAAGGGCGCGTTGGTGCTGGCGAAGACGTTCCGCGGGGGTGACGGTACGACCAAAGAGGGCTTCCTAAACATGATCTAAAGGGCGGGTAGCAACGGAGAGGAAAAAGACATACGACGATGTTCATGGTGCTCGATCGTGGTCAAGAGGCGGTAAGGGTAAGCGCAGTTGTGTAAGGAACTCAGACCGTAAGCTACTGTAAGTGCCGTGGCGTTACACCCGCCGGGCCGCTTCTTGGCCATGGACCACTCTACGCACTCTGCGCACTGTGCCCTCGACTCTTGCCACGCTCTCGACTTTCTACCGCTCACTTGCTTTTGTGAAAAGCGCTTTTGTAAACTCCATATTCAACCAGACTCTCACAACTGCCCTGTTGACCGATCACAACTCTCCACCGCCTCAGGCTCAACCACTACCGCCCTCCAACGATGCGCCTTTGTTTCTTGCAAGAAACCATCCCTTGAAGGATTCGTATCCAGCTCTTCTGATGCACCACATCGTGTTCCCGCCCTCTGCACAAGGTGCTCCCTCGCTTTCTGTGCGATGTGAGTTGGACAACTTCCCCTATGTAGTATGCTCATCTAAACATAACTCACCACACAGACACCGCGATCCTCCCTCTCATTCTTGTCCGATCGAAGCCGAGGCCCCCTTCAAACGCAAAAACGAAGAAGCGCACGCCATCCTTGCCAAGCGATTTCCACCGAATTCCTCCGCTCCCAAAGCCAAAACAAAACTCCCCACAGATCCCAAGAAACTCGCCCAGTTCCAAAAGATCGAGCTCATGAAGATGCGCCATCGTGCCGTTCCTGCAGACGTTAGAGACACCGCGTCTTCCGTACCACTGGACGAACGTCTTTTCTTGCGTGTCCGTCCGACATCTTCGGAATCGAACTCAGAGGAGAAGGTCTTTTGGACTCGCAAGGTCTGTTCGACCTTGTCACCTTGCGCGTCTCTCACCTTTGTTTCTTGCTCGCGTACGTAGTCCATCATCGCCGGGCGTGCATTGGACATGTTCGCTAGTCATCTTCGTGTATCTGGCTTGGATGCGTCTGTGAGTCCAAACCGTCGCTTATCATCTGATGACATCCATATGGCTTCATATACCCCTAGCCTCTTCAACTCGTCAAACCCAATCCTACCATCCCCAACGAACATGTGGTCCTGCGCAACGACCTCTCATTGTTCGAGCAAGTATCGGACGGTTCCCTCCTCGTCGTTTCTCGTGTACCTCCCCCGCATAGCTCTTGACGGGACTTCCCCTCACCATCGTACTGTACCCGGTAGATCTTGTAATCTACCCTACATTAAGTGGCAAGCAAGAGGGAGAAAAGACAAAATATGAATAGATGAACCTCGAAATCCATATAATACCGACAAACAACAGACATGCAACAGCAGCAGCAGCAGCGATGATGACAAAAAAGAAAATGACAACGCGCAAACGTCCAGAGATATCCACAGAGATAGACAACTACCACCTCATGCGACTAACGCTGCGAGCCTGCGCAGGTGCGACACATTGAGGTAAGCTGGTACGTACGTCTCCAAGCCCGAGACGTCCCGCGGTAGTGGCAGTTCGTAGGGCCCAACCTCCTCTGCCTCGGGCAGTAACAGATGATCGTTTCGGTCATTAGCTACCACGCGCGAGGCCACGATCCTCAGAATTTCGGGTGATATTGGGTTCTGTCATGGTATTAGTATTCACGCAGGACATGGCGACGGAACGGAGTCATACCTCGTAATCCGCGACGTAATAGTTCGTGCACATTCGTTGGATCTGCATAGGGCTCAACATCCAGCACACGTCGTAGATAATCTCGATATCAGCCGCCGTAGCCTAGGTTCTTCAGTGAGACGAGTCGTGGAGCAAAGCTCGGCGGAACATACCTTCTTCAGCTGAAGAAGCTTCGTCGCCTGCATCAAGTGCTCGAGCTGAAGCGTACCCTCAGGCATGTCGTGTGACTTGCACCATTCCTCAATACGCGTGATGTTGTACTGGATCTGCATCGCTACATGTCACCAAAACAATCAGTCCTGCGCTGGGCAAGAATTCGAGACCGCCTACCTCGCTTCCACGACGAGAAGTTACGGCGCATAAGCAGGTCGTTGAAACTTGTCACGCCGATGAGCTTCAGTAGTTCGGTGACCACCTGCTGCACCACGCTCTCCTCCATGTAGTAGCTCTTCAGGCTCTTCCACACCTTGTTCAGGAGGTTCAAGATGTCGTCCATGCTGAACGCCGGCTGGCTGTTTGAGTTGAAGACCCGGTTGAACAGACGTCCTCCACCATCACTGGCAATGAAACCGGGAAGGGACTGGCTCTCGATCAGTGCAGGAATGACCATCTTCGTGAGCTTCTTCTTGGTCTCCGTCATCCAGGTGTGGTAGATGTTGTACTCCAAGCTGTCAAGATCGTGCTTTACGACGGACACAAGGCGCTCGTAGTCTTCCCAGTCGAATGGTCGCACAGCATTCTCTTCTCCCGGACCGATACCTTGCAGCATGTCCGATTCGGCGACGCAGATGAAAGACAGCATCTCGTGGACGTTTGATAGCCAATAGACACCCGGTATGATGGCCTCCTCGCCAACAAATGTCTACGACTCCCAGATTAATGAACATAATTTAAAAGGGGAAGTAGATACGTACCATGACATGCGCCTGGATGGTCTGCATGACATTGGCCAAGAAGCGTTCGCTCTCGGGGATGAGGCCGTACTTCCACATCTCGTTCGTCACAAGGCTTATCAAGTTCGCGGGGAACAAGATCTCCTTCACGGCCGAGGGGTTCGTGAGACTTGGAAGCGGGATCTTGAGACCCTTGACGAGACCCTCGAGAACATCCTCGTCGAGATGTTTGATGTCTTGCAGGAGGCGAATCTTCTCTTCTGCCGGGTCATCGTAGATATCTGACAGTCCATTTTGTCCGCGGAAGCGAGACAGGCCACCCTCTTCGCCCGTGTATGCAACAGAAACCGCGCGTGGATTGGCGTTTGCACTCCGCTTCACGATTGACATCAATTCATCCGCGGAAGTGCGATGGTCTGGAGGCGCAAGCGCATATATGCCAGCCGAGCTGTGCCTCCTCTGATGCCTTGAGCCCGTACCATTCGCCTCACCGTTGAACATACCACCTGCATGGTGTGCTGCTGTAGGCGAGCTCGGTTCGAGAGCACGCAAAGTGGGCGCAAACGTGGGAGAGGTGGGGGCATCGCGAGTGCCTTTGGTGAGAGCGTTGAGGGCATAAGAACGGTTGAGTTGCTCGCGAAGGTTGCTGACCTCGCTCTTGAGCGTGAGGATCACTGAGCCATCTTCAGTGGTGCGCACAGGCATGTTTTCAATCTGCTTCTGTTGGGCGTCAAGCTCTGCGGACTGGCGAGCTATATCAGCTTCCAAACTCCGAATCCGCGCGTCTCTCTCCGCGATAACGGCCAGCGCCTCTTCCATCCGTCGCTCGATGTCGTCCTTCTCGCGTAGGAGAAGGTCACGTCGTGAAACATCCCCTTGGGCGGTAGTCAGTTCCGCCTGAAGCTGTTTTGCACGCAAGTCGACTTCTTCGTGACGAGAAAGCCACGTCTGGAGCTGTGCCTCTACACTCGTCAACCGTGCTTGCAGCTCCTTCTTCTCCGCTGTCCGTGTTTGAAGCGTTTGAGTGAGCTCGACGACCTTGTTCTCTAGGCGGTAAGAGATTTCCTTGAACTTGGAGACAGAGCGAGCTTCGGCCTTGAGAGTCTTGAGCTGCTTGCGAGCCAGACGCCTGCGCATGCACGACTGAATGAGAACCACCTGTTTGATTTTCTTGCCATGGTTCCGACGGAAAAGGCTGTAGTAGCTGTTTACGAACTGGGAGAAAGCGCGAAGACAATAGGACTTACAAGCCACGGAACAGTTGCTGAAGGAGGACGGTGGCATGCTGATATTTCCTCTCTTGGAACCCATGCCGAGCCTGAGCACCACGGACGCCTGAAAAAAAGCTTCAGTACATGATACAACAGCGGCGAGCACTGAGCGTACGGCTTTGAAAGAGGATTACGCCGGTCCGAATGTCTATGAACCGCTTCCGCTGGACGTATCGGCGGGCCACCTTTTGGAATCGAATAGCTGCTGTCTCCCGGCGGATATATGCAACTAGTCGCTTGGCAGCAACCCCTCGCCACCAGGTTTGGATCGTAATGGCAGCAGCGCGCATCCTCCTGTATTTCTTAATCGCCATGTGTCGACGCATGTTCTTCTGGACGACAGTGACCATAGAGTTGAGTCGGTCCGCGCGGAGAGTCTCCAAAGCGGCCAGCATACCCGCCCGAAAGAAGATCTTCGTACGGCCGCTCTGGTGCTTGTCGGAGTCGTTGATTGTCTTATCCAGAATGAGGGAGCACAGTTGTCGTAGTTCCAATTTTTGGATCAGCGGACCCCACAGTGTTGCAGACACAAGCATGTAATACCTGCGAAACATAAGAAGGATGGACGACCAGCTGCCGCAGAGCTCACCGTTCCGCGAACTCCTCGTATGTCCACCGTGTCGGATATCCGGCACAACTGATACGGATTGTTTCCAGAACACCACAAGCTCGGAGCTGACTGAGAACTTGTTGAGGAGTGAACTTCCATGCCTCCTTCTGCTCGTTGGGCTTGATACAACGAATATAGTGAACATTAGTAATACCGAGAGTTTCCATAAGGCTGGCAAGAGATGCTTTGAAGATTGACGCTTGGGTCGGCTTGCGTACGGCGCCGCCTGGTCGCTTGGATCCCGATCCACTAGAGTTGACCAACGACGAGCGTCCAGGATCGGGAATGAGAGATTGTCGGCGGGAACCACCACTGCCCGAGTCTGAAACTGCAGGGGAACCGGGGGAGCTATCTGAGGGTTTGGCGGAAGCGAGAGCAGCGTCCAAGACTTCGCGAAGGAACGGATTCTTGGTTGTGGCAAGAAGGTTCATGTGCTCATCCGGAACAGTGTCGCGGTTCTTTTCCAAAAAACCGTCAACCTCATACGTGACATCCAGGGCGTAGTGCGCTATTGTGAACGCAGAGCTTCCGAACCTAGGTTTCTTGAACACATTCTTGTTGAGAGGCTTGTCCAGCTGGTTATAAAGCTTCTGCAGGAACGACGCGTCGCTCCCAGACGGAAGACGGGCTTCCTCATCGAGAAGGGCAAGTACACCGAGCTTTCCTTCGATGACATCAATGCAAGGCTGGTTGTCAGAGAAGTCGATGAACGTCCAGTTAATTTCCTCCTTGACATATTCCTCTTGTTCCAATTTGAAAACGTGGGCATTGAACTACCGAACGTCAAATAATGCCAATGCCAAACGGTGTCAGAACTTACTTCTTGTTGCAACTTCTCATTCGCGTAGTTGATACTGAACTGTTCGAACGAGTTCTGCCCGAAGCGTATATTAGAAAATTGCGACAACACTTGATAGCATAACACAAAACACACCTTCTGGAAATGCTCAAACCCGTAAATATCCAGTACACCGATGAACATTTCCGCGCGTCGTTCCGCCTCTCCATTCTCCCCAGCCAAGCTCTCGTTGACAATTGCGACTAGCCACTCGAAAAGGCAAACATAGACAAACTTGGCCACACTGTCCCGAACAACCGTAGCTTGCGCAGCATTGAGCGCAGTCACGATCTTCTCCGAGCGGGTTGTAATTTGCTTTTTTACCGTCCATTTCTTGAATTCGGCTTTGTCAACGCCCAAGAAACGAGTCGCCAGCATGAGTTCATTGTCGTTGTCGTCGACCGTCGATTCATTTCGCATAGGTGTAATCTTGACGTTCCCGAGGTGAAGCAGAGCAGACAGTAGACGGAATACAGCCCATTGCTTCTCAACGCTGATACCAATCGTCGAGAGTGCGTGTTGAGTAGTCCTGAACTCCTCCGCATCGTCGACTCCAGGTATAGGTGTCGAATGAGGTCCACCCTGCTTTAGGTAGTGGAATTTCGTGATATCGGTGTCAAGGCCAAGATCCTTTCGCTCTTTGAGGGGGGCACCGGCACAAAGTTGGTAGAAGATGTGATAGTTCCGCTCTGTGGTCGGTTGAAAGACGATACGAGAGCGTTCTAAGAGGTATGTTCGGATGCGAGCACCGACGATCTCTTGTTTGCCGTCGAAGAGAATCTTCGTACAGATTTAGTAGATACTCAATCCGCGCGATTCATATTGAACCCACTTGAATGTATTTTCCGAAACGAGAAGAGTTGTCGTTCCGGGTCGTCTTGGCGTTACCAAAGGCCTCCAGTACAGGATTTGTCGCTAGAATCTGACGTTCGACCTCACTAGACTCGTCTAGAGATGCTTTGGTCCTGGATTTGGCTGGGGATTCGGGAGGGTTGACCGATGCAAGGTAACGCATGATGAATTTGGCCTGAAACGTGCATCAGCACGCACATCGTTATCAATAGTCGACACGCACAGATTCGGTCTTTCCTGCACCGCTGGAATCTCGACGTGAGGATCCGAACAGATAGGTGATGCGTAGATACGTACCTCTCTCCAGAAACAATGATAGTTTGACCCATTCCCTCTTTTCTCATGGCAGTATACGCGTCTTCCGCAATGGCAAATAGATGTGGCTCCAGTTCTCCTCTTCGACGACCACTATAAGCTTGGATGATCTCAGGACCATAGAGGGTGACGCGTTGGAAGGGGTTCATGGCAATAAGCACGATACCACTGTAGGTATAGATGCTGTGTTGGGCGTAGCGGTTTCGGATGGTATGCATAACTAAGGAGGGGTTTGGAAAGGGAGGAACGGAAGAATAAGATGCAGGACACACCGGAGGGTTCGTTGAGATGTGAAAGCGTGGCCAAATCGTCAGCCGTCTCTAGCAGCGGCGGATTTCGTAACGGAGGAAGATTGTCCTTGCCATCCTTGATTTCTTTCGCAGTCGTGTCGATGGTGATTTCCTAATGAAGTGGGGGGACGGGAAGCGCGTCAAGGGATGGGCACCGGTCACGACAACGAGGACGCACCTTTCCTCGCTCGTCAATGAAGGCGAGCTTGATCTTGTCGTCGGCGGATTTGACGACATTGGTGACCTCCCCAGATATCCAACCTTGATCTTTGTCGGTGAACCATACTCTGGTCCCCTTGCCGTAGATGTTTTCCGCCATGAGTGTCGTGAGGGAGGCTCAGGCTGGCGCGCTTTCAGTCTCAAGGGAGGTTCCTTTCTCGGCAGTGTTGATCTCCAGGTTCCCACGGTTAGTAAACATCTGTGGCGCCTAGCAACTCGTCTAATGCGAAAACTTTCTCCATTCTCCGCCACTGGCCAGCGCCACGGGGCGCGTCGGTAACTTGATTCTCCGTACTTATCGTTGTATGTACATCTATATGTCTTCTACATGCTACACGTATCCCAGACATGCTAAACCATCCACGCTTCACTCATCAATGCCTCAGATGGTCTTGCCAGCATCTATCATCTATCTGTACCCGACGCGTCCTCGCGCGCATCTTATCGACTCTGCTATGTTCGGTCATTATCGTGATACGCCCCTTCTCACGCCTTGGCGGCTCTTCAGCCTTTTTGGTTTTAACTCTTAAGGTGATCCCATGTTGGTTATGGTACTGGCAGGATCGGTCTCACACACATTTTCTCAAAGGAGCTTGTCTTCGCAGTACAGGAAACTCTTCCCCAGCAAGTCGAGGCCACCGTGCTCAACACAATGGGGGCATTGATAGGAATCGCCTACCTCAACTTTGGCACGATTTATATCTATGCAATTTCCAGACAATTCGGCTGCTGCTCGAGCCATCCCCATCGTGTTTCTCATTGCAATAGCTTTTAGTGGTGCGTGTGGCTGGTGTGCAAATGACGTCACGTTAAACGGCATATCTAACATAGTTTACAGCCGGCCTAGCGAAGAGTGCACTCCCGCGCCTTCAAATGTCTGCCCAAATTTGCTGTTTCCTTTCTATCTTCATCCTTACAACACACCCCGGCGCATCGGAGGTGCGCAGGGTCCCTATCCGTGCCCTGTCCGACGGACTGATGAACATTACACAGGGTGAACTGGCTACCTCTGGCAACTATCTATGGGTAACACTGTCGGCGGCATGCATCTGTTTATTAAGTAGCTTTCTGTTGCTGCCTTGGTTCATTGCACCATTTGCAGAGGACGTCGCCACCGCCTTCCTACAACTACACCAGGCCCTATCCGCAAGGCTCGACGAAACTCTCATGCAGGGACATGTCTCGCAAGCCATCTCATCAACGAAGAGTCGACGATCTTCTCAGGCGATCAATACAGCTTAACGCATCCTACTCCCGCGAGTCATTTGAGCTACGTGTGGGCCGACTTAGTGGTAAGCCATCCTAACTTAGGTGTTTGTCTGCTGGCTGACGCGCTGACGTCCGGCAGTCAAATCGCTGAAACCATTCATCGGTATCGTTGAATATTTGCGTCGCGAGATAGCCTGGGGAAGGTCCACTGCGAGACATTTTCATGACAAGGACTCGATTGCGGCCTTCGAACCGACAATTCTAGCGCTTGGTCACTCTACGTTGACCGCCATGCAAGCAGTGGCGACCGCCGTGCACTCATCCTATAACAACCATGTCGGTGAACTTGTTACTCGATCTCTGCGAGAAGAGCGTTCTAGTATCATCCTTGTACGGGAGCGACTTCTAATGGCTCGCGACGGAGCGAGAGACCACCTTCGAGGCATGTTTGGCAGTACTGATGAATCCTCAAACGATTCCCTGGAAGACCTGACCAGAAAAGTGAATGAACTCAAATTGTCACAAGAACGTTGGGATTATTGTCTGTTCACTATTTCACTTTTGCAGGTTTGCCTCTCGTTACTTCCTACTCATCCGGTAGTAATATGTATATCCATCCACAGATGGCCCAAGAAATGCTTCAAGCGCTCATCGTCGCAGATAAGACTCTAGCTTTGTATGAGCAATCTCATGTTCGCCTCTGGTACCCTCGCCTCACTATGGCCTGGCTCGGTATGGCGCCTCCTACAGTTGTGATGGACGACCGCGCTGCTCCACCGGACGACCCTGTTCCCATTGACAGTGGCAGACGCTTGAGCTCGACGGAAGCACAGCAAGGTCTCGCAGAACATCTTCAATTTTTCAACAGTAGAGACGCCGCTGTTGCAAGAGCGAAGATCCGTGCGTCAAATACGTATCCTGACGGATGGGGACCGTGGTCATTTTCTCTTTATCGATTGTGGTCTACCGTCCCTGTTCTTCGTGCCAGACTGGCTCTGTCTCCCATCCTGAGGTCTTTTACTCACTCAAAGCACCTGCATCACGCGTTAAAGAATGCCATAGGCGTAGCTCTCCTAAGTCTTCCAGCGTTTTTCCCCGAAGGTAGCGCAGGTGAGAAAGGCCTCATCATTGCCTCTTTTATCTAACGATTAATAGGGCAGAAGTTTTTCACCGAAGTACATGGCCAGTGGATGGTCATCAGCTACGTTTGGGTCTTACAAACGAACACCGGAGCCACGTGGAGGATAGGTTATCTTCGCATTGTGAGTGTGCACCTTACCACTTCAAACCATTGGTCCAACACATGAGCGTAGTCCGGGACAATCATTGGAGCGATTTACGCGTACATCGTAAGAAAATATCAGAAGTGAAGGGGAAAATGTCCTCATACAACCACAGACATATCTTATTTGCCACAGCAACCCATATGGTTTGGTCGCGATGGTCACTGTAAGTAGCTCACCTCTTATTCTGTAGCAAAGATTCACCATCTATCTAGCTTGCGGACGTACCCATCAGCTATATAATCACCTGTACTTCGATATCTTCCCTTGGTGTTGTGGCGTATGTTCCAATCTCACCCCTTTTCATACCGTCTCGCTAACCCTTCATATCAAGTAATGTCACCTTGCCCCCAATCGTTTTCGCACCATATGTGATCAACAATTCTACTAGCTCGGTGACATGTACGTGCCTGTCCGCCGTGTCTCTTCCCATAGCATTGAAGGACTGTGTAGTACTGGCGCTGTGGCGAGGAGCGATGATATCCACTGGTATCGTCTCGGCGTTGATCATGAACACAGCGTTGTTCCCGCGTCATTGCAGGGTGCGGCCTTTGCTGGCCGTCGGCGTGAATGTGGCTAACCTGTCGATCAATCGCAGATTCTATTCCTTCGGAGCACCAGCCAGACACTTGGTATGCTCAGCCAGTTATATTTAATGCTGGGAAGGTGAGCCGTGCTTTCGCCCTAGTCCAAGCAATGTACAATGGCGCGTTGCAGAGATTTATTCCAGAAGACCCAGCCTTTCGTCCCAAAAGACACTCGCCAGATTATGAAGATGGAGCTCAATATTCGGAATTCCTTGTCTCGCCTGTCTTATTTTATTGTGACCATGGACGACGAGCTGAGTCTCGTGCCGGTGATCATTCTGTCTCCGTTTGTTCCGTGGCAGTGACTCACTATTTTACCAGAAACCTATGCAGCAATATCGTAAGGCGGTCGCTGCTCTGCAAGACATCCTAGATATCATGACTGGCCTACGAAAAGTTAGGGAAAATATCCCAGTAAAAGAAACCGTGTCATCCGTTTTCTGCGAGCGGCGCGAATTCGTTAGTTCTCAGATGTTCGATTTGAAGACCTTCGCACTCATCTATGATTATTTCAGGTTTCGTGCATATGTCTGTCGTTATACGCTTGTGAACACGCATTCCGCGCGCGTCAACCCCTCCCTCAATTCCTTCCCTCCGCGAGGCTTTCATTATCGGCTTTGCTTTCGCATATCGAGGAATCTTTGGGTGCGGCCCGGTCATCCCCAGAGGATAGCGGGGTGAAGGGCATGTCCTTGGTATACGTGCTTGCGGAGAGTGAAGTGCTGAAGGACCTGGTCGACGCCATGGAGAACCTACTTTCCGTTTGTCGTGCGCTCTTTGGTACGGCGACCTGGCTCATACAGGACAGCCGCCAGAGCGAAGGGTTCGGATTTCCTCGAGAAACCGACGGTGACGGTGTGCGCAGTGGCTGGTACAGCAACTAGTGTTTGTTATCATACTGGAAAACGGTACTCTCAATATTCCTACGCGTTCGCTGTTGAGGAGCGCATTGTATTGCTATAACATAATATATGTACGAAGTTGGAACGACACGCCTCATGAACCAAATCCAAAAACTCCGAGTCACGAGGAACATGTTGGCGAGCTTGATCGCGCTTCTTGACAGGGTATCGGGTTCTTTATGATAGTAGCGTGAGCTAAATCCTCTCCTTCTGCGGCCACGAATAGAACAGCCAAAGAACAGCAGGTTCCAGACGCCACAAGAGGCGTGCCAGGGGCCAGTTGGATCTTACGCGGCGCTACCGGTGACTAGGTACGCACCCAGTCCCAGTCTCAAGTTCCTACCCGTTGGTGAGTCGGTGACACCACCTACGAATTGGATAAAATAGCGGAACATGTCCCACGTATCCTTGTTGATCACAAGGATCCGATAGCGCCCGGGAGACGAATGGCCAACTTGACCGGCGAATATTGGCTCGGCTTTTTCGATACACAAGCGGCGGCGGTTTGGATCCGTCAACACCCGCTTGAGGAAAGCCTGTCGCACACGGTCTGTTGGACATAGTATAGACGCCATTCTGATACCCACAATGATCTCCGACTTGAGCGCCTTTAGTGGTCGAACCCGACAACGATCCCTCCGTGAAGCTAATCCACGCCCGAAACGCACCGGCCACTCTATCGACCTACACCAGAGTTTGACGGTTTCCCTCCCGGTCAAGGTCCAAATCATTTTACGCGCCTGTATAAAGAGCCGCAGACTACAGACCATGGTCACCTCGACACCACGATACCCCTCGACACACTCCCGACACTTATGTCGTTCCAAACTCAATGGCGCCTCCACTGGCCTAGGTATTCCCGGTTTTTCACCCGACGCATCCTGGCGCGATGGTTATCGACGTTTCTTACCGCTACAATGGTCGTAATCCCCAGTTTCAAACGTCTAGGAGGCCCTTCCGCCTTTCTGGCACTTACAGTGCTCGCTTTGGTGTTTGGAGTGCAAGGTACAGTGGCGCAGCAGGTGATTACAAAAACTCTTTCCAGTCTCTCAAGCGCTCATCCAACACTGCGTAGGTGGAGGCCACCGTTCTCAATGTCGCGTGCGCCCTCATCGCCATCGCCACTGCTACTCTAGGCCGTTATATATCGTCTCTGTGTCCGGACAACTCGACGCGGGCGCGCACAGTTCCTGCAATTTTTCTCATCTTTATCGTGTTTATCGGTGCGTAACGTCTCAGCAGCCTCTCGGTTTAGTATTTGGCCGTTGACACATCTTCCTCAGCCGGACTCGTCAAGAGCACGCTGCCTCGATTGCAGCTGGGGGCACGCATATCATGCCTTATCACCGTCTTCATGCTCACGACCAGCCCTGGCATCGCTGCGGTGCGTTTATATATCTCGGGGATTTTTTTTTCATTACTTACCCATACACTGACACAGGACGCCGTTGGTCCGTGTGCCAACTATGTATGGATCTTGCTATGTCCGGCCGTCATAGCTCTCTTCAGTGCATTTCTCTTTCTTCCGTGGTTCACTTCACAATTCGCGCAAGAGGTTGCGGGCACTTTCGGCAAACTTCGAGGGTGTCTATCCGCGAAACTCGACGAGGCTTCCGCTCCCACATCCCAACCTCTTCCTGTCCACAAATATCGTCAAATGCTCCCCGACCTATTTCGGAGGTCGGTACAGCTAAATACGTCGTACTTCCAAGCGTCCTTTGAGTTGCGTGTGGGCCGATTAAGTGGTACGACATCTATCATTGACCAAGCGTCTACGCTGGCTGACGACCCTCCCAGTGAAATCACTCAAGCCACTTATCGGGGTTATTGAGTACCTCCGTCGCGATCTCTCTTGGGGTAAATTCGAGTCGGAGGTCGTCAAGAACGGTCCTACCGAAACCTGTCATCCACCCCGCCGTCATGGAGCTTGGTATTGCACTGGTTGCCTCTATGGAAACTGTGGAGGACATTGTGCGAGCGACGTACGAGTACCATTTCCGCTCTCCCATCCTGTCACAAGAAGAAAAGCGGAATATGATCTCTCAAGTGCGGCACAAACTGCTCAAGGCCCGGGAAAATGCTATTGAAGAACTGAATTCCTCGCTTGGTGCGGTGGACGAGGATCTATCTAGACCGAATGTCGATGATGAGCGGACGATCGCAGGCGGAATTCCGACGCATCTACGACAGTATTCGGAGTTCTGTTTGTTTACGACCTCGCTCCTCCAGGTGAGCCCTTTCCGTGACACGCATCATTTCTCTCCTTATATCCTTTCCAGATGGCCCAGGAGATGCGCCAAGCTTTATTGGTGGCAGACAACCTGATCACGCAGTACGACCAGTCGCGCACCCGTTTGTGGCTCCCTCGTCTGACTTGGGCATGGCTCGGTATGTCGCCGCCAACGGTTTACCTTGGACAACAACATCCGCCTTCAAGGGACCCTGTCATTGCGCACGAAGGAACCGGGCCAGTCTTTGACGTCTCTTGAGGCGCAGCAGGGCATTCTTGAGCACCAAGCGTTCTTCAACGGTGGCGGCGCATCTGTGTCAAGAGTTTCATCGCACACCCCCAAACCGCCGATGAAAATCTCTTGGAATCCAATCCCATTTATTTTTCACGTTTGGGCGTCGGCTCCAGTATTGCGCGTCCGAATAGCCATTTCTAAGGCGTATCGGGCGTTCATGACCTCAGCCCACCTCCAATTGGCATTCAAACACGCTGCTGGCGTCGCATTGCTTAGCCTTCCGGCCTGGTTGCCCGTTGGAAGCTCCGGTGAGTCTACACGGTTTCATCTTAAAGACCTTGCTGATCGGAAGTCACATTGGCAGGTCAAAGGTGGTTCGTTGAGACTCATGGGCAATGGATGGTTATAAGCTATTGCTGGGTACTGGACATCAACTCCGGCGCAACTTGGAGGACAGGCTACCTTCGGATTGTAAGCATTTGCACCATTCGGTTCACTCAACTTTTGTTCTGAAGAATATTACCATGCAGACAGGAACGGTTCTGGGTGCCGTGTATGCGTACATCGTGAGTCTATCCACTCATCTATCCTACCTATTCTCTGGCTGAATTGAAGCTAGACATACCTCATCTGCCATACCAATCCGTACGGCCTCGTGGCTATGGTCACAGTAAGTGTCCCAATATATCTTCGTCGATAATCCTAATGTCTGTACAGTTCTCGGATGTGCCCATAAGCTGGATCGTATGTCTTACATCAACACCGCCAATCGGTCTGGTGGCGTAAGTCATCCCGCCTCACGACACTGTATCATGCTAATGTTTTAACAGCGCAATCGCCATCCCTCCCATTGTGTTTGCAAAGTACGAAGACCCTGCCCTGACCACCCCAATCGTCAGTACGTATATGCTGCTCCCCGTTTCCGTGTCTTCGACATCTGATTGTCTCGGCCAGTGGTTGCTGTGTACAGAGGAGCGATGATTGCTATCGGGATAGTGGCGGCCCTGATTGTGAACACCGTAGTTGTGGCCGCGCCATTGCAGGGTACGAGAAGATCCGCACCATCGTCAAAGCTAGACTGCTGACCGTGTTCTCAGGTCATGTTTTTGAGCCAGACAAGTCACTCACTGGGGTTACTGAGCCAGCTTTATCTGATGCTCGGAAGGTGCGTGCTCGCCCCCATCGTTCGGCCCGGGTGGACTGCTTATATGGCAATGCAGGGAACTATTTCAGAGGACCCAGTCGGTCGTTCAAGGAGATGTGCAGAAGATTCTCAAGATGGAGCTTCACATACGCAACTCTTTGGCTCGCCTTGGACAACTTGTCGTCACCATGGACGATGAGCTGTGCCTTGCACCTGTGCGCCATATACTGTTGGATTTGCTGGATAATGCTGATGGTCCTGCCTCAGAAACCTATGGGAATTTACCGGAGAACAGTCGTGATCCTTCAGACGGTGCTGGACACCATGTCAGGGTTGCATACCGTGAGAGAATATATACCCCCCCGTGAGGCAGTCACAGCAGTTTTGCGTGAACGGCGCGAATTCGTGCGTCCACCTTTCTTTTGTTTAACAGCTAGGCTCATCACGATATCGACAGGTGTCTGGCATCTGCCTTGCGTTATACGCCAGCGAGCATGCGTTCCGTGCGAGGCAACCGCTTCCGCATTTTCTTCCACCATTGCAAGGGGCGCTGTCGACCCTGGTTCTCCAGCTGGAGGAGTCGTCCGGGTACGCGCGTCCGGAGAGAAGGGAAGAAAGCGGCCTGCCACTGGCCTACACCTGTGCGGAGACGAAGATCTTGGGGGGTATGGCGGACACCATGGAAAGTCTATTGGATGTTTGTCGGACGCTATTTGGGACTGCGACATGGCTGGAACCTGAGGCAGAGGAGCCTCGGTGGTCGGAAGTGAACTCTTTAAAAGACGTAGAGGAGGACGAAAAGGACTTGCACGAATTGTATCCATAGCACTTTCACGTAGAACAGTATTGTACATGTATAATAGACGCTGATAGCTCACTCAGAACGAATACTTTCGGCAGCGTTATGACTTGAAGGTGACTTTACATAAGTGCCAGCTGGACCCGATTGGGGGAACAATGGTGCACGTGAAGCTGTGGCCGGAAAGCAAGGACAAACAACGCGGTGGCGGACGCGACGGGACGCGCAGACGAGACTGTTGTGAGTTGACAGCTTGGAGCAGCGCAGAGCCCACCGTCTTCAGCCTCCACGAACGTCCCTCCTCTTCTCCGCATTCACCATCTCCCTCGTAGTCTGTCGACTTCACATCGCCCACCTTTCCGATGACCTCCAACGCTCCTGGTCCCCTTTCCATTCACAGCTCCCCGTCCTTCCGCCAAAGCCAGTCGCCGCTACAGCCAACATGATACATCCCTTTAACCCGGGATGCCATCTAACCCTAAGCATGCATAGGGCTGCTTTCTCTCTTCTTCCGCTCAAACCACCCTTCGTCGCATTCATCCCTGTGGCGTCGGCGACTGCCACCACGGCCGACCATGCATCATTCAACGACACCGTCAGAGTCGGGACGTCAGTGCACCCGGCGCTTTCCACCGCTCTCCCCTCCAATTCGCTTGCAATGACCTCCGCATTACCATCCCATCGCGTCTCCGGAAAGTGTCTAAAGTCGCGATTCACAGCCGTCTCGGTTGCGTGTGCCCATACAGATCCCTGCCCGTGTCGCCTCGGGACCCTGGATGTGCCGCCCGTCGCTCTTTATCCCCACGCACAGAGAGCTGCCTTGACGCCCAGGCGGAACAGTCCGTGAGGACGTTCAAATCGTACGCTCTCATCGGGTTATAGACGTCGGCGTATGTCGAGGAAGGCGATGCCGGGATGGCACGGGATTCATCCACACGCAACTGCGAGGGATGCGCGCCTGGGCACCAGGGATGCGTCGCGGGACCCATGGATGTCCGATGCGCGAGCGAGCAAGTTCCACACGAGTCGGGTCGCAGGTAAGAGTTTCGTCAGGATGCAGACTAGGTCACCTTTCAGATATCCCAGATGTCTTTTTCGCCTAGTGTTGCCCGTAGTGCCGACCCTAGTCAGGGAATCGTCATGCCTCTGGTCGCGCCAGTCCTACCATGGACGGCTGACCGATGTTGAGTGGCGCTCCCCGGAGCTTCCAGAGCCCTCCACACAGAGAGCAAGACAGTCGAGCCTTGGGCTCATCCGGCTTCTTTTCGCAGTATTTGTACGCCGTGGGTTGCTCCTCTTCCCTTGCTGTTTTTCCACGCGAATCATGGCAGGTGGGGGTGGAGAGGTCTCCCAAAAGCGTCACCGTGCGCACCTTAATCTGCATGGCACCGTGGCGATTGGTTTGGTGGGTCTTTGGACGGGACCAAGGGCTTGGTTGGATATATGGGAACGCACAGGAAAGTTGACGAGTGGGGAAGCAGCTGTGGGGGATGGTGTCGCGTCATGCGCAGAATGGGGAACGTGAGAGGTCTTGTTGACGTTTAGGTGGTCCTGGGTTGTCCTGGTAGATGGAGGGAGGTCGGGCTTACCCCTGAAGAAGGTGGAGGTTTTGATTCTCTTTTCATCGCGCGTCTGTCTGCCCCCAACTTGCAGCCCTTCCACCACAGGAAGGCGCACCTCAGTGCGCTCTGCAGGCGTAGTCTGACTTCCACTGTCTATCTCAAGAGATCCTGAGCCCACACCCGTGGCACGCTGAACGGCGTTGATGTTGCTGTAGACGTAACTCCGAGATCAGGGAGTCTCTTTTTCGGCGTTTTGGTGCTCACTTTGTAGGACGGGCGTGCCGCGAAGACCCGCGTCATCGCGCTTGTTCAAGGATCGCCGCTGGCTCTTCCCTCTCCGTCGGGCGGATCCGCTTGTTTCTTCTCGACACCGTGCAGACGTGTGTTGACCCACTGGCTCGCTAACGCGTGGCTGTTGTCGTCGTGCAGTTGTGGCCCGGAGAACGTCCCTGCCTCTGTGCTTGATGCCCTCGCCTTCGGCTCGAGAGTACTGTTCCTGCGGGATGCGGTAACAGAGATGCGTTCTCGTTCTCGGTCAGAGGAGGAGAGGTGTCTGGTCAGTTGCATACCTCTCTGGATCCGTCCAGAGCTGTGCGCGGATGGCGTCATGTTGGGATGCGGCTGGTGGCGAGGACGTTTGTGTTGGCAGTCGATCGAGGAAAGAAGCGCCGGCGGAGCACAGACAGGGAGACAGGTGGTGGTTTGCGGACCTGCTCGGACAAGGCGAGCTGCGCACTGTCCCGTCGATGGAGTCGACGAGAGGTTGAGATGAGACGTCGAGGGGGTGCTTCTACGGAGAGCAGCTATGTTCAGCCGTATATCAATGGTGTCCTACGGCCCTTAGGGGTACGAGGGTGGGTGTTGACGGGTCAGGGGGATAGACGGTGGGCCGAAACATCTGTTGACCTTGTCCAGAGGGAGTAGGCTAGGAGCAGAAGTCGGATGAGAATACAGAGATCCCGTTCGGGGGTAGGGGGTGCCCTTCGGGGCTCGAGAGTGGACGGACGGGCTTATGTCCTCAATTTTTTCCATCCCATTTGGGTTGCTTTCGTAGCATCTTCCGTATACCGACTGTTCCAACGATGTACAAATTGATTGAAGCTAATAAGCGGTGACTTTAGAGAGCAGCACAGGATGGCAAGGCGTATATGTTAATACAATGTGACTTCCAGCGACAATGGTTACAAAAAGCAGCAGAGGGAATAAATCTGAACGGCGCTAAATATGAGATTGTGGACCAACGGCACCAGCCTCTGCCCTGCCCAATGCACCCCCGCCTACGTGCCCTATGCCTGCACCGGTACCCCCAATGCCTGCACCGGTACCCCCAATGCCTGCGCCAGCACCGGACCCGCTCAGCAGCACCGAGGCATCTCCCGGCGCACCTAAGAACGACTCGTTGCCCCACGCCCATCCTCCCTCGCGCGTGAATGGGAGCGCGGCGCTCGAATTCATTGGCGTGCCCTGATACGTGAAGTACGGAAGGGGGCTACCACCTAGCGCCGCAGGGTTGCGGAAGAAAGAGAGAGGACGTGCGTGGGAGCAAAAGATGATTGAAGCGGAAGTCCCAGACAGCGGCAAAGGTCTGGCGGAAGGCCACAAATGCAGTGAAGGTCCCGATGACCGCGCCGGCGAGGACGTCATACCAGTTGTGGACTAGAGCACCATGAGGTCGTGAGTATGCGTAACTTTTAATGACCGGAATCAGAGACACATACATTCATCGATTGTAAGCTGCGCCTGCGATCAGGGTGGCCCCCAATATGGGTGCGAACATGAGAATCATCTTCCAGTAGGCGGGGTTGTGGGCACTCATGACCTTGAGCTGGGCATTGAAGTAAAGGGCGAGGAAGACGAGGCCTGCGAAACCCGCCGTGGAATGCCCGGATGGGAAGGACTCGAGGGAGTCATCAATCTGGTTCTTGTCGCCGGTGCAGACGGAACGATCGTAATATAGGCTTGCAAACCCTACGCCTGTGGGTGCACTTCCAGCGGTGATGTTGGGTTTGCAAACGTCATAGAAGTGGGGACGAAGGCCGCCTATGAGCCATTTCAACCAGACCTAGACAGTCATTAGACTATCACATGGAGAAGTTGGGGGAGAACGTACCTGGAACACTGCAGCGGTGATGAGACTCTTGAGAACGCCCATGGTAGTGTTCAGTAGGTCGTTCATGCTTCTCCTGCGAGATTGGAATAGGAGGAAGAAGAAGAACGGGACGAAGAACGCGATGAGAGCGGCAGCATATATGGGAATAATCTCCTTGCGAAGGGGGTAGGCGAACTGCGGGTAGACAACCTCGCCATCTTGGAAGTAGACGGGGAAGGAGCGCGTCGGGGCGGGGCCTGCATTGGGGATACGATGTGAGAACATGTGTTCCGATCGCCAAATGGCGACACGTACCAGCTTCATATATGCCCAATCCTACTGCGCCCATTGCGGCCATAGTAAGGAGGTCGACGCCATGGAGCCTGAGCCAAATGCCTAGACGAAAGCGTGGTGCTTCCGCCGCGGCGAACTCTCCCGCGGTGACTTTGGGTGTGCGGTTGGAAGTGCGGTTGAACATGGGAGGACTGGAGGGGGAAGCTGAGCAGGGACGAGACCAAAAAGCAGACTTTTATGAGGGGACGGCCAGCAGTCATGATGTCAGACTTTGCGGCGAGTGATGTCAGGATGCGGGGCATCGCGTTGTTGCTGGACATGGAACACGGTGCCAAGCGCAAGGCTATTTTGGTAGTCGCTGAGAATGTAACCTCAAGAGCGGAAACAAGACGAGGGGGAGGGGCCCAAGGCAACCGGATACAATTCGTGAAACACTTGACTCCGCGCGCCTTCCTGGTCTTCTTAACAGACCCTAAAGATTACATTCACCTGGTGGAAAGTGGGAGAGCGGTGGTCCCAAGTACAGATAGAGGCTCCTGTATGAAGTTCCAAACCAATCGAGTGCGCAAGCCAACAAGTCTCCCGATGCCCCTCGCGTACGGAGTCCCTACTTGTACATTGAACCCGCCGTTCGCTCAGACCACTCCTTTCTTGACCGGGGTGGGAGGAGTCAGGATAAGTTTCATGCCCACTTGAGTACCGCCATCGGCTTCGATGTCGACAATGACTGGGTTCTCCGGCGTGAGTTTGAACGAGTATGTGCTGTTCCGAGACCTTGCAGCGGTAGAGATCTCCAGAACCGCGACAGGTGAAGCTCTCGCTGGTGCCAAGGCGGGTGGGTCGCATGCGGCGGTAGAAGAAGGCTTGCATGCAGAAGGTGACGATGGCGATGGCGATGAAGCCCATGACGAGTCCGGCTAAGATGACTGGGTGCAGATGCTCCGTGAGCGCAGGATGTGCCATGCAGATCAACGGTGGAGCTTACAGGCAGCGATAGGTGAGCCAGATTGGTGCGCCATGATATGAATACAAAAGAGCGTAGTGTTCCAATGATATGGATGAGTATAGTACAGATGTGCGTTGGACGAGATTGTCGTCGGGCTGGAGGGAGAAGAGAATACCGTTGAAACGCTGAAGCTGAAGCTGAAGTCCTGGCGGGTTCAAACTGACTACTTATTGCCTTATTTGGGTAAAATCATGTGATTGACGCGACGTGTCCCGCCGTTTGTCCGAAACAAACAACGGCCCAAACGGCAATTCCTGGCACTCGCACTCGTACTTTTCTTCTCCTCAAGTCACAGTACACCGTTCGTACTACTTACCACACCTCCATCAGCGCATCCCACACACACATATTCTCTTTCTACATGAAGTTTTCGATGGCCTTGGCCATCGCCTTCTTGGAAACTTTATGGACCATAATATCGGGCTTCCAGACCTACTATCCCGATTTCCGGACAACAGAAGGCTACGACCAGGGCATCCTCACTGTTTCCAGATCGTCAAACTTGAACTTCACGCCAAATTACCCTACTGCCACCTCTCTTCTCTTCTCCTCTTCTATCGATACCGCCACAACAACGTCCATCTCCTTTCCTCAGCCTCTTCCGATATCAGTCTCCAATCCAGCCAACAGCGATGGAGATTTCATTCCAAAGGTAGTGGCATCGAAAGAGGATGGGATATCTACACTCTTATTACAGCTGCTAGCGACTATGTTCAATGTGGCCCTGCACCATCTGACCTCGTCGACGTCTGCTCGCAATCCCGCCCTCGCCCAAGTTCAATCCCACTTCTCCAACGTCATCCCATTTCTCCCCTCCCACCTTACAGCTTCCCATCGTGGCCACCCCCAACTTTGCAGGACAGCAACTCGTCAGCGCGCCTTGAAAGCCACCCAAATCGCAGCCAGAAGAAACCTCACTTGCTACCTCCCCTTCTTCCACTCCTTGAACATGCCGTCCAGGCTCTTATACAGCAAGTGGGAAGGCAAGCACCCTATGATCTCGCCGACGCGCTCCTCCACTTCGACCTTGCCCTGCTCGTCGCCCACGGCTTTTTTTTCGCAAAATCGGTCGCCATGTGGAACATAGCCAGGACGGCGAGCGAAACGTGCGTCTGCTGGACTCCGTGGGCTGATCCTTGCGATAGCGCAGCGAGAAGCGGTCCCGATACGCTCGATGATGACATGGCGGGCGCCGACTGCGAGAACGGCGTCGCCCGCTCGCCATGGACGAGGCGCAGGAGGATCTCCAGAAGGTTGTCCGCCTCAGACATGTGCGTCCGTATGAAGTGTTGGCGCCCCGATTGCGTCTCTGCAGAAGTGTTCGTCGCCCAGCTATCCAATACTGTCCAGATTGTGACGGCGTGGTGAGTTGACTCCGAGCGGCTGCAGAAGAGCCAAAGCGGATAGGTCGGACTAGCAACATCACAAACTCAACACTATCAAAGCGTGGGGGGCTGCTCGAAGCCTGATGACCGAGGTGCAAGCACGGGAGGTATGTAGAGTACGACTCACGGGTAAGCCTTAGTTTGTTTCCAGCTCGAGTTGATGAGACTGAATTTCGTCGGGTCCTTTATGTTCGGAAAGGGCGGCGGCAGCAAAGGATATCTTCAAGTAAGCAAGCTTCTCGCTTTCCCAACGTACCAGTATGGACTGAGACATCCTTTTTCTTATTCGAGCGACAAGGCGACCCGCCTGCTCGTCCGCTACAGGTTCGTAGTAGCATCCCTACCCCTCAGCCCCCGCTACCTCGTCTAGGCTACATCATGATATCATAAACGCACACGTTCTCCGAGCAAGGAGCCCCCCTAGCTCCCTTTTTTTCAGTCCGCAAGATACCTATCCGCACCGCTCCACTCAACAGTCTGGATGTTCAGTAAGCTACATTGTTTCCTCTCGATCTGTTGCTTTCTGCCGCTATCGTCGGGTCCCCGCAACACGGTGAGTAGAGAGGTGACGATCCGATCGGTGTTTGGCAGTCCCTTACCATGAGGTTTTCCGGGGTCCGGGGTCCATTGATGCATGCCAGTGCTTCATTATAATTATCCTGTATGTACGAGTACGAAATATTTCTCTTCTCAAGTATCTTTCGCGATGTACAGATCACGGGAGCTGTGTCGATGTGACAAAGCGGTCAGGTTGAGGTCGCCGGGATAGAGAGCAACAGACTGAAGCTCGTACATATCTAAATCTGTCTTACATGTGTTCATTGGTTTCTGGTTTCTGGTCCAGGGTAGTCTCTTTCACAGACCCTAAAAGATCATATGCACCTTTTAGGAAGAGGGAGGACGGTGCTGATCTATAGGTCCAGGGATACTGTCGAGAGGAACGTCAGTCTGTAATACACCAAAGTTGTCATGAATCGTATTCGTCGTAGCTATCATCCCCGGATCCAGAGTCATGAAGCTGTACAACACCTTACCCTCCACCGCCATCGCTACTACTGCCATTCTGAGATCCGCCATGGTCGCGACTGTCCGATTCATCCTCCTCTACCGACATCACAACATCCTCGCTTTCGTACCCTCCCTGACCATCGTGTTCGCGTCCTACATTCTCATCGAGCTCGTCTTGTTCTTCCATGTACACATCATACCCTCCCTCTCCCATCTCGTCATCCCCAGACTCGCTTCCAGCGCCATCCTGAGACATCTCGTTGACGCCCTGGACGCCCTGGACGCCGGTTTCCTCATACATGCTGCTCTGGCCGTTTTCCGACTCTTCGCCACTGTAACCCTCGTCTGATGAGCCAATGTCGACGCTGTGTTCCTCGTCCGTACTTCCATCCGTGTTTTCGTCGTCGAAGGGGGTTATCATGAAACCCATCATTCCCATGTGAACGTCGCTGCTTCCACTGTCGCTGTCGCTGTCCGAGTCTATGCCAGGTTCTCCTATCCCCCATGTATTCGGTTCCCCGACGCATTGAACGGGCTCCAATAACAACGCATCCAAGTCCGCGACCTGGGGAGCGGTGATGTGGCATTCTGTGAGGCATACGACGAGATCGAGGGCGACACCGCCTGCAGCCGAACGCCACCGGTCGAGAGCGGCCGTGAGATTGAGCGCGAGCTGCCCCTCGCCGAGGGGATAAGAAAAAAGGGCATTGCGAATATCGAGTTGCTTCAGTTTGGGTAACGGTCTGCTGTCCGCGGTAGCCTGGGACTGATTAAGCGCATGTGCAAAACCATAAACAGAATGGCCGTGTATCTCGATGCTTTCGACGGTCGTCAGGCGCGAGAGGAGAGAAACCCATGCCTCGGTTTGTATGAAGAAGGTGGTGGTCACAATGAGTGTTTGAACTGATTCGAGGAGGAATGCACGTGTAATTTGGCAGCAGACGGTCCCTGTATCGAACATGCCCATCGAGGTGGCGCTTGGCCATGAGAACGCGAAATGCAGTTCGGATGCGGTGGGTATGTCAGGTTCGGAAGGGGAGACGGGTCCGACGAAGGTCCATTGGAGCTGGGAATCCGATGTGTGAAATATGCGCATTCGATGGGTGGGGATGACGCGTCGTGGCTCGCAGACAGACGCAAGTAATGTGGATGCGGTGAGCATAGACGGGATGAGATCGACGGCAGTGGTTCGGTGTGAAGCTTGAATACGAATGCGGCAGCGGATGGGGATGGACAGGTAGCGGAGAAGATCAGCAATGTCTAGAATGTGAGACATAATACAGATGCTGGTGAGATGAGGGAGATGAACGATGTCAAAGTCGGGTAGCTGAGGTGCGAGGGATGTGGATGTGGGTGGAAGCTCTGGGATGGCGCTACTGAGGAAGACGTCGGTAAGATTTGGGAGGGTTCCGAGGAGAGCCAGGAATTCGGACATGGATGGAAGGGAATCCTTGGGTATAGCGACGATGAAAAGATGGGTAAGGGCGGGGCGGAAGAGGTGAGACTGCCAGCTGAAGGAGCAACGGAGAAGGGAGAGACGGCGTAAAAGGGGTGCGTTGCGCATAAAAATATCATCGGGAACGCGGGGTGGCCGTTTGCTTCCTGTGGGAGCGCAGTCGAGGATGAGCTGTTGGAGCATATCGGCTGGCTGAACCACCAAAGGCCGCATGTGTTTGAGGAGGGCAGTGGCGGGCAGCTCGAGCTTGAGAGCGCGGGTGTGATGAGCGTGGAGAAGAGCGGCACGGATGGCGTCGTCGAAGGGCTTCGGGGGTGGCTCATTCCAGGATATCTCGAGTTGCAAGGGTGCCGACTTGGCACGCTCGAGAGAGAGGTAAGTCCATTGTGGGGGTTGGAAAAGTATCCTGGTCCAAAAAAGGGCGCAGTCAAGTGCCACATGTCGCCAGTGTCGACACACATGGGTGATAAACAGCCACGTCGTCGGCTCGTTGTCGGGCGCGAGGGGAAGGGCCGGAAAGTGGAGGAAGATGATGTTCAGCACGTCCGCCGGCAGGCGCGCGGCGGGAGAGAGAAGGTTGCGTTGGGTGCAGAGATCAGAAAGGACATTTGGATCGGTGGCGACGCGTATTCTCTCGTCTATGTCGTGGAAGATGTTGAGGGGAGTACTTGGAGCGATGGCCATTGGTGCGAGGTCGTCGAGCACGACGAGCGGCGAGCGCAATGAAGCGCGTTGGTTGTTATCATTCTGCACGCACTCGCCGGGCCGTGTCTCACCGGTCAGCATGAAGCAGCATGATGAAGCGCTCATCAACATTGACTGCTTGTCTGCCACCATCTTCTGGCTCACTCAATGCCTCGCGATCAACGCAAAATGTGGGAGAGATCCCCTAGCCCCCCTCCGGATTGGCCAGATGAAGAACCTGAGGGAGGTTGGAAAGGGATCATAGTCGGCCAAGAAATCGACCCTATGGGTGCCTCTTCGTATGTGCTGCTCCTCGTCTAATCACCCTTTCTTCTTATATCTTCCCCGTCGCTTTCCAAGCTATGAAGTGAGTCAAAGCTATCTTAACTCTATGTTTGATCCGACGTACCATCTATCTGGAGGTGCGATGGGAACGCTGGAGAAAGCCTGGAACCGTCATCAACACCACCTGGACCCGAGAGGAGGACGACGTCGATAATTTGCTCCCAGAATGGAACAAGGTCGTTGCAGATCGTGCCCTCCGCCTTGCTTCAGAATCTCGAGATATCAATCTAGCCGCTCTTTCCCTCCTGCCTCCTCACATGAAGCTCACGGCCGAGCGAGCTGAGGCCCGCGCAGAGAAGCAAGCGCGCGCCCTCCGCGAGCCCAATATTTATGCAGACTGGGACAAGGACATCATACGCATTCGAGATGATGATTCTTCTGAAAACGGAGATGAACCCCTGTCAACGCGTCGAGGAAGAGCTCAGCCTGCACCTTCCTCCTCACGCCGGCAGCCGTCCGCTAGTACTTCGGGGGGCGTTTCGGCTCCAGCTTCACGCGCCTCCTCATCTCGCACGATGTCAACGCCTCTGCCTAAATCTAGGTATCGTGGATAGCTCAGACGATGACGTCGCGGAACCTTTAGCTCAAGAGACCCGTCCGCCTTCGAAGTCGCGACCCAGGTCAAAGACTCGACAAGTACCTAAGGCATCTGCTCCATTCCTGTCGAATGCAGGTCCCTCGCGGAGAACAAAGCTCGAAGATGAGTTCAATCGATCAGCGAAGGAGCACGGAGCTGCTTCCGTACAAATCGCCAATGAAGTCGACGATGAAGACATCCCAGATCTTCCTACGGGGTTCAAATGGGTCGAGACAGGATATGAATAGTAAGTTGGCCGTAAATTCTGTGAGGCTCCGATGACTGATCATGAGATAGTGTCAAGGGCATTGGACCTTTACCTACAGAGTTTCTGGCAGGGTGCACATGCAGTGGACCTTGTGGACGTGATGGGTCTTGTAGTTGTCAGGCTCAGTCTGAACTACCCGGCGATGACGGTCCAAATCCGTTGAAACGGCCCTACACAGCGAAAGTAAAGCGGATGGGCACAACTTCTGTCTCGATATACCCTGACATGGTATATGCAGGGTCTATTGCACGCGAAACTCACAAACTATCCTTATCAGTTTCACGTGAACGAATGCAATGAGGTGAGAACGCTGCACTCATGACACTTCCTCGACGGCGATATGATGATTTATGTCCATTACTCCCTGCTGTAGAACTGTTCGTGCAAACAATCCTCTGTTAAATGCCCTAACCGCGTTGCGCAGCATGCCGCGAGATGTCCCGGTGGTCATCTTCAAGACGGCCAATGGGCGTGGGTGGGGCCTACTGCGCGACAGTCGACCTTCCAAAGGGGAAGATCCTGGGCACGTACACAGGGTACGTCTCTTGATGTATATGTTCTTTGCGGGCTCTATCCAACACCGTTACAGGCAACTTACGTCAGTCCCTTCGACGGTATTAGACATCCTGTCACTGCTAACGGGTATACATATTCTGGACCTTATAGCCCCCGCAAGGACGTTGACAATCATGGGAGCAAGTACAACTACATGTTCGACCTCGACTATGGAGAGAACACGCGCGACAAACAAGGTGCATGGTCTGTCAACGCATTATATACAGGCGAGTGCTATCCGTAGGGTCTGTTTGCAAAAACTGCTTGAACGGGCGGCTTTGTTAGGAAACTGGTCTCGGTTTGTAAAGTGAGCTCGTCGCTTTTTTATATGACCGTGACCTGACACCAGAACTTTGTAGCCATTCTTGCGGACCAAATATGCGCGTGTTTCATGCGACCTACGACAGCATCCATCAGGGCGCGAATCCTGAGGTGAGTGTTGATTGTGGACATATTTTTCGTGTGGCGCTCAATCTGGTGCATTCAAGGACATGCGACCGTATATCGTGTTCGCAGCCAAAACTGATATACCTGCCTATACGGAGCTCACGATCGACTATAAACCTGAACTACCCGAGGACAGTTCAGACGAAGATGTGGTGATGGTCGACGCGGGGGAAGAACCGACGAGGACAAAGTTGAGGTGTATGTGCGGGGCGGCTGGGTGCCGTCAAGAGTTTACGATGGAGTATTAGACAAGCTTGGACTCGCAGGTTGTGGTCCCGAGAAGGCCGGAGGGAGTTACCGCATGCACTATGTAGCCTGCGCTTGGCGTTCACTACAAGTCTACAAGTTCGCGTCGGCCCAGTAAATTGTACCAGACAACATTGTGTTCTTTTCCTGTCATCGCCTGCGAGCGTGAGAGGACCAAATGTGATCAGCTTGAGAGACCGAGCAGAAGGCGGAAACTTGAACAGAAGAAGTATGGGAAGTTGACCGTGCCAGTGGCACGGGGCGGGCCGCGGCGTCAATATTCAATTGTTGGGACGTTGGCCCGAGGCGGCGACGACTCAGATCTATTCTGCTCACGACCTGCTCTCACTCCCTCGAGCACATATACCCCGGCTTTTGCGCCTTTTAGAACCCACGAACACAACGACCACGACGGCGACGACGGCGACGACGGCAGCCTCTAGACGACCAGCATGGACTCCCTCTTTGGCCGCAAGAAGTCGCGCCCGCGCCAGTCCTCAGTGTCGACCACCGACCTTCGCTCGGTTCCCTATGATAAGGTCGCGCCTGGCTCGCCAGTCCCATTCGCATCGAGCACCCAGTCCTTCAGAACGCCACTCGCAGGCGCCATTTCCGCGCCCATCACTAACCCGACCCTCACCGCCAATGGCACTGACCTCAACATCCACGCCATGGCTCGCGCCCGTGCCGACCGTGATCGCAGTCTACAACGCCGCCGGTTATGCGCCCCGCGACAGCTCCCCACATCGCTCTGTGCTCACCGATGACTCCTCCACTCTCTACAGCGATTCCGCCGACTCCAACGTTAAGCCTTACAACCCCGCTGCCCGCCGCATGCGTCAAAGCGAGCATTCTTCCAACGGCGCACGGAGCCCCTCCACACAGGATTTCGGACAATATCCTTCACCCCCTTCACCTTATTCCAATCTCCCACGCAACTCCTCTTCGTCCGCCAGCGTCCGCCCCGCCTCTACTTCCACCACCCGTTCCGATGGCAATCGCGCTTCTCGCTACGCTCCTTCCATGCTTTCCTCCGATGCTCTTCATTCCCATCATTTCCCTCATTTCCACCGGCAGGGCACCATGGACGACTTTCATTTTCCTCGCCCGGACGACGAAGCGGAGATCGAGGCCCTTTTCGAGAACATCACTCGTACCCGCGAACTCGGCCCCATGCCCGGACTTTCCATTGACCAAAAATGGCATTTGGTCGAGAGCGATGAGCGTTTGCGTTGGCGGGAGGAGAAGAAAAGGGAGGAAGAGGCGAAGAAGCACGCAGAGCAGGGCCGACCCGCGGCGTCCACTATCGAGGAGAATTCACCGGAGTGGTACTTGAAGAAGTTCCTCGACAAGACAATCACTCCCAAACAGGCTTCCAGCCTGCTTGTCTCTCTCCGGAGCAACCAAGTCGAGTGCGTTGCATTCTTTTTCGCGACCTCCCTTTGTGCTGACCTCGTCCCAGCTGGTTTCGACAGTTCATCTCTATCCAGGGCACACAAGTTCTCGCACAAACACTCGCGCACATCAGTCGCAAAGGCTCCCAGAGGTCCGTTTATCTTTGCATATGGCGAATTTAGTCTCAAGACCAGTGAGCTCCTTCCAGACACGACACCGATCTTTCCCTTGAATATGAGGTAGTAAGATGTCTGAAGCAGATCCTGAATAATACGGTGAGCATCCTCTTGACAACCTAGTTCATCCCTAACGACTCGCAGAGTGCCACCAACGAAGCTCTCACCCACCCTTTGTTGGTGACCCAAGTTGCATCATCCCTCAACTCATCTCGAATTCCGACCCGCAAATTTCTCGTTGAGTTGCTTACATTCCTGGTATATTGGCATGATGGCGAAGCCCTGCCCTTGGTCATTTCGGCACTTGAGGCATTGAGCGTCGCGAACAACGAGGGCAACTCTCCCTATGCATATTGGTTCAAGAGCTTGGAGATCGCAATATCGGGACGCGGCAAAATGGGTTCCTTGGTTGGCGCGAGTGAAGAGGTTCGGAAAAATGCCGGTATGGACGGGTCTCTGAACGAGTACGCGGTACGTTCCTCCAGTCTTCCACAACTGCATTCTCTTATGCGCTATCCAGCTATACAACCTTCTTCTTGTGAACGGTATCCTCGAGAACATGGATGACCTCGATCTTCGCCTACATCACCGTGCACAAATGGAGGCTGCAGGCTTGCAGAGGATCATCGAACTCTGCCGAGGGTTCAATTTTGACTCTCTAGACAAGCAACTCGAGCTACTTGAGGGTCGTATCGACAGCGACGAGAGGGAATTGCGCGAACGGCTCGATCAAGACATCCTTCGGGACATGAACAGTCTCGAGGACGTTTACACCGCGATTCGAAACCAAACCGAGAACACGAGAGCGCACGACTACTTTCTCTCCATGATGCAACATCTCCTACTTATCCGTGAGGAGGGTCCCGGGCTGGTACATTACTACCAGCTGCTGGACTCGCTCGTCACGGACGTTGTCATGGACAAGAAATTGGCGGGTGCAGAAAATCGCCTTGGTCAATCTGTCGAGCGCATCATCGGGCAATTCAACGATGCAGACCAGTACCACGAGATGGAGGCTGAGGCATCGAAAGCCCGTGCAGAGGCACGACGAGCCCAGATGGAACGCGATGCATTGGAGGAGGAGATCGCGCGAGGAAGTGAGGGACTCGTTGGTGTTCTCAAAGAGCGCCTGGCGAGTATGGACGAGAAGCTCCAGGCGTCTCGAGACAACACCGCACGTTTACAAGGCCAGCTGGAGACGCAGAAAGCCGGATATGAGGAGCAGATTGCTCAGCTCGAAGCTCAGATCATGGAGCTTTTCCGTATGCTGAGGGAAGTCGGTAAAGGCGTCGAGCAGATCATCGACCAAAGCCAGACTATGGATCGCAAGACACTCATGGAAACATTGGAGAGGCATCTTCAACGCAACAAGACGATCGACAGGCTTGAAGGCCGCGATGGTGAACCGAGGAGACGAAGACGAGCCGACGGCCAAGGCTTCGACGAAGACACCTCGGACGACGACGACGACGACGACGACGCTACCCCAGGCAAGACGAGCATCAGGCGTCAACAGCATTCCAAGAAAGGCTCCAAGAAATCCAAGTCATCGAGAGGGTCCGAAGTCGTCAACGGCCATACTTCCCAATTCATGGACGCGGACGAAGCGGACGTACACGAGCAAATTCACCAACAACTGGCTGCTGGTGTTAAAATCGTATGTCATATCGTGGCGCTGATGCATCCTGTACTTACACACCGTTCAGTACGCCCCACGCGATGGAAACGCTTTCAGCCCTCGAAGTCTTAATCGCTCTCCTCGCCCGAAGGATCGACGTCTATTACCAGACGACAGTCCTGTCCTTCACCGCTCTAACAAATCCCACAACCTGCTTGCCACTCCTGCCGCAGACGAGTTCAGCGCGGACGACCAGGACGCTGAAAGCGAGTATGACCGCTCTACGATAATGACGGAAGACACACAGCCAACATCGGTCACATCGTCTATCGTAGACAGTGTCCGTCCCCCAGGCGCGAGCTCCTTTGCCGAACAGCTCAATAAGCATTTTGCAGCCAAGGCAAAATCAGGCCGTCCTCCATCATCTGGCAGCCCGCACTCACCCAACCTCCCTCCTTTACCAGAGGAGGCGGACTCAGGTGTACCTGCACCTGCTCCGCCACCCCCGCCGCCCCCGCCTCCCCCGCCTCCCCCCGGAGAGTTCGGAACTCCGCCGCCACCACCGCCGCCACCTCCACCACCGCCGCCTCCCCCACCTGGCAAATTGTTCCCTATACCAAGTGCGAGTTCTTCCGACGGGCCACCTCCACCACCGCCCCCGCCACCTCCCGGGAGAAGTGGGTATGGTTCACAACCAAACTCGAACCCGGGTTCTGCACGCGCATCGCTTTTGTTCGGGGCTGGCAACATTATGCTGCCATCGGCAAGAAAGGGCATGCCGTACGCACCCGGGACGAAGATGAAACAACTGCAATGGGACAAGCTGCCGCAGCAGCAGGTTGGAAAAACGCTGTGGAAGGAGGAAATGCCAGACAAGGAGCAAGAGATGATGGCGAAACTTGCGAATGATGGGATCTGGCTTGAGATGGAGGAGGACTTTAAGGCGAAGCAACTGGTCATCAACTTGCTCGGTGAGCAACTTCCATCGCTGTTTGGCGTCGAGGTGACCAAATTAATTCTGTCCCATTACAGCCCGCCAGAAGCGTGCGGACCTCAAAAGTGTGCTCGACCCACAGACAAAGAAGAACCTCGGTGCGTGTGCAAACGTGCATGGCGGCTTCCCCTTTGTGAATTACTTCGACAGAAATTTTGATTCAACGCGTCAAGAAGCTCTCACCTGAGCAGGTTGCGATGAAGATCAAGGAGTTCGACCCAGAAGTGTGCACGCAAGTGTTCCTCAGCGGGCTCAAGAACGTCGTTCCAACTCCAGAGCAAGTGCGTGTGTATGACCTGCGCGACACGAATGTTGGCTAACGAGTGTAGATCGGAAAACTCAACATCTACCGGAATGCCGACGCGGAAGAGCTTGCTGGTCTGCATCCTGCTGATCGTCTCATGGTCAAGCTCATCCAGATCGATCGGCTCGGCGCTCGTATCGAGAGTATGTTGTACAAGATCTCGTTCGATGACCAGTGGGCGCTGTTGGACGACGTAAGTAGGGTTGATTCCATTACTGGTCTGATCTGACATGCCTTTGCAGAGCGCACGCAAGCTCACCGAGGCTGGCACTGGCCTGCTCAACGCCGCTCGTTTCAAGGAACTACTTAATGTGCGCTTGCTCTTTGGAACCTCGAATATAACTGACAGGGGGTTCAGCTCATTTTGATGATCGGAAACTACATGAACGGCACCGGTATCAAAGGAGGAGCGTTTGGCTTCCGAGTCAGCAGTATCAACAAGGTGTGTGGTCGTGGGTGCAGGAGGAAAATATGTTGATTGTCCAGTCGTAGCTTGTCGACACAAAATCGGCCAATAACACCACGTTGTTACATTTCCTGGAACGAACGGTTGCGAAGCATTTCCCCCAGCTAGAGGACTTCGTCGATGAGCTTGCGAAACCTTCTGAGGCTTACCGGGGTGGGAACGCATGTTTCTTGCGCGCTTGATCTTTCAGCTCATGGGTTTCCAGTTAACCTCCAGGAAGTGCGCAGAGGGCTGAGCGAGCTTCGGGAAGGTCTGAAGAAGATCCGAGCGGAGATGAACGAGCACTTCACGGAGCTCGAGCAGAACGACCGATACTCGAAGCAAATGTGGACGTTCCTCGGCAAGGCGACCAAGCGCCTGGAGGACCTCGTCGACGACGTAAACACAGCGGATACGACGTACGCGGAAGTAGTCAAGTACTTCGGCGAGGAAGACAAGAACATGTCTTCATCCGAGTTTTACGGTATCTTCAAGACGTTCATCACGTCCTATCGGGTAGGTTTCGTGTGGTTGCTGTCGCTTGAGGGAAGCTGTCGCTCAAGTCATTGTTTTCTTCCTCAGAAATGCCAAATGGACAACCGGACGGCGGCAGAAGAGAAGATGGCGGTGGAGAAGCGGAAGCAGGCAGCGGAAGATGCGAAGGCGAACCGGAAGAGGGCGAAGGAGGAAGCCTCGGAGCGGGAGGTCGAGGACAATGCGGCTCTGGACAATTTGCTGGAGAAGCTCCGGAATGGCGACAGCGTCGGACGACGCACGAGGCGGACACGGCCAAGCGTTGGCCTGAAACCGTCACTACCGCCAATACCTGGCGCAGACGAGCCTGTGGGGCCTTCATTGGGGGACCAGACGGCGGACCGGGCGCGTGGGCTGTTGGAACAGCTAAAGACGGGCGGGTTCATCTCGGCGGATGCACTTGTGCCGACGTCGCCAACCAGTTCTACGGCACCACCGCGACGACGACGTCTACGCGGAGGAACGATGGCGGCGGAACTGGCGGCAGAGCTCGAAGCGGCGGGGAGTCCGTTTGGAAGCCCACTGGGAAGCCCAATAGCGTCACCGTCGTTGGACTTTGGGAGAGACTTCGGGAGCGACCCGGATCTGCAGCTGGCTGCGCGGGGGGATGCTCGGGGAGAGATTCAGGAAACGGACTCTGGGAGGGAAGGAGGATAATAACATTGTTGTAAGAGACCTCTCTCTGTATCGCACACACTCCCTTCGTATAGCTTTCGCATGCATGGCTCGTTTTCGTATTCTGCGGGGAGGACATGTAGTAACGCTATCTATCTCTATGTATTTCCATGTAATACCTCGTACGGAGACTGAACGGTGAACGGACGGCCCACGGGCACCTCGGCCTTGTGCGGTGTGGACTCTGTGGAGTGCCAAGCGTCCGACTTGACTCTTTCCTTTCAACCACCATCCTTCGCTCTCACTCATCCTCTTAGTACTCTCCGCCATGTTCTTCTCCGCCGCCCTCGCTCTTTCTCTCCTCTCTCTCGTTAACGCCCAGGCTTCTCTCGAAATCGCCGCCATCGAAGCCCACTTCTCCGGTGCCGGCATCGTCCCCTCCCTCCTTACCTCCTTCGTCCCTTCCGCCGTGCTCAACGTCTCCTTCTCCGGTTTGGGCGCGATTCAGCCCGGCCAAGCCCTTACCAAGGACCGTAAGTCCAGTTTCCCCGCTCGCTTCACCCTCCGAACTGCGTAGTGAACTCACTTCACCCCAGAGGTCGCCCCGACGCCGTCTTTGAGCGTTACCCCCGCCAACAGCTCTGTCTCTCTTGATGGGAACTTTACCCTCGTCATGGCCGATGCCAGCGTCGTCGGCACCGACGAAACCAAGGGGCAGACTCGTCACTGGCTTGTCAATGGCGTTACCCTCACCGGTAGGGTCTTCATCGCTTTCAATCGTCGTCCTGGCGTACTGACCTTTTCTTGCAGGTTCTTCCCCGCTGAACGTTTCTACCTATGCTGGACTCGCCGTGACGACTTATGCTGGTCCGGCGCCTCCTGCAGGCGAGGGCCCTCACCGGCACGTTTTCCGTTCCACGCTGTTCAACCTGTCACTTACATTTCGTTTACTTGCAGCTACGTCCTCCTGCTCCTTCCCCAGCCCGCGACCTTCTCGCCTCCCCAAAACCTCTCCACCGCCAATGTCGGCGTGTCCGTTTTCAACCTGAACGACTATATCTCTGTGCGAACCTTTCTTGACATATTCCATTCCACAAACTTATTCGTGGTCTTCCTTCCTTCCAGAGCTCCAACCTCGGACAACCCATCGCCGTAAATATCTGATCGCAGCCTTTTGACCTCGTCTGATCGTAGATTTCAGGGCATGTACTTCACCGTCGCCGAGGGCACGACCACCGCCTCCCTCCCGGCTACTCAGGCCGTCAACAGTGCCACGCTCGCTCCGGCGTCCGCCTCCGGCACCTCGAGCGCATCCTCGAGTGCCGGTACTGCCAGCCCTGCCAATGCCGCGATTTCTACCTTTGTCAACGCGCCGTTGGCTCTTCTGGCCTCGGCCTTCGGCCTCATGATGTTGTAGACCGCCCTGCAGCTGTCAATCCTCATAGGTCTATCATTATATATTCCCTAATGCATCCCCATGGCATCTCTGGTCTTTTCTGGTAACATACGGTGAACTCGGCTGGCCACGGTGTTGTATCCCGGACGCAACAGTTCATTCATTACGCACGAACGCAAGTAAGCGGCCAGGAATAGGATATCAATCTCATCATGTACAGGTCATCGTTCGACTGTCAACGATTGGGGTAGTCTCCGTGACACCCTTTCATTCGACGGCTATCGCGGTCGACTATCTGCGTATGGTCAGCTTCAGCTCGCCCTGAAGGCTGGGTTGCATGCTTTATCAGAATAGTATCTAACCAGAACCCTCGTTTCTTCGGGCGCTGAGTCCGAACTACAACGTGACCGTCTGTCAGTAGGTTGTTCCCGAGGTAGTGGAACGCAACGATCACGATGGCGTTATTCCACTGGAATGAACACACACCGGGGGGTGCACTGCACATTCGCAGGCGATATAAAAGGGGGTGGGTTGCATCTGAACCTGTAGACTGACTCTCTTCCCCTTCCTATTTACCCACAAGTTTACACACGCAACATGGGCTTTTTTGATCACGACTCTGAGGAGGCGCGCGCTCACAGCGAGGTCCGCAACTCTCCGCCAGTTCTGTGCGCAGGACTTCTTTAACCGTCGGCATGCGTAGGTCACGAACGCTGAGCACAAGGCTCACCTCTCGCACGAGCTTATCGCCGCTGCGGCATCGTTTGAAGTAAGCCTCTCTTATCCCTCTCACTTGCACACGAATGATCAGGCTCTGACCACGGTTCCACAAGGCGGCCAAAGCGTACGAAGATCATGTCGCGAAGAACGGCCAGCCTTCGTCCCACGCTAAGGCGAAGGAGCTTCTGTGCGTGTCTACGCTTAACTCCATTTTGACGGCACGATGTTGAAGTAGGGGTGCGTCAGCGCGGGTTTCGCGGGTGGATTCATCGACCGCATCGTCGAGACCAAAGGAGTAAGCGCTTCCCTCTCAGCAATCAATCAGGCTCGGGTTCTGACGAGAAATCGCACAGCTTGACTTCGTCGATAAGCAGAAGGCGCACCATCAAGGTAAGAGCGATTGTAGGCTGTTCTGGATGTTTTCGCCATATTCACGATGGTATGTAATGGGCGTCAGCAAAGGAGAAGCTCGACCACCCCGTCGCGAGGGAGTACGGCGTGTAGATCGAAAACCTTGTACGATTGCGCGGGCGGCGACCGTAACTGTAACAACACGTGAATAGTGGAATACTTAACGATGATACGATATACGATTCCAACTCGGAGACCGCCCACCGATATGTACCAAGAATGGCGAACGGACAGGACTGTGATGTCAGAAAGCCGCGGCACGACTGGTGAATATAAAGGATAGAAAACAGAATATGGGTATAGCGTAGTAGCAAGTGGGTATATGGTAAACGGACATCCAGGGAGAAAGGGGGTGAGAGGCATGATGAAGCGGTCCATAAATACGTTACACCATCGTCGTTTCTAAGTCCTCCCTAGTCTCGACACCGTAAATCCACTTGATATATCTGTTCACGGTACGGGGTCGCAATCGTACCCATAGTCCACGCGTGGTAACACCAGGTCTGCTTGCTGAGTTCATCGCGTGCGAGGCTGGTGCTGAGGAAAGCACTGGATGGAGCGACTCGCTGGATTGCGTGACCGTAGGATGCCACATTTGCATGCCCGCCTCGATGTCCACAGATGCGCATGACTTGATACCGTTTCGTGAGAAGGGGCGCTTGGTTGCGTCGATGACAAGACGAAGAAGGTCCAGGGAGAAGGCTGTGATGCGCGCTACGATCCAATACCAGAGCGGGAGGGGTTTGTGGTTATAAGATTGCGATTGAGCGGACTTCGTCAAGGGCGGTGCGAAGATCAAAACGGGGACTGGGGTCGACAATTCGAGTGTGGACGAGACGAAGTGGAAGAAGGGAAGAGGGTCGCACCCTGGCGCGTAGGGCGTGCCAGGGGTAAAATCCACGTCGTTTTCAAGCTTTGATTCCCGCCCTTCTTCAAGCACAGGGGAAGTCTGGATAGAGCTGGCGGTAATGGCCTCCCAGTTTCTGCAGAAGAGATCATCTATGGACTTGCCTCACTCGGTCTCACCCATGACAGAGCGGGAACACCCAGCGCAACACAACACATGATCATTGAGCATGAAAGGGAGAACACCTAAGTAGAAACAGGATGACATGGAGCAGAATGATGGTATCAGAACAATGGGCGAGGATCCGCGCAGCGGATCCACCGGCACCAAACAACACTAGCATAGGCGAACGGGCATCCGCGATGGGTGGGCTGGGCTACTCAAGGGAGCGGAGGGTGGGATACCCTGCCCAGTGTCGCGCCCGTTCACTGGTGGGGATGTTTGGGCCCTAGACGCAGGAGGAAAGGAAGAAAGGAGGAAAGGAGGAAAGGAAGAAAGGAAGAAGGAAGAAGGCAACCAATACTAACATGTCAAGGAAAGGCTGGCATGAAGGGAAAAGGAAAAGGGAAGGTTCTATCTTGGGATGCTCGCCGCCGATGGCTGCTTGGAGGGTGAGCGAGGAAAGTGGAGCTACAATTATGGTCAATTGGCTTGCATGGTGAATCATGACATGGGTGCTGACATACAAAAGGAGGGGGGTCAGGTTTGGAGCGCAGAGCATGGACTGCTCAGCTCTCCCATCCACCCATAGGAATGGCCCACAGGTCAAGCGGCACCTGGACTCCTTCCCCAACTGCAGCATCGATGTGGAGGCAGTGGCCGCCTGAAACTTCCTCCTCCTCAACCTCCCCCTGTGCTCCTGGCGGTCCCTGTGCGAACCCTTCGCACGAGATGGCTTGTGCGAGCCAAGAGAGACAGGCGCTAAAGGGCGTGCGTGCCCACCTATATGGGACGCAGAGGTGGAACTTCTCTGCACCACCGACAACCCAGAACTGGATGTGTGTGCGGCCAACAACTTCTACCTGCATGAGGCAACCCGCTTTGTTAGGGTGGAGAGGCGCCACGCCTGGCTGGCCTATGCTGTCCCAATGTAGCTCCACCCAGACGCCTAGGCCTAGCCGCTGCGCTGGGGCGCAGCAGGCTGCCCAGACTGTGCTGCTACCACCATCAAGGGATCCGCGTGTTATAGGCTCTGCATGTACCTTGATGGCAGGGAAAGGGAAAACTGGGGGAGCGGCAGTGGGCATCGCATGGGATTGCACAAGCGCGTGCACGTCGTAGGGGGAAACCTCATAGATGGTGGTGAGAGAAGGGGGAAGGGAGACATCTGAGAGGGACGGGCTCTCCATAGCAGTGAAAGAAGACATGGGCATGCTGTTTGAGATAGGGAGAGAAGATGTGGGTGTATGGGCGCTGTCACAGAGGCAAAGAAAAATGGCAGGGACAGTGGTTAGGATGAACTCTCATATATATATATACGCCTGGCAGAACTTGGCCCAGAGGCGCCTGAAGAAACGGCAATCAGGGGGTGGGAGACGTGCCGGCACAGCCGGCGTCTGGGCGGGCAGAAAGGAATCTCGACGGCCTAGCGGCACGACAAGCTGCAGAGCGTGGAGGCAAGACAAGAGAGACGCCGGCATCTACCGAGGGCCAGCGTCGGCCATAGACTACGTTCTGGGCGGCGCTCGTGCCTCGCGCTGCCCAGAACTACAATCTATGGACTTGCCTCACTCGGTCTCACCCATGACAGAGCGGGAACACCCAGCGCAACACAACACATGATCATTGAGCATGAAAGGGAGAACACCTAAGTAGAAACAGGATGACATGGAGCAGAATGATGGTATCAGAACAATGGGCGAGGATCCGCGCAGCGGATCCACCGGCACCAAACAACACTAGCATAGGCGAACGGGCATCCGCGATACCCAAGAAGGTAGGAGGCTGACGACGCATCAGCGGACGCCCGATTCCCAAAACGCTAGGAGACAGACTCACCTCAACGCACTGGAGGCAACGCGATCCGCAGGAAGTTGCCCTGGAGTGGCGGGTTTGGCTGCATGTATGGCGCGAGGACCTCCGCGTGCCGCCGAAGATAGAGCAAAAAGGCACTGCTGGCCCATCGACCCATCACCTGGACCTCCGCAAAGGGAACCCCTTGCAAGAGGTAGTGCAGTGTGCCCCCGATGCGGAAACCGTGGCAGAGTTTGAAGTCAATGGCTGCCGCGTGGCATGCCTCCTGCAGGCGCGCAACAAACCTGGCTTTCAGAAGGGGAATGCGCTTTCCGGCGCCGTCTGTGTAGGTGAACAGGTGCTCCTTCTCGCCGGGCGCATTAACCGCGAACTGATTCTCAAGCGCGGCACGTGGGTCCGTGATGTCATTCTGCGGGGCCCATGCCATCGACTCGCGCGGCTTGCCGACACGCTGGGATTTTGAGCGGGGGAGAGTGATCTTCGTGAACGGCTCGCCTGTGCCCTCCTTCGCGCCATGCTCGACATGGGTGGGTGTGGGATACCTCCTGGGCGCAAAGGACTCCTTGCCCTTCGTAGCCTTGACGGCCAGCTCCCCAGTGCGACCGATGCCGTAAAAGAGGGAGGTGGTGCATGCCCAAACGGCGGCGTCGAGCGGGGAAGACAGGTCCAGCTGTGCTCGTATAGCCACGAGGTCGCTGACCAGATATGGGAGGCGGGGTGGTCTAGACGAGGCTTTTGGGGCACACGCCGCTGCCGCGCGCAGGAGGATGGGGGTGTATGCGGAATCCATGGACCACTGCTTGCGGTGGATGACGTGCCAAGCACGAACACCCGCTAGATAGCTTGAGATTGTACTTTGCGAATAGCCTCCGATGAGCGAGGCTGCGAAGATGAGCAGCAGCTCCGGACTTGCTGGGGCGCGCTCCGCTTCCGGTACCTGCCGCCCGTCGCACACAACGTGGTAGGTGAGCAAGCCCGCAGCGTACGTCTCTAGGGTGCCGGGCCTCCAACCCTCCCCGAGGACCCGGAAAAGCCTCGCCTCGTCAGTCGGAGTTAAAGGGGGCGGGCAGAGGGCTCCCTCCCGCTGGTATCCACTTGAAGAGGCGCTCACGCGCAAGACAGTGCGGGCGGAGATCTGATGAGCTAGGGGTGAGTCCGGGGCGATAGGGGCGCGGCCTAGCCGCTACTGGCTCCTCAGTGGGTAGGGGGGCTGGGAAGGCGTGCGGGGCTTCACGCCTCCCATTGCGCCTCCGCCTGGAAGAAAACCTCGGCGAATTCGCCGCTGGCAAAATCGCGAGCTGCGCGCTGCTGGTCGGAACGCACGGGTTTGCAGGGAAAGGGAAGGGTATGGCACTGCCATTGCATGCCGGCTTGTTGCTGATCAGGACACGGGGGCGCGCGTGGGGCGGGAAAGGTATGGAGCTGCCGTTGCGCCTCTGCTTGCAGTTCGGTCGGGGTGGCTGGTGCATCGAAGTCGACGACAAAGGTGCGGAGAGCGTCGGGAATGGGAAGGGGAGGGAGCCGGAGGTGTTGCGGTGGGTAGAGCCCCCTTGACGGCCTGTCGGCGGGGTGCGCACATAGTGCGTGGCCACGGTGTGCTGGCCAGGCTCAAGGATGGCATGGATCCGCTTGAAGACGGTGTTGACATGGTGCTGCCGGCTGCGGCCGTTCCACCAACCCTCGACGACTCCTTTGTTATCTCCGTATACGAGAATGTGGGATGGAGGTGGCGACGGGTGAGCGAGGATGAAGAGGGTGCGAATAAGAAACTCAAATCCGATGGCTTCTGCCCAGCCGATGTCCCTGCCCTCCGTCTCCCAACCCGGTAACAACCGCCATGCCCTCCACCTGCCCGAGATCCAGATACCCAGCCCCACTCCGGAGCTTGCATCGGAGTACGCGTGTACGTCCGGTGACGGCCGCCACACCCGGAATGGGCCTCGATAGCGATTGCGAGAGTCGGTCTTGCCACCACAACAGGTCGCTCTGGGTTCCCCGCGGCGGAGTTCGTGGCTTGAAGGCGTCGTTGTCGTTGAAGAGAGAGAGAGCGACCTCGAGGTTCGTGAGGTACGCGCGTCCCTGCGGAATTACCCGTGCGGCATGGAGTAACTTTCCGTAAAGGCTCCGCACTTCACTGAGCACGTGCGTTCGCGAGCCTTGCCACTTAATTATGGTGTCCCCGTATTTTTCCCGCTTCCGTTGTGGAAGCGCTATGGTGCGCGCGTCGAGGTCCCAGTCGAGACCAGTGTACTCAAATCGTACGTTAAAGGGCTTGTCCTTGTCAGCTTGCCATGGGACACCCAGTGTTGCGGAGATGCTGTCAATGTCATCTAGGTTGCAGGAGAACTGCCGGTCGTGCTCTGAGCGCGGTGATCGTGCCGACAGATCCTGCAGGGGGAAGCTCATGTCATCGTCAAACTCCTCTAGCTGCCCGTTCTGCAAGAGCCCGCCTGCATACCATATTCTTCCCCCTGTTTGCTGCCTCCCACCCTCCGCTTGCATCCGGCGTCGGAAACGCTGGCGGGTCTCATTGTAGGCCGCGATGTGCTCCCGCCTCAGCCGAATGAAGACATGGTCGTCGACCCACTTCGAAATGGGCCCCAGGCCCTTTGCGCGCATGATATCAACTGCCGCATCTTGCAGGTTGCCGTAGACCCCGGCCATGGAAGCCGTCCCGAAACTCGCGCTGGTGTCAACCGCGAACAGGTCGTCCTCATTGGAGAGTCGGACGACGGCTCCGGGCCACTGCGACGGGTGCAGCGGGATCGTCCTATACGCTTCGGACACGTCACGGACAGCTCCTTCTGAGCCTGGGGGAAGGGAGGAAATCAGGAGGCAAAAGGTGCGAAATGTCCCCCAAGTGCACGGAAAATTGTCCGAATGTATGTGATGATTAATGGAGCTGTAAGGGGCGGAGAGCGAGCGAGGGTAAGAGAAGTTCTGAATTAATCGAAAGGACTCTGGTTTATGCGGCTTGGGAATTAAGGATAAGGGGGAGGTTTGGAAAGGACCGATAAGTGAAATGACGTCGCTACGAGAAAAGGGGCCAATGTAATGCTCCGCTTCGAACTCGTGTTCGACGATACGCTTGAATTCCGTGGCGTGGTCTAGCATGGAAGGGCTGTTTAAAGGAGTGTGTGTAAAACGGATGGGCGGAAAACCGATGTCGAAGCCCTGCGCGAGACTGCGCGTCAAGCCTGGGTACTTCGCTAACAGACCCGCCTCCTCCAGTTCCCGCTGCCAGGCGTTGACATGGTACGGAGATCGAGGCTCAAGCCTTCTCCCCTCGAGGGCAAGCTTCGGCGCCGTGCTCCGAGCTCCCGCACCCTGCACACTCGTGGATGTGGTGGGAGGCCCGCGACGTACAGCCCCTCGCCCGCTGCCAGTCGAGGCAAAGCGCTCTTCCCTCGGGGTCGAGGATGACGCCCTTCGGGTTGCGGCGACAGCGCGAGGCCTTCCCGTCCCAGGTCGTGCCCGCGCGACATTGGGCGACGTCGTGGGGCTGACGGCTAAGGCAGATGGCGCAGATGCTGCGCGCTCGCCCGCTGTCAGCCCCTCTCCCATATGGGGGCCCCGCCGCGTGCTTGTCGGATGAGCGGGGCTCTCGCTGACGCTGCCCGCGGTCCGTGCGTTCACCGCGTTTGGGGGAGCGGTCGCTGCGTCGCTCCCAGCGGGGGGGGTAATCGCCGCGCGGCACCTTCCTGTCCATCCGCTCGCCGGAAAACGGAGGGGAACGACCCCGCTTCCGCTCGAGGGCGCCGCCATACTGCTCGGTGAGCCTGCCGAGCCTGCCCGAGGGCGCCGTGTCGCGGAGGAAAACGGCCCGATGGGGAGGGGGGGGTGACGCAGGAGAGACGCGTGCCGTCGCGGGGTGGCAGGTCGACGCAGAGCCGCAGGGCGTCGCACGTCATAGGTACATGGGCGCGGGGTGAGGGGAGAGGAGCGATATCGGGGTTAGTGATGAGGGCACGGAGGGAACGGCGGGTGAACGCACCTCTCGATGTTTTCCGCCTGGTGCTTCAGCATGACTGACTGTGTCGTGCTCTTGAGTAGCTCCTTGTTGATGATGGCGATGTTGAAGAGGTGGCGGCTCTTGATGCCGTCGAACCAGGCTCTGCGCACGAGCGCGTGGTATTCGATGAGGATCTCCTCTCCGTACGGCTGGCGCCTCAGGTCGTGGTGCTCCAGGGCGAAATAAAATTTGGTTACGGCTTCGCAATGCTTCTCATCGTATTTGCATGTACGCATGTATGTGATAAACAGAGTGGCGCCGACCGCCATTTGTTGCCAAGAGAGGGCGGAGTCCGGGATGGCTTTCTTGCTCGGGGTCTGCGCGAGCAGGGGTTGCAGAACGACGCCGTGTTCGCCTCGCGTGAGACCGAAACCGTCCGTGGATGCGGATGTCAGCGCGGCGGTGTCCCTACAGCCCTCTACAGTGAAGTAGTAGAGCTCGATGAACTCCCCTTTGCGTAGCTTGTTCACGGCGTAGGCGGCTGGCTGCGCCTCGACGTGGTCCGGCGGCTCGGCGTCTTCATCAAAATCCGGAATGTCGGGTGCATCGTCGCCCGGTTTTGCCGCTGTGCCCGCCACTTGACGTTCGCTGTCGGCGCGGTCTTCGTCTTGCTGCGCGTTCCAGGCTGCCACGCGTTCGTCGTGCTCGCTGTTCCACAGCGCGTTGAGCCTTGCTACCGCGACATCTTGGTCTTCCCCGTTTGCGACCGCGTTCCTGCGGGCTTCGAAGCGTTGCTCGGAGAAGTCCGGCCGCGCCTCGTCGGTGGGGTCTTCCAAGATCCTTGCCATGTTCGGGGTACCAGAAAGCAATTTGTGAAGGAGACGGAAACGGAATGGTTCGGGAGGAAAAGAAAGGAATCTCGACGGCCTAGCGGCACGACAAGCTGCAGAGCGTGGAGGCAAGACAAGAGAGACGCCGGCATCTACCGAGGGCCAGCGTCGGCCATAGACTACGTTCTGGGCGGCGCTCGTGCCTCGCGCTGCCCAGAACTACAAGCAACGCTATGCGAAACCATTGGTGGTAAGTAATGATAACGTACACATTGGCAAAGAACGGGTCTGCTTTCATTTCCGCTATCGTTGGCCTTTGAGAGATGTCGCGGTTGAGAACCTGGAGAGATGTGACTGTGAGTAACAAAGCTATGGCCAGGACGGGGAGGCATACCCGACGAAGGAAGTTCTGAGCGGTGGCATCGACAACCTCGTCGAATTCGATGTCATTCAAAAGGATAGCAATCGCGACGTCAGCGATATCTTCCCCGTCGAATGCGACCTGCAGATGTTCCAGAATATTAAACATTGGATAAATTAAAAGTGCGAGTTTGCGGAGCTCTCACTTTGCCTGTCAATGCTTGATAAACGACTGCGCCCAATGCCCAGAGATCGGCCTCGAAGGAGTAGGCATTGCCGGCAAGGAGCTCGGGGGACATGTACGAGTAAGTACCACACTCCCGTGTTGTCTGGTAGTCGGGTCCGGAGAGTTGTTCCGCAAGGCCAAAGTCGGTGAGCACGGCATTGCCCGCGTCGTCGAGCAGAATGTTTTCTGGCTTGATATCATGATGGAGGATGCCTTTGAGGTGCATACACTCTAACGCTGCGAGCTGAAAGAGAGCACGATCCGTTAGGGGTCTTCACAGTCACATGGAGTGTGAACGAACGCGACCCACCAGTTGCGCCGCATAGATCCGTACTCGGTCAACTGGAAGCTTGGCATCGAGTGAGTTCTCAATAGCACGGGCGAGATCTCCAGAGTTGCACAGTTCCTGTGGACGAATTAACCTCACGAATCTAGAGGTGCGGCGAAGGGATACAAACCATAGCGAGGTAGTAGTATTTATCATCGTGCCAGCTTCCAAACAGCTGCACCACACCGTGTTCGCCTTGTAGAAGGAGCATGATGCGCTGCTCTTCGATCTGATCGATTTCTTCCCCGTCATCGGCTGTGATCTTCTCTATGACCTTCAACGCGACGTGCTGGCCTGTGAGCTTGTCCCTGGCGTGAAAGACTTGGCCGTGGGCACCACGTCCAAGGCGCGAGAGAATCTCAAAGTCGTCGGTATTCAGGTTCCGTGTGCCTCTTCTTGGAGGAGATTCACAATAATCGCCGACGGTCGTGGCGGCGTCTGTGATCGAAGTGAAGGCAGAGCTGGTCGAGAAGATCGGAGAAGGGGCCGACGAAGGACAAGGAGAAAGATCAGGAGAAGCGGAATAGCACGGCGAAATGTAGATCTAAGAGAGGAGCGAGTCAGCGTTCGCGACTGGCGGAGGTGAGAAGAGGCTGTGACCTTGGCGAAGTCGGGGGTCAGGTTGGACATTGTTGAGGGCTGGACTTGAGCACGGGGAGGCTTTGACGAGGGCAATTGCACTTAAAGAAGAGTGGGAGCACAAGGTACGGTGCTGCCCACCCATCCAGCTTCATATACCCCTCGAGCTCCGTCTCAGCCGTAGTCTGAGACGGTGGGCGAGACATTGCCAGTCAGAAACGAAATCCCCCTACGCCGGTCTATACCCATCGGGGTACATAAGAGTAGTAATATGAGAGGTGTGATGACGGACATTAGACCTAGTGAATGGTAGGAATATGGTAACTAGATCAAAGGTGTAAACCCGCGAAGATCAGGATAGAGCGAACGTACGATTACATAACGGTAGAGGCCGTTGCCAAACAAGAGCAAATACTGGAAAGATTTCATTAGCAGCAGTGACGTCCAGCTTCTACAGACGCCATGCGTCGCCAGGAAGAGGACAGTGTTTTCTTCACTCGGAAGATAATGTGCTTGATGTGTTCAAATAGAGTTACATCCTCAAAAGATAAGTACTACTTACTGCCTCCGACTCGAGGAGTCGGAAGAAGCGACGCCTATTCCTCCCCTACCCAGAAAACAATCACTGAGCGCCCAACACCTGCAGCGACACGAGGCCCTCTTGCACCAATACCTCCAGGTTCTGTAAGAAAATCAAAATCGCCAACGCGCAATGGTCGGCCACCCAAGGCAAGTACGGCGGGAGGTGCATGGGGGAACGCCGTCGCATGGATGTGCAATGCTGCACCCACGCTGCGGGAAGGTATAAGGGCGAAATGGGGCGAAGGAGAGGAGGAGAATCTAAAACGCCCAATCGTGATTAGACCGTGGTACCCTCACGAGCAAACGCACCTACCTAAATCGTCGCGCACCGTCAGGGAAAGACGGGCCTGTAAGAGCAGGTTTACCACCCTGTAATTTTGAGATATCCCATAGGGCAAAACGGGAGCCATAAGCTGCGCCGATGCTATCAAGAGGACGTTTGATTCAAGTAGCATATTTGAATGGATGAACACGTACAGATCCGCATTGTCACGGGCCCAGGCTATGCTCCCACCAGGAGCAGCGCCGTCTGCGAGGGCGCGAGGTTCAACCAACTCAATGACATGTCTCCTGGCCCCGATATCGGCATCCGCGACTTCAGATCGCCAATCCACGAGATATATTGCGCCGCGAGCATCAGCCACAAGAAGGTCTTTGGCAGAAGAAGGGTGTGCCGTCACGGCGGTGAGAGGATGTGGAAAGGGTGTGGCATACGCGGTCGGTTGGGGCCTTGTGTAGTCAGTAGAGAAGGACATGGGTGTTGCGGACGTGGTAGGGGATGCAGAGGCAAGGACAGAAGGTATGTCGAGTGCGGGGTAAAGGTCCCAGACCATGAGCATTTTATCGTCGGATACGGTGGCGACGTAGCGGTCGGTGGGGGCGGAAGTGGAAGGAGCGACCGATGATACGGAGGGCGAGGAGGGACCGCCACAGAAGGCCATGGCAGTAACGGGGGCATGGTGCCCAGATAACCCGCCGCCGAATGCGAAAGTGACAGGGTCGGAGGTGCCAGATTTTGTGAGGAGGTGAAGGCCGAAGTCGGCAGTGGCGGCGGCGAGTCTACACCCATCAGCATCGGGCGGCGGAGGGAGGAAAGACAGACGGCGTACTCGAGGAGGACGGGCTCCGATGTGGCTGGCGATAGAGAGCGGGAGGACCACGCAATTGCGGTCACGCGTGTGCCGAGGTGGAAGGAGGCCAGGAGGGAACACGCGTTAGGACCGATTTGCACGACATCGACCGAGTTGTCTCCGCCGAGGGCGATGAGGTCGCACGCGTCGGGGTTGTGGCATGCCTCCAGGACGCGTACTGGGCTTGTATATTCGTAACGGAGATCCATGGGCGGCGATGTCGGGAGACAAGCAGTTGAACGCGTGCGCCGCGGCGGGAGCGCGTTGTGTGCGCATGTTGACCATCGGCGACGGCGTTCGCGGTCCGAGCTCGCTTTAGCCATCGTCCATGTCATCGCCCAACAACCGTCCTCCCAACCCACTCCTCTTCATCGCTGTCGCCCTCGCCTCCGCCGGCTCGTTTTACTACCTCGCAAACCGACGCGCTGTCATCGCACCCGCCTCCGCTCGGCCCCGTCTCTCAGACAATCCCCTCGTACCCCCCATACACAAATCAGAACAAGACCAAGATGGCCCCCGCAATCGTTGACAAGATCACAGACGCCCTGCATATTGGCCACCACAAGAAAGACGGTCATTCTGCCGCCGCGGCGTTAGAACCTGTCTCTAAACCTGCTTTCGACCACAACAAAGTTACTGTCGTGTACGTCCTCGGTGGACCTGGCGCCGGTATATATGCATTCTTTTGGTCATCCTGGTCCCGTTTGACTATCTTTAGGCAAGGGCACTCAGTGTGCCCGTCTCGTGGAAGATTTTGATTTCTGTCATCTCTCCGCCGGCGACCTTCTTCGTGTCGAACAAAATCGCCCTGAGTCTCAGTACGGCGATCTTATCCGCACCGCCATTCGAGAGGGTACCATCGTTCCTATGGAGGTCACCGTGAAACTTCTTGAGAACGCCATGCGCGCCGCCCTTGAGGAGCGCAAGGCGAGCGAGCATCCCGGTTGGAAAGATGGGAAAGGTCGCTTCCTGATCGACGGATTCCCGCGAAAAATGGACCAGGCTGACAAGTTCGAGGAGGATGTACGCCTTTCCCTTCACTGACTCCCAGATCGTGGAGTTTGATATGCTTTCTAGGTTTGCGTATCCGCTGTCACTATATTCTTCTCGACAACGGAAGAACTCATGCTCAAGCGTCTCCTGAAGCGCGGCGAGACTAGCGGCAGGGAAGACGACAACATCGAGAGCATCAAGAAGCGCTTTGGTAGGGATCTCTTTGCTGCTGACTTCACACCCTACTTACTGGGCGGTCAGTGACATACAAAGATCAAACGATGCCCGTCATTCAGCATTACGCGGCTCTGGGCAAGGTTGCAGAGGTGTGCTGACTCTACCTGCCTCTTTCCATGGCTTGCTAAAGCATTGTGCAGATCGATAGCTCTGCAAGCGTCGAAGTAGTGCACGCGGAGGCGAGCAAGGTTGTTAAGAAGTTCTTCGACCAACCTGAACCGGTCACGACTGCTGCTTAGGCCCGTTGTTTCCGCCGTCTGCAAGTGTGCTATGATCTGAAACATGTAGAAACCTTGGGATAAATACAGGACAGGTGCCTGTTGCACCGTAGACTTATTTACGGCTTGCGCAAACCGCGCGATTAATCTGCCTTGTCATGGCGTTACTCCTTACATGTACATGCTGCCTCTTGTACCTTTATGGTGACTGCAGAAAAAGTATCCGTGAACGCTCGTGAATGCATGCCGCAAAGTGTTGAGACGTTCTGTATCACGTGACTCGACCTTTCTCTTCAGCTCTGGTTCACGACGTCACTGAATGCTTTCCACCATCATCTTGCGATTCTCCCGAATCGCTTGCTCTCACCTGCATACAACCCGAGCGATGACGACCATGTCGCCTTCATTCAAGCCATTTACTCTTGCCTTGATACAGCTGGGACAGATATCCGCGGACAAGCCGGCCAACTTGAGGCATGCGCGTGAGATGATTCATAAAGCCGCGGCGGGAGAGGGCGTTGGAGCGCAGGGAAAGCCTGATATGATTGTTCTTCCCGTGCGTTATATGAGTTTACCAATGTCATGACCGTGTACATATCATCGGTGCCGGGTACCAGGAATGTTTCAATTCGCCGTACGGTCACGTCCACTTTCCCAACTATGCCGAGACGATCGGATTCAAGTCTGGAGAGAAATATGATGTGCAGAGTACCAAGAGCGAGAGTGTGAAGATGCTTTCAGACGCGGCCAGGGATGAGGGGGTTTGGCTGCTCGGAGGTTCGTCTTCAGCAGACGTCTCCCTGGATATGCAGTTGACATGCTAGCGTCTCCACACTGTCAGGATCAATTCCGGAGAGAGACCCATCGGATGACAATGTGTATAACACCGCCACTGTATATTCACCCAAGGGTTTGGTTGCAATGCCGTCCTCTTGTGCCCCTGCGCTTACTCAAGGGTTCCACAGGCGACCTTGTTGCTATTCATAGGAAAGTACATCTGTTCGATATCGACATACCTGGCAAGATTACCTTCAAGGTCTGTATTACTTTTACGCGGGACAGATAAATCACTGAAACGCGATGTCGTTTGCACAGGAGAGCGAGACGCTCACGGGCGGACAAACGACCAGCTTCTTTGACACAGGTCCGGACCTTTCGCCTTTATGAAACGTTCCATTAGACCGATCATTGCTATTCACTCTCAAAGAGTTCGCCCGTGTTGGCCTGGGCATCTGTTACGATGTTCGCTTCCCAGAGTTGGCCATGATAGCCGCGCGTCAAGGTGCGCCCGCCGAGTGCAAAAGCTACACCCGTTTCGACTGTTTTACACATAGTTGTACAGGGAGCCAGGTGCTGATTTACCCAGGTGCATTCAACATGACCACAGGGCCATTGCATTGGGAACTTCTGCAACGTGCGAGGTGCGTTGATCCTTATAATGGCGTAGGTTCTTTCCTGACCTGGTGTTGCAGGGCTGTCGACAATCAAATCTTCTTTGCAATGTGTAGCCCCGCTAGGGATCTCTCCGCAGGTTACCACGCTGTAAGTCTGGGTCCATTTGAATGGGCGACGGTTGCTGACGGTGGTCTCATCTCAGTGGGGACACTCTATGGTAGTGGATCCAATGTGAGTCCCCGTGTTTTTCTTTTTGACATTAGTGTTCTCATCTGTTGGCAGGGGTGCCAAACTGGTGGAAGCAGAAGAAGGCGAATGCATCCTCCATACCCGAATAGGTCGGTACCGAGCTTGGACCGGATATCCGAATAAGCTCATAACATCCCAATAGAGCCCAAGGTCTTCCACGACGCCCGCGCTGGAATTCCAGTGACCAAACAGCGGCGATTCGATGTATATCCAGATGTTAGCAAAGGATCGTAATTGGCTAATCAGGCCTCAACGTAAGCCGTGCAGCCCGTAGAACGGGGGCGATCGAGTTTTGCGTCTACCTGCTGTATCTGTAACCCTAAATCTGTAACGCCTCGTTGTACGCACAGCTGATCCAGAAGGGCATGACTCGGAATAGGAACGGATTTTGACTTGTTGACTTGGACGACCGAAATGGTGCAGTGTGCTTAGTCATCGGTGTAGAACGATCGCGAAATTTCTCGCGGCTTCCAGCAAAATCACACAGGCCTTTATCGTCCTGGGGTCGCAGCACCTCAAAGTCACCGATCCTTTCTTACTACACTCCCATCCTCCTGCGCATCCTCCCTCTTATTTCCTCCGACTCCTCTCAACATGGTTAAAGAGCGGTAAGCCGTTCGCTGCTCGTCGGCAGGTCTTTACTGATCTCTTTCTATCTCACAGTAAATTCTACGATCTCCTTGGCGTCCCCGAAGATGCCTCTGAAGCTGACCTCAAGAAGGCGTACCGACAAAAGTATCCTACTATATCCTCCATCGGGGAGATTCTTGAGGTTGACTCTACCTCCTCGTTTGCGCCAGAGCACTACGATTGCACCCTGACAAAGGCGGTGATCCCGAACTCTTCAAGGAGGTGACCCACGCGTATGTGCCACCGGTCTTCGCGGGCTCTTACCTTTGACCGATTGTCCATCTTGGCTCCTTCTAGGTACGGTGTCCTGTCAGACCCACAAAAGCGCGCCGTGTACGATGCACGAGGGGAGTCTGGTCTTTCAGAATCGGGTGGCATGGGTGGCATGGACCCTCAGGTGTGTAACATACATGGTTCAAGGTCTATCGTATTCTTACAACTGTCTCCGTTTTCAGGATCTTTTCAGTCAACTATTCGGTGGTGGTGGCGGTGGCGGCTTCTTCGGGGGTGGAGGGCCCTCGCGCGGTCCTCGCAAAAGCAAAGATCTCGTGCATCGTGTTCACGTCTCACTCGAGGATCTCTACAAGGGAAAAACAACCAAACTTGCGCTTACTCGGGATATCATCTGCTCCAAATGCGATGGCAAGGGTGGTAAGGAGGGCGCGGTCAGGCCGTGTAACACATGCAGTGGTCGCGGTGTACGCGTTACCCTACGGCAGATGGGCCCGATGATTCAGCAGATGCAGCAGCCCTGCGACGACTGCAACGGTTCCGGGGAGATCATCAACCGGAAAGACCAGTGCAAGACCTGCAATGCTCGTAAGGTTGTTTCGGAGAAGAAGATGCTCGAAGTTCACATCGACAAGGGTATGAAGGGCGGCCAGACCATCACCTTTACGGGCGAAAGCGATCAAGCGCCGGGCGTGCAGCCAGGAGACGTCGTTATTGTCATCGAGGAGAAGCCGCACGAGCGCTTCAAGCGCAACGGGAACAACCTCATGATCGACGTCGAACTCGACCTCCTGACGGCGCTGGGTGGCGGGCAGTTTGCGATACGCCATTTGGATGAGCGAGCGCTCATCGTCAACATCCTTCCTGGCGAGGTGATCAAGCATGGTACGTCCTTCCTTTTTCGATCGCGTTTCTCTCGTCTCATATCTTGTCTTCCGCAGATTCGGTCAAGGTCATCCAGGGGCAGGGTATGCCGTCGCAAAGACACCATGAACTGGGTGATCTTTTCGTGAAGATCAGCATCGTATGGCCAGAGCACATCGACCCGGAAAAAATCCCCCTTCTGGAGCAGGTGCTACCACCGCGCAAGCCGCTGCCAAAGATCCCGAAGGGTCTCTTGACGGAGGAAGTGGAGATGTCGGACCCCGACCCACGACAGCAGCAGCAGCAAATGATGGACGACGATGGGATGGACGAGGACGAGGGCGAGCCCCGTGTGCAGTGCGCCAACCAGTGATGTTTATGTTGTATAATTCGTTGGGACTCTCGCTTCGCAGCCCGTGTATTCTGTTGTACTCGTGAACTGATGCTGTCACCGTCGTTGCTCTTTTTGTCGCATATCCTTTATAGATCTTTTTGCATTGCATCGCACGGTACACTTGTGCAGAGTATACGAAGATGTAGAGTACATTTGGCCTACATAATAGAACTGGAATCTACAATAATTTCCCAGAGAAAAGAGAATGCCGGAGCCCTAACGGAAATCAGAGGCAGCTGGAGGTCACCGGTCACCGGTCAATCCCAGCGAGTCTGCACACGAGGTAAGCGAGTGGTTTGCAAGTAGATTCAGAAAGCGTTTACTTCAGGATTGAGCTTGAATTGTTCGTACAATTTGCGGTCGAAGAAGCTGACTTCTGTTTCATTTTCTAATGCTCGTAAAGTCAGGATCCGGTCATGGTCAACGTGACAAAGTTACAGCAGCAAGGAAAGATCGTACGAACCAAAGCCACATTCGACCAGGGTTTTACTGTCGTCGTCCAGGATCCAATCGTCGTGATCAAGATTTATGATTAGGTTTGTTGTCTGGGTGCAGGTTGAGTAGGGTAGGCTGGAATTTACGGTGAGCGGCGCACCTTGGCACCATGAGCTTTTGAGTACAGTTTAAGGGTGTCTGGATAAGATCGTTGGTTCATACGGACGTTCCTCCTCAAAACAGAGTGCAGCAGGCTCACCAAGTTGAGTGGTACGGTACGGTTTCCATCCTGGTTGTGTGAGAACGGCTGATGACCGGCGTAAGCGAGCATTAGGATAGTGTGTGATAAGACGCGGACCTTGTCGCACAATGTCCTTCAGTTGTCCGACAGTGATTTGTTCGAGGTTGAGATCACGGAGGACGAGACTTTTCTCTGTACGATACTCGAAGGACTTGATAACGCGTATTGTCAGGATCGCGGATGTCTTCGGGCGAGAGATATTTGTGAGCGTGTCATCGAAGTCGGTGAACATGAACGGAGACGGAGTGAAAGTTGGGTGAAAGCGATATCATACATGGAGTCCTGAGATCTGAGAGGAGAAGGAAGGCCTCAATCTTATCTTATATCTTATCTCGGTAGAATCGCGCATCGAGCATAGCAACTTGATAGCAACTCACTTTTCTTCGTTCGCCCATCATGTCAACGATTCATGCATAATGATGTATTCATCTGCAGTCTTGTCCTTTCCACTTGACCCGAGCTTGAATATGACTCGCTGCCTCAACTGTTGAACCAGAATCCGGCTCCCTCGTCATGCCACCTAAATCTACTTTGAGCTTACCCATGGCTTTCCCGCCTTCCCCCCGACGTTTTACCGCGCTTTCCCTTTAAAAAGCGTCGGGTTAACCTGCCCCTGGAGCCTCTGCTTTTAGCCTCCCTGGAGATATGGATCGCTCATTCCTGGACGCGTCGATTCCTGACCTCGTCAAACGTCTGAAGACGGATGAAAAGATCGAGCTCCTTGCTGGTCCCAATTGGTGGAATACCTCCTCCATTAATCGTCTGAAGATACCTGCCATTCGAATGAGCGATGGTCCCAACGTACATGTCTCATCTCGTTGAATAATGTTCAGAGTCTGGAATCTGTTCATCTAGGGTGTTAGGGGTTCTTCCCACTTTCTCCCCACCCCAGCGCAGTGCTTGCCTGTACGTTCTTCTTTATCTATTACATGCTTCACGCACTAACATCGTTCGCTAGTGCGCGACATTACTTGCTTCGACGTTCGACCGAGACCTGATTGAGCAGGCTGGAAGTTTCCTCGCGGGTGAAGTCAAAGTCAAGTCATCCGTTATACTCCTTGCCCCAACGTGCAATATTCAGCGCTCCCCTCTTGGCGGGCGGGCGTTTGAATCGTTCTCAGAAGACCCTCATCTCTCTGGTGTGCATTTATATCTCTCTGCGTATATATAACACCTGAACTTCGGACAAAAGGAACGATGGCCGCAGCCTACGTAGCAGGTCTCCAATCCAACGGAATTGCCGCCACCATCAAGCATTTTGTAGCCAACGACCAGGAGCACGAGCGAACGGCCGTGGAGTCTGTCATGTCTGATCGCGCTCTCAGAGAGATATATCTTTACCCGTGCGTACATTGTTTCTCGGGACAAATCGCCTCACTAACGAGCCATGGTAAGATTCATGCTCGCTCAGAAGCTTGCTCAACCTTGGGCTTATATGACCTCTTATGGTCGTATAACAAGTGTACACTGCTCTGAAGACCCAAGCCTTCTGCAAGGGATCCTCCGCGACGAGTGGAAGTTCGATGGCATCGTCATGAGCGATTGGTATGCGCATTGAGTGCTGTACCGGATCCGGTGATTAATTTCGTGAAAGGCATGGCACCTATGGCACGTCAGAAGCACTGAATGCCGGACTCGATCTCGAGATGCCTGGTCCCCCACGTTGGCGCACAAAGAACCTTGTCTATCATACCTTGTCTTCCCAAAAGCTGCTTCCTCACACGCTCGATGAACGCGTCACCCATTTGCTCAAATTTACGCAGAAGCTTGCTCGGAAGAACCCTGACATCGTTTACGGTGACGGTGTCGAACGCTCCCGCGATTCACATGAACTTCGCGCTTTTGCAAGAAAGGTCGCCGGTGACGGCATGGTGCTACTCAAAAATGACCATGATGTCTTGCCTCTTTCTGAATCCACGATCAAGACTCTCGCAATCATCGGCCCCAGCGCTCGTGGGCGCGTTATCTCTGGTGGTGGCTCGGCGGCCCTCAAACCTACGTACGTGGTGACGCCTTACGACGGTATCGTCAATACGGCGCCAGCCAGTATGGTAATCAAATACTCCTTGGGGTGTTATGGTACGTCTACGAATGCACCGCCATTTTTCGACCCTTACTTATCGCTGGACAGCTCACAAGTATCTACCAACTCTGGAGAACAATTTGAAAACGGCACCGGGTGGGAAGGACGGCTGGGTGTGCACATTTTATACCCACGACGAGCACGGGGAGCCAGACAAACCCGTCGCCGAGTTCGTCGTCCAAGACACGCGGATCAAACTGAACGACTTTCTGCCTGCTGGTCTGACGCCTACTTGGCGTATCAAACTAACAGGTCGTCTCACTGTTGACTCGTCGGGCCCATTCGAGCTCGGTCTTACTGTGGCGGGTAGGTTTCTATACTTAGAGCGATCATCAGCATCCGCTCACCTTACTATTAATTCATAGGCCGTGCAAAGCTCTGGATTGATGGTAGGTTGACCATTGACAATTGGACTAAGCAGACTCCAGGAGATTTCTTTTACGGGTGGGTGATGGCCGCTGTTCACTCCAGAGGAATGTCTGACGTCGGTATAGGCAAGGTACAATCGAAGAGAAGGCCGTCGTGGATCTGGAAGCTGGGAATTCCGTCGACGTTCTAGTGGAATACACCAACACCCCGCCACCGGATGCAGCAGAGGCTGACCTATCTCAGCCAGCGTTAATGCGTGGTGTGGTAAATATATTCCCCACTCATCGCATAATTGTTATCGTTAAACGGTTCTACGCCAGAGACTGGGTGGTGCAGCGAAGATCGATCCCCAAAAGGCCATAGAGGACGCGGTCGAACTCGCGTCGACGTCTGACGCCGCCGTCGTGATTGGAGGCTTAACCCCTGAATGGGAAAGCGAAGGGTTCGACAGACCTACCCTCGGCCTACCAGGCTTGCAAGACGAATTGATCAAACGGGTGAGCGAAGCCAACGCGAACACTGTTGTCGTCATCCAAGCGGTGAGTCCCCCATTCGTACCGTCGAGCGTTGTCAGTTAACAGCCAATCAGGGCTCGGCTGTGTCCATGCCATGGGTCGACGGCGTCGCTGGCATCCTCCAGGCGTGGTATCAAGGAAACGAAGTGGGCAACGCCATCTCCGACGTCCTGTTCGGCCGCGTCAACCCGTCCGGCCGTCTTCCCCTCACGTTCCCCGTTCGCGTCGAGGACATTCCGGCTTACCCTAACTTGTTCAGCGAGAATGGAAAGATTCATTACAGGGAGGACCTGTTCGTGGGGTACAAGCACTATCAAATGCGCAATATCAAGCCGCTGTTTCCGTTCGGGTGAGTGGATGTCGCATATCTGCACGGAATGATTTTGGCTGATTCATATTCACAGTCACGGTCTCTCATACACGACGTTCGAATTCTCCGACCTCTCTGTCTCGACGCCAACGTCCTTCGACGCGCACCTGAGCCTCGAGGCAACCGTCACCGTCACGAACACGGGCCCCGTCCTCGGGTCCGAAGTCGTACAGCTCTACATATCCTACCCGGACATCGGCGTGACCACTCCCCGCCTCCAGCTGCGCGGCTTCACCAAGGCGCACGACCTCGCGCCCGGCTCGTCCGCCACGCTGACGATCGCTCTGGACAAGTACGCGGTGTCGTTCTGGGACGAGCCGCGGGGGACGTGGAGCGTCCGGGCGGGAAAGTACAGGGTGTTGGTGGGGAGGAGCAGTCACGATCTGCCGTTGGAGGCCGAGTTTGAGGTGGAGAGCGGGTTCGCGTGGAGCGGCGTGTGAAAGGGTGAACGCAAAGCTGGAAGGCATCGGTATGGTACTTGCTGCCAGCGGCCGTGTACGTACGCGAATGTCCCGTAAGGATAAATCTCACGTTGTTGGACCAAGGACTTCGAACGTTGAACCCTCTTCATATCCTTCAATGCGGACAAGATCAGTCCTGCAGTCCTTTCATGGCGATAAATGTATACGCCCTTTCTGGTTGACAAAGTCGCGACCGGACGAGGTTTGAGTGATCAGGAAGCCAGAGATAGTAGAATCGGTGCGATATGTCGTGGACAGAGGCACAAGATTGAGAGAGAGAGAGAGAGCTATATGCGGTATACATAAAACAACGGGGGGCCTAAAATACAGATTATGATGGACGGCGAATACGATAGCCCGAGCGAGCGAGGGTGGGCAGATGGCGAGTGTGGAGGAACCGAGGACGATCGACGAAACAAACACAACAGAGAGGAAGCGCGAGGCGTAAAAGACAAGGAGAAGGGGATAGTCTAGGGATGAAGAGCAAGCGAATAAAGATGATGCAAAACCAAAGGGACGGGACAGAGCAGAACAGGCGGGGGCGTGACCGTGTCCGTATATGTACAGTACAAAAGAAGACAGGCAGAAATGGTGAGGTCGAGACGGTGGTATACAACGAGAAGGTGCGGTGCGTCACGAGCCGTACCCCGGCGCGTCCGAATGCATGTACTGGTACGCGTACCCGCTCGCGTACGCACCCATACCCAGCGGTCTCCCGCCCCCCTGCGGCCCCACTCCAGGGTATCCCATCGGCGCCGGCGCGCTCCCAGGAGCCTGAGCCGGACTCGGACCTCCACCCATGGTCGGCGCGCCGTGCGCGTACGTCGCGTCGACCGTCTGGCCGAAGCCAAGGTCGCGGAACATGTTGTTCCAGTACATCATGTCGCCCTGGGGCGGTTGGGGATGGCCGGGGGGAGCGTAGCCGTATTGGCCTTGGACTTGGCCTTCCATTTGCATGGACGCGGAAGGGGGGTTGTGCGTGTGTGGGTGCTGCTGCAGGTCCACGGGGGTGTACGGCATGTCGCCTTGTTCGGGGGAATACACCGGCGCGTCGGACCTGCGCGTGTTTCCTTGACTTGGGTACGATCCCGTCGAGCTGCGGCTGTACGTCGACACGGATGGGGAGGGGAGGCCGGGCGCGACGGGGGATTTGGTTTGCACTTGCTGTGTCTGCCGCGCCTTGAAGATGTCCTGGGCGACGAGTCCACGGAGGAAGCGCGCGTGGTAGGCCGCGCCGGTGCATGCAGAGGAGAAGGAAGCGGCCTCCTCGTACGCGTCCGCCGTCTTGGAGATGATCGAGTGGATCTCGTCCGTGGCGCCCTCGTGCAAACCCGCGAGCGTGTTCGAGCTGCGAAGGAGCTGTGTGGGAAGAAGATACACCGGAGAACAGGGTGGGGTCAGTCCTTTGCCTCAGGGCAAGCGCGAAAAGAAGAGACGCACTCGGAGAAGAAAGACGGCGGCATAGGCGGTCATAGTGGTCACAGAATCCTGTCCGTAGCGCTGAGCATGCGACGTTATCAGTGATCGGCGTCTTAGATGGGGGGGACGATATCACTCACCAGCATGCTCATCTTGGCAAACTCGTTCGAGACAATCTGCAGAATTTCCACGGCGCTTGTGTAGCACGCCGATAGCGCTTGCAGGCTGGGGGTCGCGCGCGTCTGCTGTAGATTGCGAGAAACGAACGTTCGGCGTCAGCACCGGCGCGTGTAACGAGTCAAACAAAGTGTTGGCAGTCAAACAGATGGATCAGGGTCCGACCAGAAGGGATGCCCGAGAGAGGCGGAAACAAGGCAAATGAGGGGGAACGTACGTTGGACATGGAGCCTTGGATGCCAAAGCTGTTGAGGAACAGGCGGACGTACAGGCGGAAGAAACGGAGGAAGGCGATGTGGAACGTCTCGCCGCTCGCGCGACGCATCTCGCCCTGCCACGTCTCCATCCACTGCGTCAGTTTGCTGTTGCAGTTCCGCAACAGGACTTCCTTGTTCATGTCCCCGTACTCGTTTGCACCACGCTGCATGTAGAAAACCTCGGTCGTCTCCGCCTGTGATGTGCGCGGTAAGATCAGTGACGAAAGATAGGGGATGGAGTGCATGATGACGCACAGTGATTCGACGAAGCTGAACGAAGGCCGCGACGATGACATCTTCAGGCCGAATGGGCCCATCGGCGCCTTGTTCGTGCCAGGTGTTCGCGTTGCGCACGAGGTCGTCCTGGATGGCAAGGCAAAGGGTTAATGCGCGGTGACATGCTACACACGGTCCAAACTCACTTCGGGAAGCATCCAGGACCGGCCGGTTTGCGTGCTCAGGCTGCGATCGTGCACGAAAAGAACGAGGTACGTCCGCTCGCGATTGCGACGTTCACGGCGTTGGAATTCGTTCTCGTGAGCCGGCCGTGTGGGGTAGTACTTGTTCAACCCAATCTCGATGGCCATACGACATGCCTATAGTACGTCGCGACCAAGTTAGCGCACGATCGTTGCGCGAGGATAGAGAGCCACTTACGAAGCCGATGAATTGCCATGTTCGCTGTTAAGAAAAGAAAAGAAGATGAGGATGAGGACGACGGCACCACACGCATCCAAGAGAGAACGCACAGTGTCTTCGGGTTCTTTCCAGTAGCAAAGACAAGCGAACGCTTGCACCACCTCGACGCTCTTCCAACCCTCGACGAACGCGCGGACGGCGAATTCGTTCGCGATCTTCTGACACGCCTTGTATGATTCCGGCTTGAAGAACTTGCAGCCGGCCATGAGGAGCGTTGTAAAAAGGAACGGGGAGCGTTTGCGGACGTAGGTGACCGAGTGAAGAGCGGGGTCGAACAGGTTGATGAACGGGTTCAGGCGGAGGAAGACGAGATCGAACAGGACCTTCGCGTTGGCCTCGTCGATGATGCCTGCCGCGACGGGGTCTTGGATCGCTGAGGGCGGAGGTGGCGACGGGTCGTGCGACCATCGTGAGTTCGAGGTGGCTGGTGCAGCAGAGGCTCTGTGGGAGGCGGTAGGAGGCTCCGATTCTGGGTTAAGGATCGTCTTGAAGAAGGGCTGCCGTTGGTTCTCGCGACTGATGAGCTTGGCAGGGAAGGGGTCTGTCTCGCCGTCGTCCTCGTCGTCGGAGCGGGGACCGTAGTGAGGGTCGTTGTTGTTGTCGCCGTTGTAGTCGGGCGGAAGCTTGAGGGGCGGGAGTTCGTTGTTGGAGAAGGCGCCGGAGGGGGAGGAGAAGGGATCGCCGGGGCGAAGGCGCTGGGAGGAGGGGTCGGCGCGGGGGTCGGAGGAGGGGAAAGCGTCGGAGGATTCTGCCTGGGACTTGAGTTTGGCGGTGCTGAGCCCCTTTTCGAAGCGACGGAGCATCTTGGAGGCCTCGGACAGCCTTGGGGGGATGTGAGAGGGGGAGGAAAAAAAGGGGGGGAGATCACGCACTTTGAGCCAGGCTTTCTACCGCGTCGGTGCTTTTCGAAGATGCATCTTTGAGCGGAGGGGAAAAGTAAGGGGGGAGGGAATTGAAGAGGAGAACGAAGGACGGACTCGAGATTGGTGCGCCTGCAACGTTGGCAGGGCTGTTTGCCGTCCTCGGCACCGACACATTTCATCTGGCGAATAATCAGAAGAGCGGAGGACGGGGAAGGGGGGGAAGGAACGTACCTTGGCCGCGCGACAGACGGTGCAGGCTCGTGCACCGCGTACGACGGGGGCTTTCCTGGAGAGAGAGAGAGATGAGAGAGAGGAAAAGAAAGGAGAGAGTGAAATACTTTTGGTCATCTGTGGGAGTGGGATCGGGCGGCGTGAGGGCGGTGGACGTTTGGGTGATGGGCTCGTCCATGGCTCGAGCTTGAGCTGTTGGCTGAGGAGGGCGGTCGGGGACTAAGCGCAGGCCGGTCGCCTTTCCCCTCTGCCTGGTTATAAACCTCCGGTCGGCGTTTCCCGTTCAAGTTGCCGGCCGCCCGTCCTCCCCCTCGGGCCCCTCCGCTCTTGATCACCGCCTTCCCTCGACTCTCTCCTATCTCCTCCCCTCTCTCCTCTCTTTCTTTTCCCGTCTACCCACGGCAGACGAGATCGCAGGGGAGAGGTCGGTCGACGCTGTTCAATTTTGTGTTTTTTCGCCGGGCGCTTCACTCGCGCTTCTTTTCTTTCGCTTTTCATATCGTTCGCCGTGGCCATTGACCACCTCGGCCCCCCCTCGGCCACCTGCCCGAGCCCTGCCCTCATCCTGCCCACCTCCCTGTCGTAACATCCCCCGGTCCCAATATGTACTCCCTCTTACCTACCCCACCCTCCTCCGCTACCATCGGCGTTCCCGCGACCTCGCCCCCTTCTCGGCTCTCCACTTGCCTGTCCCCGCCTTATCCAGCCTCATCGCCTGGGAATTCCTCTTACCACACCCTTCTTCCAGCGCCCGTCCTCCCTTTATCCGGAAGTCGCGCTCCAGCTCTCGGGCGCCGTAACAACTGCCCCAAGAATGCCGCTCGCCTGCCCTCTTCGCCGTAAAACTACCGCCAAGGTTCGATCGTCCTTCCCCCCCCAGATCGACTCGCACCCTGCGCCCGCGATCCCACACACCCGAATAGAACGAACGTGTCTTGCTTTTTATATATGGGTGCAGGGCGACCGTGCTTTCCCTCCTCTTTGCTGGGTCCCTTCGCCCCTGCCCCCTAGTCCAGAACGTGCGCCAGTCGTGTGAGACCAAGCTATCGTAGGACGCCGGTGCGAGCCGCTCAATGAACCTGAGAACGCACGACGTCCGCTCGGCCCCGTCCAGCCCCGTCCCGTCCCCACTCATGGTAAGTAGCCGGCCGGCCCCTCGGACATTCGCGTGGGCCCACCCTCCAAGGCGTCCTTCCTCGACATTGAGTCTTGCGCTTGCAAAAGAGCGTTCGCCTCTGAACGGGCGCCCGACATCGCCTCTGCCCCGATCTCCATCAACGAACGGACGAGGTCCAAGAAAAGCTTGTCAGTTCCGAAAGGAGAACGGATGCCGGCGGAAGGGGGACGGATGCCGGCATTGCCGGTCAATTGCGTTTTGGGCGGATCTGAGCTCCGCTTGAACGCCGGCTGCGGCCCCATCCCCACACCTTAAATTAAAAATCGAGTCCCGTCCCGTCGTTCCCTCGCTGCGCGCATCTCGCACACACTCATCCAGAACGCGGACCGTGGCGAGCGCGTCGGGATGTGGCGAAGACGACGCTGAGACGCCATGCTGCCGGTCGGCCCGTGGGCGAAACCTGTCCTATACCGGCGCCAGACAGATCCTCGGCAGCCATGCATGTATGTAAACTGGGCGCAACATGCTCGCCTGGCCTCCGTGTCCCTCTCACGCTCGTAGCTTCTGGGTCGGCGCGTCGACGCACCTGCCCCTGCTGGCAGCCCCGGATTGTCTAAGCTCAAGGTGTATGGATGATCGCCTTTGTTGCCGTAAGAGCCTTGCTGGGGGACCGTGCCGAGGAGTGAAAGTCGCGGGATCAGCATGGTCCTACTTATGTGAACGGCTGTGGGGGCGGTGAGCGCCATCCTCCGGCCTCCGGGTCTTCCCACCATGGCCTGAGTTCGGCTACCAAACCGCCATAGCAGGGGTGGACCAAGGGTGGACGGGAACCACCATCGGCGAATCCGTTGCGGTCACGATGTGCATCCGGTGGCCGTGGATATCGAGCGCGCGCTCGTAGAGAAAGACTTGGCTCCAGGAATAGGAGTATCGTCCAAGGATGGACGACGGTGGGTCCCCATCGTGGGCAGAGAAACGATAGGACCGCTCTAAGTTGCCGTTCGAAGGGGAGCGGTCAGGGTGAGACTTGTTTCCGGCGGAGCACAGCAGTGGAACCCCGATGAGGGTATGAGTTATGCACGCTGGTAGAGCGCGCGCCGTGATTCAGTTCGGTGGACAGACGGCGGTGATGAGGGTCAGGACGTTGACGTAGAAGAACATGAAGGACCGTCGTGCGGATCGATCCATCGGAGAGGCGCATCTGTTGTCCACGGTGTGCAAGTACGTTGCGCCGGGAGATCGATTGAGATGCGGAGCAGATGGCAGACGGTTGGTCCTTCAAGCTTCAGCCTTCGCCATCTCTTGACCATAACTATGATCTGGACCCGGGGGCGGTGCTAGGTTGGAAAGGAACGGCGTTCGTGGAGATGGGAGGTCCTCTTCCGCGGTTACGGATTGCGACGAAAAGCGGTTCGCTGTTGCCGTCAGAGGGGAGCGACGGTGAAGGGGTCCTGTCTTCGGTTATGTGGGCATACTGTAAACAAATCCGACTATGGCAGAGGCTTGCCGGTAGAGTGCGACAGCGCGGGTTGTGATGCATCGAATGGAGCGTGGTCGTAAGTCGGCGCCGGCGACTTGGTAGCAGCGACGACGCGTGAGGATCTGCAGCTGGATGTGGCGGTGGTGAACTGGGCATTTTATGAGCCCGCCGCAGGTTCGAATCGTTCGAATGAGAGCGAGCTTCGACCAAGGTGCGTCGCTGCTCCTTCCCATCGAGTTTGTGAATCGTCCGAGCCGACTCGAAAAACACGACCGACGTCTGGTCTCGTCGACGAAAGCGGAGTCATCGGTCACCACGGGTACTTATGGTGTACGTCGCGCGGACATCCAGCGAGTGAGTGTATCAGTGACCCCTCGGCCGTCGAGAGCTGATCACGACGGTTTTGTCAGCTTCTGTTGGGGGAGGACGTCAGAATGAGGCATGTGGTAGATGGGGAAAGCGGGCTACCGTGTTTGAATCCTTGGAGTGGAGCGCCTGGGTAGCTATCACCGAGGGGTCCATCACAGTCCTCACGAGCGACGACGATGACCTGACTAGAACCACTGAAGTGCCGGGGTTCCTTATACCGGTCCCAGAAAGCCCACTAGTACTGATCAAGAAGACGCCCGACACCATAACAGAGAAGTAAAGGTGGTGATTTGAGATGTGGCCGTGCGGGAGCGGTGGTGAAGCGGTGATCGCAACCTAGATTTGGTCAATGGGAGCAGATCAGCTCGATTGGGACTATTGGGCACGGTACTTGGTTGTGGCAGCAGTGCATAAAGTTGGTCGTATATGGTCGATGACTTACAGTAACTGAGTAAGGCCCGGTGAACGGAAAGGACGTGACTAGGCTGCGGAGACGGTGTTTGGATCTGTTTATCAAAGGCCTCTATCGTCACGTAAGCCGCAGTTGATTGAACGTGCCTCTTTGTTGACGCTCCCAATCATCCTCGTCTTCCTGGCTTTCCCTACACCACACATCTTTCGTGGCTTCTAATTGCGGTCGTGAAACTGATTTCCGCATGCAACAGTCTTACAACTTTTGGGACTTCTAGCGCTATACATGTTCCTCACATGAGCCAAGTTTACCTCCTCGCGCCTTGGCTTCCCCAACTTGTTGGTTGAAACCTGATGCCACATTCGTCCTCCTCGTATACCATATCCGCACTACACAAAGCAACCCACAAGGTATAACGTCAGTTATTCAGCTCGTGGAGTGCGTGTCGGACACATTCAATGCTCTGTGCAGAACTCAATGAGGATTGCGGGCGGACAGCCTCTGTCATGGGAGACACTGCCTTGTACATTTGTTTGATCTTGTAAGTGATATTCTTGTGCAGCTCATTGTATTTTGATGTTGCTCCTGACTGAAGATCATCTCAGGCCGTGCTGTCCGGCTGTGTCCAATGTATTATACGAGGCCTGCGGTTACAGCAATGGACACGATGGCGATGTTACGCCTGACTCTTACACAAGCACACGGGTACAAGGCAAATCTATAAAACAACATAGCAGGCCAATGACCTCTCACTGTATATCTGTCATATGCTGCCTTGCCGTTATTTCGCTCTGGTCTCCGTCGTATCGGCCGGCCTCGGTCCAGCCTTGAGCTTTGCGCGCTCGGATGCCAACCAGCTTATCAGGCTCCGAGCTAGCACAACTTGTCGGCAATCTTATACAAGAGCACCGTGTTCCAGGCCTCATACTCGGGATCGTTTCAGGCTCCCAGTCGACAATCCGCGCGTGGGGAAACAGAACAGAAGAAGGCGATCCCATGGCCTCTGATGTACGCATATCTTTCCCCGGACATAAACGGACTATCGATGTTGACGTTGGCGCTTACAGACGATATTCAATCTGGCGTCAGTGCTCGAAAGCTTTCGTGACACGTCTCTGGGTATCCTTATGGGTGACTACGCCAACGGGCCGAAACGTCACACCGCTCCCTCTTAACGTAGCCCGACTGGGCTGGGACACGAAGTTGAAAGACCTGTTGCCGGACGAATGGATGTTGATGGACGCGTGGGCGAGCGAGAAGGCCAATTTGAGAGATATACTGTCGCACACATCGGGTCTGCCCAGGTAAGGAACGATATGCGCCTCGCACCATTGCCCTTCAGCTGAAAGACGGGTCGCCTCTGTAGACATGATTTCTCGTATCATCGCACGGACACCACGACCGACGTTTTGCTTCCGCCAGCGCTTTCTCAGACCTGCGTTCGAGCTGCGCGAACGGTTTTCGTATACCAATCAGGTTTTGCCCTCTCGCGTGGTACATTCCGTTCTACGACCCTGACTTGAAGCTCTCTGCGTAGATGTATGCGGTCGGCGCACATGTCGTGTCAAAGTATACAGGGTCATTCGTGGACTACGCCACGGACAGGATCTTCAAAGCACTGAATATGACACAGACAACTTATTTCCCCGACGAAGCCCTCGGTTCCGGAAAGGCGGCCGACCTATTTACCTCGTTTGGACGTCGAGTCCCCTGGTGGTTCTCGGACGCGGAAACCGAGCTCGACGCAGGACCCGGCGGCGTCAATTCGAACGCGGAAGACTTGGTGAGGAACTTCGGTCTATACGACGCTTTTCTCGTTCCTACGGCGCGCTCTTTAGGTCAAATGGGTTCAGATGCTCCTCGGCCACGGTGAGGATTCACAGGCAAATGTCAGCATAGTTCCCACCCCGATCTTGGACGAAATTACTACGGCGAACGCCATCGTCTTCGGCAATACTACGGTCAGCTCTCCGTCCTCGATCGAGGGGTACGGATTGGGTTGGTTCCGATACACTGTGGCTGGAATCGATGTAAGTTTCTTTCTCGGCCTGTCCTTCTTATGTAAAGTCTGACTAGATAGACAGATCATCGACCACGACGGCTCCATACCCGGGATCTCGAGCTACATCGGCCTCGTTCCCTCGGCCAACATGGGCATCATCGTTCTCATCAATGCCGACGGCCAAACCGACGTCTACACCCAGATCAAGACGGCCATCCTTCAGGAGATCGCACAGTCGAACGTCACGAGCCAGCAGCCTCTCATTTCCACTCGGAGCTCACTCGAACCCAGAACCGTCCCTCTCGAGGTGGACAGAGACTCAAAATCTTCCATTGACTACACGGGCAGCTACCACGACGACGGCTACGGCAATTTCACGCTCTGTGGTACCGCTCAGCAGTGTCGACCAATGCAGGCAGGTCTTACAGGGCTTCGCCATCGTGGATCAAAACCCGCTCCTCGAAGGCAGCCTCGTGGCCGCATGGCCTACAACTTTGTCGACGCATATGCGCCTCGTCCCCTCGAACGCCAGCGCAGGCGCGTTCGACCTGATCCCCACCAATCTGTTCACCTCCGGGTACGGAAGAAACTCTACGCCGTTCGAATTTCTAACCGGCCAGTTTTCGGCGACGTTTGTGGTGGCGGACGGAGTGGTTGTGGGGCTGGGACTGACCGGCGAGGTTGGGGAGGAGACGAATCGTCAGAGAAGGGGAGGGTCTGTGGAGGAGACGTCGGACGTGTTCTTTAGACACTTATCAAGTTCTTGAGCAGGGTCGACATGTAGCTTCTCCCAGTCTTTTCGATGAATTTCCCGCTGATCCCACATGGCATTTCGCTCTTCAACCCGCGTAGCTTCACCTCGTTTAGCATAGGTAGGTGGTAAGGAAATAAACAAGGCACGGATGAGCTCCCACGTTGTCCTTACTGTAAATCATACATTCCACATACATATACACACTTCAATCCCCTGACCAGATCGTTTAGGCATACACCACAGCATCGAACCCCACATCTGCGCTGGACAGAACTCGGGAGACAGCCTTTCCTCCAGCGGGAATCGTGACAATGGTACCGTCAGCACACACCAGATGTGCTTTCTCGTCTTCGGCATCCTGCAGGGGTTAGAACATGAGCGATCAAGATGGCGGAGGATGGAGAAAAGCTACCGACCGGTATCCATTCCCATCCGCCAACCCTAAAGCATTCCACGACGGCCTCCCCCTCGCCCTCCCGAGCAAGCTCTCCGTTGGCACCGTAGCGCAGCTTGACATGCGCCCCGTCCTGGTACGCTCCGCCGAGAGCACCCCACACTTTCGCCTTGAACGAGGTCCTGGACTCTTCCGATTCGTTATCAAGGGAGGGATCGCGAAGAGGGCGCACGACGACGACATCGGTCGTTTGAGGGAATAGCGGGGGGTGGGAACGGTGTAGCGGGGAAATGCGGAAGGTAGGCTCGAGGCGGTCGACGTTGACGGTTGTCAACATGTAGGAGAAGGGACCTTCGAGCTCGAGGACTTGGGAAGACGAGCTATCGTTCTCGGGGCAGGTGGAGACGACGGGCACGAATACGTCTTTGGTGGGATCGTACTGGAGGATGGGGAGAAGGCACGGGTGCGTGGGTGCCCAGCGTGGACGCGGAAGGGGCGCTATGCAGGTGGAGACGGGCGTGGTACCATCGGGTGGCATTCTTCTCTGCAGCAACCTTGAATCTGTCGAGAGAGGGGATGGACGGTCGTAGCTCCTCGGCGTCATGGAGGATGGACGCGTGGAGGGACGTAGATGTGACCACGGCGGAAACTATTGATGTGGTTTCGCCATCAGAGGGGGATACTATCGTGGTACGGGTGAGGGTGAGGGGGGTTAGAGAGGAGGAAGGGGAGAGATAAGAATGCAGGGAGGAGAGGAGAGTGGAAGAGTCGGGGAGGCCGGAAGGAGGGAAATAGGACGAGTGTAAGGCGTTGGCCGTCCCTCCTGCGACGAGCACGAGCCTTAGCTGCGGGATGGCCTTCTCCTTTTTCTCTCTAGAGTTGGCGTAAGGTGTAGAGTGCGTTGACGATGTCGTGCAGGGTGCCGTCGCCGGAAACGAGCACGATCGTGAGCTCGCCATCGGGTGGGGCGTTCTTGACAAAGTCGACCACGATCTCGCCAGCATGTCTCGAGGACTCCGTGCGCACGACCTTGTCCGGTACCTTGTCGTGTTTGTGGAGGAGTGGAAGGACTTGAGACTCGGCGATCTGTTGTCCGGAGGAAGAACCGCAGACGGGATTGTAGATCACGAGTAGAGCCATCTGTGAATAAGTAGCTGGGTAGGAGAATCGAAGGACGCCCTAGGAGATACCTCGACTTGGAGGCGGCTTGTGTAGATGAGCCATATACATATTGTTGCCGTTACTAGATCGAGTTCGGACAATGGCGAGATCTTGAGCACCTGCCGTCTTGCGATTGCGACTTGCGCGACGCGTCTTTCTTTCCTTCGGCCATGGCCATCTCTCTCTCAAAATCGGAAAAGGCTTATATCCAAGCCTCCATCCGGGCCTCTCCCCCATTACGTGCCGATGGAAGGCAACTCCATGACTATCGTTCCGTTGCCCTTGAGACAGGCGTCGCCCCCCTCGCAAATGGCAGCGCTCGCGTCAACATCGGTAAAGACAACGACGAAGAACGGGGAGGGACCGAAATCATGGCTGCTGCGAAGCTGGACGTTGAAGACATCGAGCGCGGTGAGGGCGTAGAAGGCGGCAGGGTAACCTGTACCGTTTCGTGGTGCGTACTTTCCGTTCGAGCGCGCCATCCTCAGCTCAGCCCCAAATTCATACACCCAAGACAGCTCCCCCTCCGCCTACCCGCACCTCACCCCACCCGCTATCGAAGACTTGCAAAACGACTACACCATTCTCGTTCATGAAATCCTCGCCCATCCGTCCCTCCGTCCCCCGAATCTCACCATACTCCCCGGTCGTAAATCCTGGTTGCTTGCGCTTGATCTCGTTGTTCTTTCCGACTCTGGCAACATCTACGATGCGCTGTTCATGGCTGCCCGTGCCGCTCTGTGGGACACCAAAGTTCCCAGGACGCGGAGCGTCGAATATTGTATGAACAAGGGAAAGGCCACCGTCGGGAGCAGCGGTGATATGGACGTTGACGAAGAAGGCCAAAGTGGACTCGACACACGCACGGCCAAGGCCGCGACCGATTTTGAGCTCGAGGATTACTGGGACGAGGGAGATCCATTGGGTGGACGGGACGCCTGGCCAGTTTGTGTTACCTTGAATCTGGTGTGTATATTCTTGACCTTCTGTAAGGTGCATGTGCTCACCAGACTTGATCAGCTCCCACCACTACATTTCCTCGATGCGAACTTGGCCGAAGAGGCGGCCGTACCCTATCGTCTCCTTCTCATGTATGCTTTCCCCTCAAAACTACCGGTTCGGCTGCAGGGCATGCGTCTCATAGGACCCGGCGAGATTGACGTCGCCCAGATTGAAGCGCTGATCGAGGTTCGTCTGTCCGTCTCGTTCTTGAATGCATTGTTGAAAAGGTATCCCCAGACGGCGCAAAAGTATGCATTGGATCTTACCACTTCCCTTAACACCAAGCTTCGTGACGAGGAAGTGCGTCGGACCGATAAAGCACGACAAAAGTTCGCGTCTATACGATGATGTATGTATAGCGATCGAATGCACACGGCATTTTTTGAGAGTTAAGCGGGTGGCGGCCATGCCTTAGTGAAGCGTTCACGCCAAAGCTCGAAAGGTAGGTCTGCCACATATCCTCCATGCCAACGACCTCGCGGCACAACGCACTTGTACACCATCGGCACAAGGATCGCGACTGTTCTCATTGTCCCGAACTCATCACCACTGTCTTCCCAATGAATCACAACGCGCTACCGGATTCTACCACCGTATCATTCAGTCCTGTAGGTCTACCAATGATGTACTGCCCCATAAACATATCTGACTCGCACTCCCCTTCAAACGCCAGTTTGAAGAACCCCTATCGTTTCTCTGCCCTTGTTGGGGACAGGACCCACCGTCGCCTATCTTTGAAAAAAAACCATTCCTGAATCCTGACTAAGCCTTTCTTTAAGATCAGGCGTTCGCCACCCGATGCCCATTGTGATCGCAATGGATTCGCTGAAGATTTCTGGCCGCCTCGCTGTGTACATTTGGTAGCCGAACAAACTATGCCACGGAAAGGGTCGCAAGAGCACCAATCACCATCCCCGAGATATCTGTACAGTTGTCAACGCTGGTCCTATAATCCTCCTCTTCGGCACAGTCTAGAGTTCAACCAAGATCCTCACTGCACCGAGGCAAAGATCCGCCTATGTATGCACTAATGCCCATGTTGCTGTTCATCTCCAGGGCGCCGAGGTTAGATGCATTATAGATGCATCGTTTCGTGGACGCATCACTGTGGCGCCGAAATAAGACGCTCTCTCCCCCGGGGTTTCCCACACGCTCGCCGGTTCAGACGGAGCTCTCAAAGCAGTGCTTCGGTGAAATGGGCATCAGGGTGGATATGAGGAGCCGAGAGGGAGTATGGCTCACAATGTGTCTGCAGGAACGCCGACGGGAACGAGCGGCCGGAAACTTGAGCGGGATTGGTCGACCAGTGGTTTATAACCATCTGTGAGCAACTCTCTGGTCATCTCCTGTCCAATTCATGGACGAGCCCATTACCCAAACGTCTCTTGCCCTACCTCCAGCCTCTCCTTCTCTAAATGATGCCCAAAGGTATACTTCCTTCTATTTGCCCCTCGATTCTTCTTTTTCTCTCCTCCTCCTCTCCAGGAAGAAATCCGTCATACGCGGTGCACGAGCATGCACCAACTGTAGTGCTGTCAAGGTACGTTGCTTCCCCCCTTCCCCATCCTTCGCTGTTCTGAATATCCGCCAGATGAAATGTGTCGGCGCCGAGGACGGCAAAGCAGCGCTGCCAACGTTGCAGGCGCACCAATCTCGAGTCCGTCCTTCGTTCTCCTCTTCAATTCCCTCTCCCCCTTACTTTTCCCCTCCGCTCTCAAAGATGCAGTCTTCGAAAAGCACCGACGCGGTAGAAAGCCTGGCTCAAAGTGCGTGATCTCCCCCCCTTTTTTCCTCCCCCTCTCACATCCCCCCAAGGCTATCCGAGGCCTCCAAGATGCTCCGCCGCTTCGAAAAGGGGCTCATCATCGCCAAACTCAAGTCCCAGGCAGAATCCTCCGACGCTTTCCCCTCCTCCGACCCCCGCGCCGACCCCTCCTCCCAGCGCCTTCGCCCCGGCGATCCCTTCTCCTCCCCCTCCGGCCTTCTCCAACAACGAACTCCCGCCCCTCAAACTTCCTCCCGACTACAACGGCGACAACAACAACGACCCTCACTACGGTCCCCGCTCCGACGACGAGGACGACGGCGAGACAGACCCCTTCCCGGCCAAGCTCATCAGTCGCGAGAACCAGCGCCAGCCCTTCTTCAAGACGATCCTCAACCCAGAATCGGAGCCTCCTACCACCTCCCACAGAGCCTCTGCCGCACCAGCCACCTCGAACTCCCGATGGTCGCACGACCCGTCGCCACCTCCGCCCTCAGCAATCCAAGACCCCGTCGCGGCAGGCACCATCGACGAAGCCAACGCGAAGGTCCTGTTCGATCTCGTCTTCCTCCGCCTGAACCCGTTCATCAACCTCTTCGACCCCGCTCTTCATTCTGTCACCTACGTCCGCAAACGCTCCCCGTTCCTTTTCACGACGCTCCTCATGGCCGGCTGCAAGTTCTTCAAGCCGGAATCATACAAGGCGTGTCAGAAGATCGCGAACGAATTCGCTGTCCGCGCGTTCGTCGAGGGTTGGAAGAGCGTCGAGGTGGTGCAAGCGTTCGCTTGTCTTTGCTACTGGAAAGAACCCGAAGACACTGTGCGTTCTCTCTTGGATGCGTGTGGTGCCGTCATCCTCATTTTCTTTTCTTTTCTTTTCTTAACAGCGAACATGGCAATTCATCGGCTTCGTACGTGGCTCTCTATCCTCGCGCAACGATCGTGCGCTAACTTGGTCGCGACGTACTATAGGCATGTCGTATGGCCATCGAGATTGGGTTGAACAAGTACTACCCCGCACGGCCGGCTCACGAGAACGAATTCCAGCGCCGTGAACGTCGCAATCGCGAGCGGACGTACCTCGTTCTTTTTGTGCACGATCGCAGCTTGAGCACGCAAACCGGTCGGTTCTGGATGCTTCCCGAGGTGATTTTGAACCGTGTGTAGCACGTCGCAGCACAATAACCCCTTGCTGTGTAGGGCGACCTCGTGCGCAACTCAAAGGCCTGGTACGAGGAAGGTGCCGATGGTCTTATGCGTCCTGAGGATGTCGTCGTCGCGGCCTTCGTCCAGCTTCGTCGAATCACCGTGCGTTATCATCCAGTCTTTCTACATCCAGTCTTTCTACTTACATCAGGCGTCACTAATCTTATCGCGTACTGTGACAGGCAGAGACGACCGAGATGTTTTACGTCCAGCGTGGGACGAACTGAATACGGGGACATGAACAAGGAAGCCCTGCTGCGGAACTTCAACAGCAAACTTACGCAATGGATGGAGATGTGGCAGGGCGAGATACGCCGTGCGAGCGGCGAGACGTTCCACATCGCCTTCCTCCGGTCTTTCCGCCTGTATGTCCGCCTGTTCCTCAACAGCTTCGGTATTCAAGGCTCCATGTCCAACGTACGCTCGTCCTTCCCCCCCTGCTTTTCGTCCTTCCATACCTCCCTTATACAGGGACCCCAAACTAATCCGTTGGACTTCTTCGCGCCCGCCGATGCTGATGCCGTTTTTTTTTTCAAACATGCAGCAGACGCGTACGACCCCCAGCCTGCAAGCGCTATCGACATGTTATACAAGCGCGGTGGAAATCCTGCAGATTGTCTCGAACGAGTTCGCGAAGATGAGCATGTTGGTGGGTTATCTCCGACCCACGCTAAGATGCTCATCATTGCTAACGTGGCATACTCAGCCCTACGGACAGGATTCTGTAACCACCATGACCGCCTATGCCGCCGTCTTCCTTCTTCGTGTGCGTCACTGTCCCGTCTTCTGCACTTGCCCCGGAGGCTGGGGCAAAGCACTGAGTGACTTACTTACTCCTCACCTTCCTCTTCGGGGGTCATTTCTCCCACGCAGCTTCTTCGCAGCTCGAACACGCTCGCGGGCTTGCACGAGGGTGCCATGGACGAAATTCATTCGATCATCTCCGCGACAGCAGATGCGTACGAGGCGGCGGCTTCCTTCTCTCTTGCGTGCACAGGCGCGGCCTACCATGCGCGGTTCCTCCGTGGGCTCGTCGCGCAGGACATCTTCAAGGCGCGCCAAACGCAGCAAGTGCAAAGTAAACATCTCGTCGCGCCCGGCCTACCCACCCCACCAGTGTCAACCTACAGCTTTAGTTCAACGAGATCGTACCCAGAGCCGACAAACACACGCAGGCCCGACGCGCCGGTGGGTTCCCCCGAGCAAGGCGAGATGCCGTACACTCCCGTGGACTTGCAGCAGCACCAACACACGCATACCCCCCTTCCCACTTCTATGCAAGGTCAAGTCCAAGGCCAATACGGCTACGCCCCTCCCGGTCAATCACAACCTCCTCAAGGCGACATCATGTACTGGAACAACATGTTCCGCGACCTTGGCTTTGGTCCGACGGTCGACGCGACGACCATGGGTGGGGGTCCTAGTCCTGGTAACACGGCGGCGCCGATGAGATACTTTGGGGCGGGGCTGCAGGACGCCGCGAGACCGACGGGTATGGGCGCGTATGCAAGCGGGCACGCGTATCAGTACATGCACTCGGATGCGCCGGGGTACGGCTCGTGAAGCTCAGTAAGGCAGGGCCGGCCTCTGGCATACGTCCGTCGTCCGTCGTCCGTCGTCCGTCGTCATCCGTATTTTTCGTATATCTTAGCCCCTCAGTGTTATGTATACTGCCTATAGCTGTCTTCCGAGGATTTTATTCTCGCAATTATCGTGACGCGTTGGAGTGGATCTATATAAGATCAGCGCTTCGACATGGGATCGACAAGGAATTGCACTAAGTAAAATAGAACCGAGCCCTCCTTGTTTCTAGTGCCGGACTCGTGGACGGACACCCACTAGCCTGTCTTCGTGGGCCTACGGGTGTCGTATTATGCAGGAGCTCAGACAACCTCACCTATCACGCAAAGTATACCGACGTCGACGGCAATCGAATGATGACTCACGCCCTCGCCCTCGCCGTGTACGACACGAACATCGCACTGGCTTGTCCTCGTGTGCCCCAACTTGCGTCATGGCGTGTATTCCATGCGTGCCCAAGCTTCGTACAGCGACCCTTGAACTCTGTTCTCGGCGGGCGTGCGGCAGGAAACTTTGATCGCCAGTCGATCGTAATTCACTTGAGGCCAGCCACGAGGCAGGGCCCCGCACGTACTCGTCCGTTCCATTGTTGGATTTGAACAAAGCTACCGCTTTCCTATCGCATTCGCCCGAGGTTCCTGGCGTCTCCGCACCGATATGGATCCCATCTTACACGCGTCCACGCCCCAGACCTTGGGGAGGGCCCCCTTTCCCCGCGTTCCAGGAAGCCACCGAGGGGCGCAAAACGCATGTAGGGGCGCGTTCCGACGCCTCCCCCTTCGAAAAAATTTGCTTGCTTTATCGAAGAACCTAAAAACGGCGCTGAGCTGTACTGAACATCCCCTTACCGCCCCCCTTCCTCCCTCCCCCCACGCGAGCTTACCCCCATCGCTCACCAGCCCGCTTGCAGTCATGGTCGTACTGCCTTCCCCCCCGTCCCGAGGCGCTTGTTGTGGTGACTAAGACCATCTTCGCCGATCCTTCGCAAACGCCAGGCCTCATCCCAAGCCCACCCAACACGCCTGTGCCCATCGGTGCGATCGCTGGCGGGGCCGTCGGAGGCGTGGTGCTTGCGATTGTCGCTGTCACGGCATGGTCATGGTGGGGGAGATGCATCAAGCGTAAGCAAGCCAAGCAACGGAAGGAAGCGGTACGTACCGAAGTTCTTTTGTCTCAGATCGCCTATTGAATGCGACGGGTGCATGGTGGACAGCGCGAGTTCATCGCCGTGCGCGAGAACACCAGACGCAATGCGTCGACCTCCGGCCCTCGAATGCTCCGTCAACCTGCACGTTCGTACCATCCTAGGGGTCGCAAGGTCAAGTTTGCCTCGAGTCCTCGAAGTTCGGCAGTGGAAAAACAAGAGCCTCCGCCGATGCCAGAGGTCGGGTTGGAGCCTCTCATCGACCTGTTCGACGACCAGCCGTCGAATCCGCCGCCTCCACCCCCACGGCCCTCTCGTATGCAGCATACGTTCTTGACGCGTGCTATGTCTGCTCGTGTTGCCTCCAGTGTCCTGGATGCTTCCCAGCCAGTGATCATGCCGCGCCCAAAATATACACCGGAATCAGACCCTCAAGCGGCCCCAATCGAAGTCGAGAAGCGGCCGGAGGAAGAGGTGGAGGAGAATCCACGGCTTTCGCGGGGCAGCTTCGAGGTCCCGGGACGTCGTGCACGCACACTCGCGCACATGCCCTCCGCGGTCAGCTCCGATTCATGGTACTCGACGCAGAGCGGGGAGGAGCGCATATCTGCGGTGCCGTTGCAGGGTCGACTGTTGGCGACGTTGAGGCAACACCTGGATGTGAACAGGTTGTCGACGTTGACGCGGAGCACTGGGTCGATGTATTCGACTACGGATTAGGATCGAGAACTTGGACTTGAGCGATGGGAAGAAGAGCTGGAGAAGGATGTGGCTGAGGACTTTTTAACGACGCGGACTTTGGTATGAACCCCTGATGTTGGGATGACGAATTATGCCCCGCGTGGGCACAGACTTTCGAGATGTATAACGTTACGCTGTAGTTCTAGAGACGCCTTGCTGTATTTACCTGATCACCTAGGTCCAGGTCATGTATTAGACGATCCGCCGCAGGGGCACCGTCTTGCCAACAAAGGCGAGGGCAGAGCAGGATGGAATCTATGTGTGAGGAGGTACAGAGGATGCGTGAACGTCGCTACCGCAATGAGGCTACGTATTTCTGCAACAAAGTTGTGAGGAAGGGGTGAATGAAATGGTGTGTGGTATGCGTACCTGTTCAACAGCAGCTACCGCACTGCGGAACTCGGAAACCTCCCTCCAACAAGTCGAGTGTTGTGGTAGGATTTGATCTATGGGCAAGCATATAAACGAAAGTGTAAGAAGAAGAAATGCGTCACACACCTGTAGCACAGAACAACTGCTTCACCCTTGGTCTTTAACTCGGGCTGGTCGACGAGCTCTTGCCGGACCTGGTACTTCTCGACCTTTTGACGAACCTCCTCCAGATCACCGAGGAGAGCGGCACTACTCTTTACATCTCCAATAGTATCCTCTCCATCGCCGGCGTTACTTGCATCGCCAGCCATGCTACGCTCCCGGTCAAGGTTCTCGCGTTCAAGTGCAAGCTCGATTTGTCGGCGTACATCTTCCTCCTCTTCTTTGAGCTTGGCAACCTCTTGTAGAATGCGAGAGCGTACGCCACTATCGAGAACAGATTGTCGAACAGGAGTGACGTCAGGTGAGGACATGTCCTCAGAAAGTTGGTGGACGAGCTCGCCCGATACCTGTGAGTGTTGACAGAGGATGAACGGAGTTGAGTACTTAAAGCTGAGGAAAGAGAAAAGGAACCGATGACCTGGATGGGGACTTCGTTATAGAAAACCTTTTCATCGCTACCGGACTCGGCGCGAGATTGTGACGCGCCCATGGCTGGCGAGGGGGAGAAGTAGGGCGAGGATGTGGACGACAGCGTGCTCGCGTGCAACCGCGTCGGTCACTGTCGGGCCTGCGGGCGCTTCTGAATCACGTGCTGCACAGTGACATCATGCGGGCAGCGTCAAGTCGAGCACGAATCGCAGGCGTTGCTTGGAGGGCGGTGGTGTTACTGGGAACTCATCCGCCGGATCCGCCGGATCCGCCGGATTTGCCGGATTCCTTAACACATTTTGTATATCCAGTTGGATTCCTTCTCCTGCTGAGTCCCACTGCATAGACTTGGGGGATTACTATTGAATATCTAAGTCTACAAACCACTACCACAGATTTTCACTATCATTGAGAGGGAGAAAGTAGTATAATCTGTATTCCTTATCACGGGCATCATGCCCCTCCGTTAACGGGTTTTCAGGTCAATATCCGTTAACGTGCTAGAAATAGAAAACCCTCAACGAATTTTGTCCGTAAGACGTCCGTTAACGGATTTTTTGGGTCATTTTCGTGAACGCTTTTCTACCACAAAGTCCGTTAACACTTTTTCTCCAGAATCCGTTAACGCCTGGTCGCGTCACGTGCTCGCGACCTCTCATACTCGACCAGTGCCCTCGTAAGCTAGTATTAATACCATTACCATATTGTGTATGTAGAGAGCACTAAATCTATTCATGGTATTAGTTTCTCAAGAAACGGACGGCAGAGAGTTGTGGGAAAGGAGGGGATTCACAACATCGCTCCGAAAATGCTTGGGCCCCGACAACGACGACGACGACGACGGCGATAACGACGGCAGCATCGAGACTGCCGACAATGACGACCTTGAATTACCTCTCCGCGATATCCTCCTCCGCTTTCCGAGCGTTCACCTATATCTTTCTGCAGGTCGTGAGTGCACTCCTCGTCTTTTGTCTGTCCGTTTTCCCATCTGCCCTGCTACTTAGGCCCCTGTCAAATTCGGAAAATGGCTCCTTCCCCTCCTCTACTTGGTCTACGCTGTTCCCGCATATCTTTCTCCCCCTCTGGGAAGTACTGCCCCGAAAAACCCCAAGGAAGAAACAAAGGATTCCGAGAGCGATGATAAGACGAAACCCGCGGCACCCGTCAAGGTGCGTAAGATGTATTTCTCCCCATCCTATCCTGTCGTGCTTATCCCATAAAAGCCTGCTCCCAGAGACCACTTTTGGGATGTTCTCCTCTCTCTTCCTACCACTTCCGCCTCCAAGCTCGTGACCTTCACCCTCAATACTCTTCTCCTCCTCGCGGCAGCGGATTTCACCCTCTCCCCCGTCTTCAATCCTGCTTCTGAAGTTGTCTTTACTCGCGTTGGGGCTGTGTACCCTGATTCCGCGAAGGTTTTCGTCCGATATCCTTCATCAAACGAATCCGAACAATCCGTCTTTCTCCTATGGCGCCGTGCGGCTGATGTCGCCATCGCTGATGCAGTCGAACCTTGGAAGGACGGCCCTTCCTTAACTTTCGCATCCGAGTTTGACTGGGCGAACACCACCATTCTCCGCGGTCTCTGGCCGAACACTGCTTACGAATGTATGCATAATCCCATTATTCGCGCACGTTGACACTAACCTAGATTTCTTACAGACGTGCTCGCTGATGTCAATAAGACCTTGCTCGAATACCCTGCGACGCCCATTCGCTTCCGCACTTTCCCTGACCCAAGGATTCCCGGCGGTACCAAGTTCCGTTTCCTCGCATCCTCCTGCCTTACCCCAAATTTCCCCTACCTTCCCTTCCACGGGCGTACAATCAAAGGCTTCGACTTATTGGCGGATTACTACTCGCTCGGTCTCAAACAGAACCGACTTACCCCTGGTATCATTTCTCCAGTGCTTGCGCAAGAAACAAACAATTCTACGGAGAGTCTCCTCCCATTGGAAGCTAGTTTGGACTGGGCCAGATGCCAACGATACCCTTGAGGAGGTCCCCGACTGTTGAGACGCCAAGCGTGACTCCTCCGGAGTTCATGATATTCCTGGGAGACTTCGTTTACGCAGACGTTCCGTTTTACTTCGGCGACAATAAGGAGGCCTACCGTCGGCTATACCGGCGCAACTATCAAAGCCCAAGTTTCCGCAGAGTTTACGAGCATCTTCGTAAGTACTCTTGCCTTCCGATCCTGATTGGCACTTATCCTCGACCGTTCTAGCCATCGTTCACACCTATGATGACCACGAGGTATCTGTGGCTTCAGTTTTGAAGCTTCCTTCTCTTATGCCTTTTCGGACAGATCATCGACAACTATGTCGGCCTTGCGAACGATACACCTCCCTTCGTCAATGCTGCAGACCCCTTCAAACTCTACAATGCCGACGTTAACTATGACTCGGCGGTCAAAGATCAACATTATTATGACTTCCGCTACGGCGATGTCGCTTTCTTTGTCATGGACACCCGTCGCTATCGATCTGGTGTAGACGACCCAATAGAAGAGCGTACCATGCTGGGCGACGAACAGCTCAGTGCGCTATACGGGTGGCTTGGCAAGGTAAATCCTTCACTTTTCTTTTATCGTGCACTCTAAGGCTAACCACTTGTGCTTGTCAGGTTAACAACACGGCGACGTTCAAATTCATAGTGACATCTGTGCCGTTTACCTCTCTGTGGGGACTGGACTGCTCAGATTGACACATGGGCGGGCTACGAGTTTGAAAAGGCAACGCTCTTGGATGCCCTGCACTCCGTGCCGAATGTCATCCTCATTTCAGGAGACCGCCACGAATTTGCCATCATCGAGTTCAACGCGAAGAACGCCGATGCGCATCCCGTTTACGAGTTCTCCACGAGTCCGTTGAACATGTTCTATGTCCCTTTCATTCGGACGCTGAGCCTGCAGAGCGAGGCCGTCGTTGAGCGCACTGAATTGCTCCGGGTGGACGAGGAGTCCGATCCCTGTAGAGATTGTGAAAGAAATCCCGCAGGAGAAGGTCATCAAGTACCTGCCTTGGGAAACCACAAATGGTTGGTCTCACGGTATCAGTTTCGGGGTTTTGCTAACCGGACCTCAATGCAGGTCCTCTTTCGAAGTAGACACCACTAATCCCGCAAAGCCGACCGTTAAAGTAGAGGTAATAATTGACGGCAAGCTGGCTTACAAGTAAGCATCCTTCTGATATGCCTCACCCAAAGGCTCACTTTTTTTTGAATAGTTTGGATATCGTGGGCACGCCAGTGAAGCTTCGTACTTTCTCTTCCGCGATCGGGGCGGTGACAGAGGGTCTGAAGGATATGCTGGGACGTGTAGGATTTGCCCCAACCCGGTGGTTTTGATACTCACCCCCAAAATGATAATGAACCGGTACAGTTGTGATGAGCGCGCATTCTATAGCATATGTACTCTACCGATATTATTCGTGTACACTGCCTTGTTTAGATGCTACATTTATTCGTTATCAAGGACCAGCATACCCTCTTCCTCTTCAGCCTCGCTTACGGGGTCATCGGCTTTGCGCGAAAATCGTTTCTGGATCCGGGCGTAGTGCTCCATTTCGGCTTGCGATACACTTGGCGCAAGCTCGCGTAGTGCCCCACCGAAGTCTGCCTGTGAGACCGTGACTTCAATGTCAGCCGGGGAAGCCATCTCGGCCAAAAAGTACTGAGGCGTGATGGGGTGCGGATGATCGCCTGAAGGAGGGCTCTGGTTGAGAAGGGCTGGGGAACAGCGATAAATAAGCATGAGTGAGATGGGCACGAGGACGAGCCTACCAATGTTTGCGTCTATGTCTTCTGCTTTGCGCGTCATGGCCTTGAGGAGCGCGTCAGAACACAGGGCGTAGAAGTCCGCGCCCGTAAAGTTGAATGGACACCGTTCGACAACAAGCATGAGGTCCAAGCCTGGGTCCAGTCGGAACTTGCGGGTCAGCGCCTGAAGGATCTTGAGTTGCGAGGCGTTCGTATCGCTGATTCCAAGGTAGAGCATCCGGTCGAACCTGTAATGTGTTTGTTGAGCGCGAGAAGCAGCAAGCTATAAGCAGCTTACCGTCCTGGACGAAGTAAGGCTGGATCCAGTAAATCGGGACGGTTGGTCGCGCCGATGACGAAGACATCGCCGCCTTCGCCCGCTGATATGCCATCCAGCTCGGCGAGGAGCTGGCTAACAATACGGTCCATGACGCCACCAGAGTCGCCGTGGTTTCCCCGCTTGGGTGCCACGGAGTCGAGCTCGTCAAAGAATATGACGCAGGGTCGGGCGTCGCGCGCACGCTGAAAGACCCGACGCACGTTGGCTTCGGACTCGCCGATGTACATATTGAGTAGTTCAGGGCCTTTGACAGAGAAGAAATTGAGGGAGAAAGAAGTAGCCACGGCTTTAGCGAGGAGCGTCTTGCCCGTGCCAGGAGGGCCATACAGGAGGATGCCTAGGGAAACAGTTTCAGTAGATTTTCCGCACCAATGATGATGGGACGTACCAGATCGCTTCTTTAGATCCTGAGAAAACAATTCTGGGTGCTCGAGCGGCAGCTGGATAGTATCTAGAATGTCGGCTTTAACGTCACCCAGACCACCCACATCGTCCCAAGACACGTTCGGGATCTTTGGAGCGCCAATGTTCTGACTGTATGACGATCGGGCTTCTTCCAGAGCAGTGTCGAAATCTGCCTGGGTGAGAGCCACACCGGCCTGAAATGTCTCGTCAGGATCATATAAATCTTCCCTGTCGAGAGACGTTGGTCAGATTCGTGAAGGCAGAAGCGAAAGTTGGAACACGCACGTAGACAATGCAATACGAGACATTGCCACGAAATCGGTGCGTTTAACCAGTGCGGCGAGGTCACCTGCGACAAATGCTGCCGTTCGTCTCGCCAAATCCGTAATCGAGACATCTGGTGCAAGGATCTTAGAGGCAACCAGTGTCCGCAGAATAGAAGCCCGCTCTCCTTCTCCTGGAGCCTCGAATTCGACCTCATGCTTGAAACAGGACAATAATGAGCCCGGAATTCGGGAGGGTTCGCTGGTCGTCCCAAAAACTAAAACTGGATATCCTGAAAGCCGCCAGGATCCGGAGAGGTCACTAAAGAGGTCTTTAATGACGCTGATAATTGCCGGATCTGTGCATACACCGTGAGCGATGTTTGCTGTTACACTAGCGCGGCCGCATACCGTTGCCGGGCTCCGAACCCTGGGTAGTTTGCGTAAATGCGTCGATATTCCGCATGACCAATATGCATGGCGAACAGGAAGTCACTTGGTCGAAACGTGCCCGAAGGAACCCCTCAGTCTTTGCATCCGTCTCACCGATAATGTCATAGCAGTTGATCTGTGGAGCACGAAAATGAACGAGATTGTGTAGACAGAATGAAATGGTCCTCGTACCTCGAAAAGATGGAGGCCTAGCAGACCTGCTATTTGGGTTGCAGCAGTTGATTTGCCTATGCCCCGGGCACCTTTCAGCAATATCGATATTGGAATGTCGTACGACAGTGCATGCCGAACGAGAGCAGCCGACACGAGCCCGTGTATCTGCGCAAAAGCGGAACCGTTGTTGCGCACTTCATTTTCCATCTCTAGACCCTCCGTAAACGTTGTCAGGCCTAATCCCTCATCAGTCGTCCTGATTTTGTGGGGTATCGATGCGACGAACATACCCAGGAAACGTGCCACATTGGGTATACGGGCGTGTTCTACGCCAGTTTGGATCATACGCGTTTCCGTGGAATCGATCCAACAGCCCAGTTCCCCCATCGCAAGGCCCACCGAAAAGTTGGGGAGCGATAACACTGCCGATCCGTTTGGGGAGCGGCAGTCGATGTCAGTAACCACGAAGTACACAAGACTGTCGGATGCAGAAGAATGGGCGGTGGGTCTTGAAGATGTAAATCAGTGACCGTAATCATAACATAGTTGTGATTTCGACTCACTCTTCATCCGGGGGATCAAATGCCTCTCCATCCTCTGCGTTGGCAGAATCAACCAGATCAAGTTGTTCTAAGTCAACTTTGACTGCCAGAATGTCTCCTTGCCTGATCAGGCGCCTCTTTCCGTCGAAGAAGGACTTCAGGGCTTGTAGCACGAGCGGTTGATATATGCGGTTGGTGGAGATTTTCGATGCTACACGCGCAATCGTAATTGCATGAGCTGTAGGAAGAGATCGTTCCTGCAAGCCTTCCGGAGGTGCTTGAAGAAAAACATGCAGGCTCTGCTGAGTGACCTCGGGATGAAGGTTGTAAAGAAGAGTGGGGGAGGCCAGGATGAAACCACTAAAATGTTTAGTCAATAAAGCGGTCGGGAAGAATTAGGAAGGGAAAACCTCACGCAGATCCGACCACATCGTCATTTGCTTGTAACCGAACTGCCCGCCGGGACGGTGATGACCCAAACTGAAGGACCGCCTGGAAATGAAGATCAGCTGAGAAGTTCAGTAAGGAGGGCCATGCATTCACTGACCCAATCGCCATCCTGTAGGCCTATCTTAGAAAGGTCCGCGGTACGGACGTACACGGTGTGATCATCCCTCAACGGCGCGATTGGTGCAACCAAAGGTTTGGCGACAAATTCATAATGTGCTCGGGATTCAGAGGTGAGAGTCGTCACGTCGCCGTTCATGCGTTCAGTCTCGAAAAAGTTCGGCAAGAGTGGGTTGATCGACCTCGCCAAAAACCCTTCATCAATTTCGAGGTCATCGTCCTCAGAGGATATATCACTATCATCGGCTGTCAACGAGGAGACGTGGCCGTTGACGAGGGGCGCGTCCTGGATCGGAGGTAAGAGGACGAATGTGGTCCGCTGGGGGCGCGCGTACCCTTGCAGCACAGGTTCTGTCATGATAATCTTGAACGGGAGGGTATATGAGGATGGTGTAGATGAAGAGCTCGAGCTTGAGCTTGGGTTCGAGGACGGATAAAGGAGCGAGGGATCTATGTGGTAGGAGGATCCTTGTCGCAAAATGCGTTGTCCTTCGCAGAAATATGCTTCAATGCCTTGCAAATTTGATTTAGACAGATTATAAGCCTCGGGCGTTTGAGCCTGAACGAAGACCTCTTGTAAGGGTATTGGTCGGACCGCGTTGATGGCATGCGTAGGCTCGGAGCTGGTATATAGCAGCGAAGAGTGAAAAATACGGTCATACTGTTGGGACCAATCTGGGGGTACAACGAGGCCTTAGGCCTGCGGCAATGCACATGAGTACAGACCAAAATATTGGATCGCAACCCGTTTGTACCTCACCAAGAACGGCCCAGGATGTGAGAGAGGTGAACGGCGACTGGTTGGTTCGAACACCACTGGGTGAGAATGCCTGGAATGGGTGTAATGAAGAGAGTGAAACGGCAACGCGCTCCGCCTCCGAATGTGAAGGATTCAGCCTGCGCCATACATCGTCGCCGACGAGGATAGAGTCGGAGTTAAGCAAGTCGTCGGACGATCGAAACGTCAGCCGTGAAGGTATGCTGCACCGTTTGGCAACCATTTTGAAGACACGAGCTGCTTCCTGAGTGGGTCGTGCGTGAGGTTGTGAGAAAAGCAGAGGAGGTTGACGGCGGAGGACATGCTTGCTTGTGATAATTTCCGAACCGCTTGAACGCGGTCGATCGGTCAAGCGCGCAAACATCCGCCGCCATTTCTCTCCTTCCCAAAACTCGCCCCACAGACATTTGTCCCTTTCCACACATCCTTCTATCTTTTCTGAATCTCCAATGTCCCGTGGTCGAGGAGGATTCGGAGGTGGACGCGGTGGAGGTCTGTCTTTTCTCGTTTCTCCCGTTTTCCGTGATCGTAACCTCTCCTTTCAGGCCGAGGAGGAGGAGGAGGATTCCAACGGGGCCCTCCTAGGGACTTTGGTCCTCCGGACACTGTTCTAGGTGTGTTACCCTATATCTATTCTTCGACGTTGACTTGACCTATACCTTCCCAGAAATGGGCACATTCGTGCATGCCGTCGAGGACGAGATGCTTTGCTCATCCCTCATGCCCGACAAAGTCCCCTATTTCAATGCTCCCATCTACCTTCAGAACAAAAACGTCATCGGAAAAGTTGACGAGATCCTTGGCCCCATCAACGAGGTGTACTTTTCAGTCAAAATGGGCGACGGCATGGTCGCAAGCAGTTTTAAGAAAGGCGACAAAGTCTACATCGGCGGCGACAAGCTCCTGCCTATAGACCGATTCTTACCCAAACCCAAAATTGCAGGAGGTACGCATCTCCGCTTATGTCTGCTTACCCCTAAACGGTCCTCATGAACTATGTATCCAGGTATAAGTGAGTCCCTACAGTTGTCGTTCTGTACGATGTACAGTGCTCATATGCATAACAGAAAAACGCGGCGCACGAGGCGGGGCAGGAGGGCGAGGCAGGGGAGGACCCGGCGGGCGAGGTGCTCCGCGTGGTGGACGTGGGTTTGGAGGCGGATTTGGAGGAGGCAGGGGAGGAGGAGGGAGGGGGGGATTTGGTGGCGACCGTGGGCGGGGAGGATCAAGAGGTTTCGGCGGTGGAGGTTTCGGCGGCGGACGGGGAGGTGGCGACCGAGGCGGTCGTGGTCGTGGTCGTGGAGGTTTCAGAGGATCTTAGCAATCTGTGGTTTCGGTTGGCTATTCGAGGCGATGGGCGGGATTCGGGTGGGCTTCACGCTATGAGTTCAAGGCCTTGATCTCCTTTTCGACGACTTGGACGCGCTCGGCGCGCTCTCGTTGGGTCGACACAGCCTGAAGGGGTGTAAGTCAACCGTTCATCGGAGGCCACAACAACGCACCTGGTGCAAGCCCTCTGCAAGCATGACCACTTTTTGGAATGTACTTTCGGACTCGGTGATCATTTCCTCTGGGAATCCTATTATGAGTGACGCCAATCAGGCAGGATTGCGCGCAGGTCATACCATCGAGCTCTGGCAAGTTCAGTGGGTCGTCTTCGTCTTCTTGAGGGGTTGCCACTTCTTCCTCGACACTAGTTTGTAGTCGGTACAAGTCAGCGAGCATCCTCGCTACCTCTTGGGGGCGTTCACGTCGCTTCTGTGCGAGATCTCGGTCCCATTGGAGACGTTGGTCTTGCAGAGACCAGATCTCCTTGTCCAAAGTCTCGTCAAACGGCTCCTCCTCTTCAACGACGTTCAGACATGGCACGAAACGAAGCAAACTGAACCGACCTTCTTCTTGAGGGTTGATGTCTTCCAGATTTCGGCCATTTACGCGTATATTTCGGTCAGCCATTACAAAGGTACCCTCAATGAACTGCGCTGACAGTGTTGAACAAATGAAGCTAGAGAGAAATCAAAAGGAGAGTTACGCGCTGGATATGGGCGGTGAGGGCGTCGCGTTCGCGTCCGACGCCACTGGCGGCCAGACGCTCTTCGAAGCGGGCAAAGATGGCCTGGGTAAAGTTGGTCTTGATGCGCTGCCAGTCATGATACGAGTCTACGGATATTCGAGGGAACTCCTCGCGAGATGCGTCCATTCGTTGTGCCGAGATGAAAGATTGAAGGATGTTGTATTTGCGAGACGCGTTACGACGCGTTGAAGTCACGTTGATTGTTCAAGCAGGCCGTAAGTCACCAGTTTCGCGTCTTTTTGACCCACGGGCTCGAAGCTCATCAAGATACACGATGTAAGGTACTATATAATCCGCGAGTTGTCCCAATATCGGAAGAAGGACATATTATACAAAGTAGGTACATGCAGTAGAATACATGTGCCATAGAATGACGAAACAAACCCAACGTCGTGGCTATGCGGCCTGCACCTTGGGCTTCTTCTTTACAAGCTTGATCCCTAAGGACTTCGAGGAATCGACTTTCTTCCTCTTGGGAGCTTGTATTGTCGCCGAAGCAGAGGTCACCATAACTCGTGTGGCTTCCGGCAGGGTTCTGGCATCCAGCTGATCTGCCTTCCGCTTCACAGTGAGGATCGAGGAGGAAGACGCGCCATCTGCTGAAGAACCAGCAGCAGGAACGGAGATCTTGGAGAAGACTTCCCTCACCAGCTTGTCGTCTTCCTCATCCTCCAGCCGTCGCTGCTCATCTTCTTCACTTTTGATCTCCTCAATCCCCAGCCGTGCAACCAGATCATCCGTTTGACTCATCCGTTCATTCCGTGCATTTCGGGCGCGGATGTCCTGCAGCGCATCGAGGATATCCATTTCCCTCTTCGAATCGGTTTGTCGGTTCTCGAGAGCCTTCATGGGATTATTCTCCTCAGCCTCGAGTTTGGCGAGCCGGTCCTCTTCCTCTACAGCCTTCTCCTCCCTCCAGGGTTCGAAGTTACGGGATGCCCCGTGTTCCGCTGTATAATCTGTGTTCTTGGGGTCCGTCTTGAATGTGATTTCAGCGGAGCATAGTGTGCTGGTGGGGGCGTTAGTGAAGGGTGCGCGGTGTAGGCAAAGCATCCTAGCGCACCATTTAATATAAAATCGAAAGATTTTGATGCCATAGTAATCCTCCCCTTCTACAGTCTCCTTTCTGGCATTGAACTTCTTGCCTTTGTAGACATACTCTCCGCATGTATTACAGCGCCTGTGATAAACATAATTTATCAGAGATATAACGAAAGAACATGACCAAGATCTTACATAGAAAAGGGTGCCATGAGACGGACAACCTGTTGGGAGTTTTTGGGCTGCTTTCTACGAGGAATGAGCGAAGGATCGAAATCCGGAGGAAAGTATTTGTTGAGAACTGCGATGATTGTGAGCAAGGGGTAAGTGGGAGATCGCAGTGAAGCAAACCTTTTCGTTCCGACATGGTATGTCAGTGGCGAGCACAGGTGCAAGTTGATTGTCTGAGAGGATAGGTAGTTGGTGGTGACCGGTGAACCTGATCCTTCGTCTTGTCCCGACGGTGGTCAAGTGTGACCCGCCGTCACGTGAATTATTCACACGAGTGACTACGCTTCGACTTACATTTCGAATTTAGGTCGAAGACGCAAATCGCTATGTGTAGGTGTAGACACTGGAAACAAAATGGACAACTAATGGTACGAGGTCATAAAGGCATTACTCTTGCTACTGTGATAGTCCGTGCAGTTTAAGTTCTTCCTTCCCTCACTCCGCGATCTGTCGGAATTTGTCCTGAATCTCAGCGTGCAAGGCATCCAACTTCTTTATGATGAGCTCCTTGCCCTGCGACGGTGACTATGATTTGAAGCGATTCGGTGAGACGGAAGGCTAGTAGGGAAAGGCTCAAACTGACCTCGAATTTCATCTGAGATAGTTTGAACATGATGTCGCCCGCGGACTCTTTGATCTTCGCAAATGTTACGTCGCCGCCAGTAACTGCCTTCTGCGCCGCTTCGTGGAAGTCAACAAAGTTACGGAGCATGGCACTTGTCTTGTAGAAGGGACAAAAGCGATCGTACTCGGAGATACCATTTTGCTGCAAGAAGTCATCCTTGAGCATACGTGCTACCTCAAGCGTAATCTTGTCGTTCTCGCCAAGGGCACTTTTGCCGACAAGCTGCACGATCTCTGCGAGGTCATCTTCCTTTTGCAAGATCTCCTTGGTCTTGGTGCGCAATTCGACGAAACCGGGCTCGGTGCTCTCGTAGTGTGGCTCGAGGACCTTGGTATATTTGGAATATGATAGATTCCAGTTGACAGACGGGAAATGTTTGCGCTGGGCAAGTTTCTTGTCCAATCCCCAGAACACCTGCACGATACCCAGCGTAGCTGACGTGACAGGATCAGAGAAATCTCCACCAGGAGGAGAGACACTACAGTGTTCCATTTAGCGCACCATCTATCATGAAGAAAGAAAACACTCACGCGCCAACGATTGAAACTGTCCCTTGTCTGACCGGGTTCCCGAGGGCAGTAACTTTGCCCGCACGCTCGTAGAATCCAGCGAGCTTGGTTCCAAGATAAGCGGGGTAACCAGAGTCGGCAGGCATCTCGGCGAGTCGACCAGAGATTTCACGAAGAGCCTCAGCCCAACGCGATGTGGAGTCGGCCATCATGGACACATTCGTACCCTGGTCACGGAAGTACTCGGCAAGAGTGATACCGGTGTAGATAGACGCCTCACGGGCAGCGACAGGCATGTTGGACGTGTTTGCAACAAGGGTGGTGCGTTTCATGATCGGCTCTTGGCGGTCGCCGACCTCCAAAGTCAACTCTGGGAACTAAGGACCCTTGAGATTCAGCGACGAGAAGGGTGCATCGACGAACATACCTCCATCAACACCTCAGCCATCTCGTTTCCGCGTTCTCCACAACCGACATAGATGATGATGTCGCTGTTTGAAAATTTGGACAAAGCCTGTGAGATAACGGTCTTCCCACAACCAAAGGCGCCTGGAATGGCCGTTGTACCACCTTGTACACAGCTACAGATTCTCGTCAGACAAGGTGGAAACAGGAAGGATTCTAGAGGTTAGACTGACGGGAAGAGTGCGTCCAAGATACGCTGACCGGTCAGAAGTGGGTAATCCGCTGTATGCTTTTCAGCGACGGGGCGAGGAGCACGGACGGGCCAGAGCTGCATCAAGGTGTGTTTCGTCGTCTTGCCTTCAAATTCAGTTTCCATCACGACATCCTAGGATATGGACGTGAGCGAAGTAAGCACAGAATGATACGCTGAGAAGACATACGTCAACAGCGTAGCTGCCTTTCTCAGCAATATGAGTGACAGTGCCCATTGCTCTCGGTGAAACCATGATCTTATGCGCGTCGACAAGCGAATTCTCGAATACGCGTCCGAAGATATCGCCACCCGATACGTGATCCCCAAGCTGGTTGAGTTGTTAGAGCGGATCGAGGGAGGGACATAGCGAAAGGTTGGTCTACCTTGACATCTGTGGGTGTGAAGTCCCACTTAAGTGAACGATCGAGGGCCTCGGTATTAATTCCACGGGGTATATAGATAGATTTGGAAAGCTCTTGGATGCCCTACAGAGAAATGAGGAGGGCGGGTCTTAGCAGGTGCTGCGCGACGTACCCGTAGGGGTCTTTGAATACCATCGACGATGTTTCCCATCAAGCCTTCACATATATGTCACACAAGATATCAGAAATTGCCAGTATAAGACTTACCAGGTCCCAGTTCTACGCTCAGAGGTTTCCCGGTGCGCAATACGGGGTCGCCAACCGTTACACCCGACGTTTCTTCGTACACTTGGATCGTCGCCTTGTCGGCATCGATACGGATGACCTCTGAAAATATAGGTGAGAAGGACACGGGGAAGATGTAACCGCAGACAACACACACCTCCCACGAGCTCATCGTGCCCGACACGGACGAGTTCATACATGGCGCACCCGGTCATATTCTCGGCAATGACGACGGGACCAGACACGCCAAAGACTTGGCCGAAGCGCGACTCGCGATCCTCATCTGCGATCTTGGGCAGGTTCCTTTTTGCATTAGGGAGTGCGCCGGCCATGGTAGTGTTAAGCGGGGAGCGGGAGTGGTGGTCGACTTGAAAGGTCCAAGGCAGTCGATTCGATTCAAGGGGGAAATCTGGCTCAGCTGGGTGGGAGTCTGACTTCCACGTGACTCGCCCAATGACGCGTCGCTCTCGCGGCCCCAAGCTCAAGTTGCAAGCACTCACTCACACCTCTCTCCGTTCTACCTCTACCTTGATCCAACATGCCCCCGAAAGCGTCAGTCCTCAGCATCTTCGATCTACTCTCTTCTGCAACTAACGCGCTTCTTCTAGCGACTGGGAGAAATGTACGCGCGTCCGCGTGTCTACGGCTCGGGGCTAACTTCGTCCACAGATGAGAAGAAGGTGGACGAGAAGGAGGAGAAGATAACCCGTGCGCTCTACCTCTATATCGCGAATTTACTATACCTGAATTATCGTGTAGCCTTGGACGACAGCGACATCCAAATACTCAAGACCTATGTATGTCCCACCGTCAACCTCGTTTACCGACTCTTACACACCACAAACAGGGTCAAGGACCTTATGCTCCTCAGCTGAAGAAGCTCGAGAATGACATCAAGGAGGTCCAGAAGCGCATTAATGAGAAACTCGGTATGTCCAACGGGGTTTCGTTGGAGTCCAGCTTACATTCCTCTAGGCGTGAAGGAGTCCGACACTGGACTGGCGTCGCCAAATCTTTGGGATCTACCAGCTGACCGACAACGTATGACAGAGGAGCACCCCCTACAAGTTGCACGGTGTACAAAAATCATCCCTGTCGACGAGAAGGCCGCAGAAGCAGCGCGTTCCGTCAACCCCCTCGGCGCCCTTCAAGGTCAGAAAGGCGCAGACGAGCAGACCAAGTACGTGATCAACATCAAGCAAATAGCCAAGTTTGTTGTTGGATTGGGAGATCGTGTGGCGCCAACAGATATCGAGGAGGGCATGCGTGTAGGGTGGGTTACAATGTCGTTGACTTTGCACCGTGCTAAATATGTTCGCTACTCAGCGTCGACCGCACGAAATACCAAATCCAAATACCGCTTCCGCCCAAGATCGACGCTTCCGTCACAATGATGCAAGTGGAGGAGAAACCTGACGTGACATATTCCGATGTTGGCGGATGCAAGGAGCAGATTGAGAAGTTACGAGAGGTCGTCGAGACCCCGCTGCTTTCGGTGCGTATGTCCTCTGAACCCTCGACGTTTTATCTGACTTTCCCCGTAGCCCGAGCGGTTTGTTGGCCTCGGTATTGATCCACCCAAGGGTGTTCTATTGTTTGGACCCCCCGGTACCGGGAAAACACTTTGCGCTCGTGCGGTTGCCAATCGAACAGACGCTACCTTTATCCGGGTCATTGGTTCGGAACTCGTGCAAAAGTATGTCGGCGAAGGTGCGCGTATGGTTCGCGAACTCTTCGAGATGGCCCGGAGTAAGAAGGCCTGCATCATCTTCTTCGATGAGGTCGACGCAATTGGCGGCGCACGCTTCGATGACGGTGCCGGGGGCGATAATGAGGTGCAAAGGACGATGCTGGAGCTTATCAACCAACTCGATGGTTTCGACCCCCGAGGCAATATCAAGGTTCTCATGGCCACGAACAGGTATGCAACCTGTGAGGCTGCTATGACCGCTGCTGATTCGTGTACTCAAGGCCCGATACGCTTGACCCTGCCCTCCTCCGCCCCGGTCGTTTGGACCGAAGAATAGAGTTCTCTCTTCCTGATAGCGATGGACGCGCTCACATTCTTCGCATACATGCCAGAAGGTTGGTCGATTGTATCATAAAGCTTCCACATCTTAATCCTGTTTGTAGCATGAGTGTGGAGAGGGATATTCGCTTTGACCTCATCGCACGATTGTGTCCCAACACAACTGGGGCGGAGCTACGTTCCGTAGCGACTGAGGTATGTCTCATTCTTCCCTCCTCGCGATCGCTCCGTTGAGCCATTTCAAGGCCGGCATGTTCGCAATTCGTGCCCGGAGAAAGGTCGCAACAGAGCGTGATTTCCTGGATGCTGTGGACAAAGTGGTCAGGCAAGGCACCAAGTTCTCCAGCACGTAAGTTTTGTCTTATACGTGCATGCTTCATGTCTGATATGCCGTGTTTAGCCCGCTCTACCAAGTGTACAACTAGATGTACCTCCTACTGTGTACCGTGTTTTAATATATTCCCTTCCTCGTTCCAAGTGTGGGTGAACACCTCTTTTGCTCTCAGTCGCCGAAGTACCCGGAGCAAGTTCCACTAATAACACGTCCCCCCACCTCCCCTGAATTTCCTCGGGTCCCTTGCTCGATCGGGGCTGCGAAGTCCCTCTGTTTTTCTTCGTGGCCCGTGGGGCAATTTCTGGCAATTTGCGACAGGACGCGTCACCCGACCACCACCAGCTACAGCACCCGCGGGCCGTTTTGGCCGCCTCCTGCCGCGACCCTACGCTTGAGGTATAGGCGTACATACCAAGAAACGAGTTGAACAAGGGGGGAATTGCTTTCTCGCACACAACTAACCGTTGATTATATTTGACTTCTGGATGCAGGTGATAGACACGACATCCTCAGACTATGCTTTTTAAGGTCCACGACTACCAGCCTCGGCGCTATTAGCCAAGTTGTAAAACATGCGAGCTCGGTATGTATGTAATAATGCAACTCGTGCCAGTCCGTGCCTCGCGATATCATTTGCCGATATTCTTCCAACAGGGCGTCATGCATGGTAGAAGTACGGTCCGCTTCCCACCGCCGCCGACTACAAAAACGGACCCGATAATTTTGGGTCCCTCGAGTCGGCGTTTTCCCCGCTCTACCCCGCCTTTTGTTCTTCCCCGCATCTGCTCGGGATTCAATCATGACCCTTTCTCCGAAGGTCTGTTGGCTAATAATTTCCTCGCTGAACCTAACACTAAGTATATGTCCACAGGTATATACCTGGCTATGTGGCCTGTTCGCTTCCTTGGGCTCCGTTACCTTTGGCTATGGTATGTACTTCAGCTCATACGCAGTGTATCCTTACTGTGCTAAAAGCCTTCATTTCTATAGATTTGGGTATCATCGCATCAGTCCTTCCATCGACGAACTTTCGGGAGACTGTAGGCTTTCCTACACCTACGCAGGACGGCCTCATCGCCGGTCTCCTGTTGCTCGGAGCATTTGCCTCAAATTCTATTGTGGGAGATCTTGCAGATCGGGTAGGGCGACGATGGGCAATCATTGGAGGAGTGGTCATCTTCTTGATTGGTGGTACCATTCAGACCGCTGCCCAAAACTATTCCATGATGCTTGCGGGTCGGTTCTTTGCGGGGTTCGGCATTGGCATGCTGGCTATGCTGGCGCCTCTGTATCAAGCTGAGGTGCGTATCATCGCTTTTAGCCTATCAGGCCTATATGAAGTCTCCCTGCCATTTAGATATCTCACCCGTCAATCCGTGGACGGTTGACGACGCTCCAGCAACTCATGCTAGGGGTAGGTGCCCTGGTTGCCTCCTTCATCGGCTACGCCTGTTTCCACACTCTTGAGGGAAAACAAGCCCAATGGCGTGTCCCTCTTGCCATGTGAGTCGGTCTGATTACTATACGACCCGTCGCTGATAACGGAATGGGGTTTCTAGACAGCTCTTGCCCGCCATTCCATTAGGGGTCTTCATCCTGTAAGACTTGTTCATTGCATATCATCGCATACTGCTCTAACATCTCGACAGCGTCCTCCCTGAATCCCCTCGCTGGCTTGCATACAAAGGTCGCAACGAGGAATGTCTCGCCACCCTCGCGAGGCTGCATGCTCACGGCAACATAAACGACCTTTTCGTGAAAACAGAGTACCTGGATATCATCGCTGGTGTAGAAAAGGAGAAGCTCGAAACTCAAAATCCTTGGAGGCAGCTCCTCACATCTCCGGATCAGTTCAGAAGGCTTATGCTTGGCGTCATTCTTCAGTTCAGCGTACAGGTGCGTCTACCCCCCCCCCCCCCCCTGATTTGGCCAATCATTGATCCATATCTGCCCTGTAGATGACGGGAGTGTCCACCATTCAATACTTCTCTCCCCAGGTTAGATAACAACCTAATAAGGGTCCCCTGCAGGCATTGACTTGCAGCATTTATTTCTGCAGATCTTCGCATCCATCGGCATCGGCGCCGGGCTCACGCTGCTTCTCCAAGCGTGTAACTCAGTTGTGGCCATCTGCGGTGAAATAGCGTGTGTTCTTCTTGTCGACAGGCTAGGTCGCCGCAAGCCGTTGATCTGGGCAAATATATTAAGTGGTAGATCGCTGTCTTTCCGTACATGCTTTTCTAGTTCTTACGAAGTCATCAGGCTGCACCTTCATCATCGGAACGTGCATTATCGCTATTTTTCCGGCGGGAAGTAACAATATGGCAGCAGCAGGTGCTTTCGTCGCTATGACTTGTACGTATATTCCATTTCTTTGAGGCCCGCCTTTGCTGACATTCATCTTTAACAGGGTTGTTCAACTTCTTCTTCTCTAGTGGTGCGTGCTTTGTCTTTAGATCCACCGGCAATTCAATGATGATGACCTAACGGTAGCTATCGGGCCCTTGTCATGGGCGTATCCCGTGGAGATCTTCAACGCTGCAACTCGCGCCAAGGCTACCGCTATCACTTCGTCAGCTGCCTGGATCTCGAACTTCATGATTGCACAGGTGTCTCCTCCCGCTTTTGCGAACGTGGGCTGGCGGTACGTTTCCACTGATGTCTTAGAGTGGCCTTGGTTGACATAGGAGCCCCTAGATTCTATCTCGTCTTCGCCATCTGCGGTTTCATCCAACGCACTCACAATCTGGGCCTTCTTCCCTGAGACGAAGGGTCTTAAGCTCGAAGAGATGGACGACTTCTTCTCGTTCAAGAACATGCCACTATTTGTGCCGTTTGCGAACTACAAGCGTGTCGGTCGGCTCGAGCGGGAGCAGGAGCTTGAGAACGGTACTGTCTTTCTCCGCTGTATTGTTGCAAGTCATACTTAAGGGGAGAACCAACAGGACAAGTAGGATGTTGATGAGAAGTATCTTCCCTCGGACGTTTCACCGAGCTTGAGGGAGAAGGCAGATGTCGAGATCGAGCACATTGCTTGAGCGTAAGTCTGCAACGCTACTACATCAAAGAACGTGAATGCACGTTTTAAGATTTCTTCTACTTTACTGTTTGCTTGCAATCGGTTCTTTTGTAGGGAATTGTAGCTATGATCCCACCTGTAATACTAGTGAAATCACCTCGGGAATCGTGTAGCTCCCGCATGTCAGTAATATGATGCTCTTGGTCACTGTACTCACACAAATAGCTGATTGTTCTCTGGGTCCCTCTCAAACAGTATGCTGGGTGATGGACCGTTTGACTCAACGTCTCATTTGCGCCTATTCCCCAGCACTGTCTATCTTTTCCCCAACACTGTCTATCCTTTCCTCCGTCCAGATACACATAGTTTACACACAACTCTCCGTCACTTTCAGATCGAGTCAGCCAGTGATCCGTAACCCCCTTCGGCGAACGGGCTCCTTGGCTGGTTATGTCTATCGCAGCGTCCTGTGGACTGGAGGCCGTAAGCGTCCTGCCATGTCCTGCCCTTCACAAGATGACTACTACTAGGTGCTCCAACCGGCGGGACGTTGTCGTCAAACTTAACAAGTTAACGAACACTACTTTTTCGTGTGGCTTGCTATATCAGATCAAACTGGTTACGAGAGGACCAGGTTCGAGTTCGGTATGAAACACTACGAATACCTATGCCGTTTGGGCAGAGTCGTTCCGAATAGGAGGCGGCGTTACGTACCCATGCAGGGTACGTCCTTGCTTTAGGAGGATTAGTATCGACATCTATCCGGAGTCCAATCGCCTCCAGAAAAACGGCCCACCACCGCGACCGCGCAGAAATGAACAAGACGTTTCATTACAAGTTCAATACGTGGATACCTCATTGCACTACGCCAAGTCAAAGACAAGAAGCGTAAAGGAATGCGCCTTGAACTTGTACCGGCCAGTCCATTTCTCTGTCCACGTCTTCGTGACCACATTGTCTGGCCCTAGCTCCCCATCCCCACCCCATCCATTCCGAGCAAATGCGTCCGGATGCCAGACCTCATGCACGGTCAGAGGTTTGTCGGCGACGGCCTTGAATGCGAGCCGAAGAGGCACATCGAAAGCTTCGTCAAGGCTCCGGTTCACGATCGCAAGGCGCAGGCTCGAGCCGACGAGAACCGCGCTCGCATCGAGGACACTCGAGGGCCCCCGTACGCTGCTAATCCACGTGGGAAGGGTCTCGCCAGTAAAGCGGGGAGCAGGTCCCAGATATTTGGACGCGTACGGCGCTCCCGTCGCGCATGTAATTCGAGAAAAGGCGGAGGACAGTGGTACGTCGGGTGACGGAGCACGCCAGTCGAGTTTGCCCCGAGCGGTGCGATCACGTTGACACTTTGGGCGAGACACGCGAGCGTCACGGCGGATGATTGGCGAATGAACACATTTAGCCAGGCTCCGAAGGCGAGCGCGTCTTTGAGGTCGTAAGGCTGCTCGAGGCCATTCTGAGGGGTTCCTGGGGTAGGAGTGAGAATGCGCCGGTGAAGAGGATGTTGCGGAGAAACACACCAACGGATTCGTCCCAAACACCCCATTCGTCGAACGCGATTTTGACATTGGGCACGATGTTCTCGGCCTGTACGATACTGGGTACATTGCTAGTCTTCGTGACGTGCTCGAGGCGTGCCTTTTCGATGAGATGTTTCGCGACTTCGATGCTGTGTTCGGCCGCGTCTGGTCCGTAAACGGCGCGGTGGTACTCGGCCTCCTTGGAAGAGCGGTCGCGGGGGCCAAATGATGTGTACAAGTGGATGCTAGAAGAACTAGATAAGTACAGACCAAGTCAAGGAATGCAGTATTCACCTGTGCAGTTGAACCTTGTCGATGGTACTGCCAAGGACTACGTTGTCCCACTCGTCGAGACCTGTCTCGCCGCAGGAAACGAGTATAAGCGAAGGATCGACAAGCCTAAGGGCATGAGCCCATTGACGGGAGACGGCAGCATATTCTTTAGATGTCATTTGACCGACCTGCGGTGATAAGAGTGAGCAGGGAGGGATATGGAGGAAAGAGCCCTGACAAACCTGCCACGGGCCCCACATCTCGTTTCCTAAACCCCAATATTTCACATTGTAAGGTTCATCCTTCCCAGTGTTTTTGCGACGAAGGTTGGCGTAGTGACTGTATGCGTGTTAATGGGGCTTGATAGCAGGGGGGCAGAAGTGCGTACGTATCGCCGGTACCGTTACAGTATTCGACCCAACGGAGGGCTTCGTCGAGAGTGCCCGTGCCCATGTTAAAGCAAAGGTAAGGCTCGCATTTGGCGACGCGACACCTGGAAAAGATTTAGCATTGGATACGAGAACCCCTTGTAAGAGATGTACCATTGGATGAACCTGCGGGAAGGGAAGGAGAAAGCTGAATCAGAGGAAGAATATCTGGAGACGTTGAAAAGACGGACTCGTCAGTGCCGAAGATATTTGGTTCTTGACCACCCCAAGCAAGCTCAGGTCTCTTCTTACGATCTGCTAGAGGTCCGATACCGTCTTCCCAATGGTATGTGCTGACATAGTTTCCACCGGGCCATCGCATGAGGGGAACCTTGAGCTCGTCACGGATGCAGCTGATGACATCGGTGCGAAACCCGTCTTCGGAGACAAGGCTTGAGGGAGTGGGTACAAACTGATCTTGAGGGCAGGGGTTGCGTGAGGAGTGAGGGAAATCGGTGGGTTTTGCGGGGAGGATACCGCCGTAGATGCAACGACCGAGATGTTCGATGAATCCAGAGTAGATGAGGGGAGAGACTTGTGCGATTTGATCTTCAGGAAAGACGTCGATGGACGCAGTGTCCGTCATGGTAGATATTCGGGGAGATACTCAAGGAGGATGGGAGAAGGGGGATGATGATATCGATGATAGAAAAGCCGCATGGTTGAGGAGCGAGAGACGGACCGGAAATATGCAACGGACCGTGCGCGTGAGCAGGAGAGAGGAACGAAAAGCACCGAGGGCGAGACAGTGACAGCCTGACAGGACCAAGCGTGGACGTCGTCGACTCGTCGACGCGTCGACCCTTCGACTCCGAGACATTATTGCGATCGTCGGTACCCGGGCCGCCCCTCTCCGGTCCGGCGGGGCCCCTGGACAACGCGTTGGAGGCGGGATTGACGGAAGCGGCGGTCAAGGATGTTCGCTCATCGCGTCCTTCGTCCCCCGACCCGTATCTCCCGACATTTCTCTTCTAGATCCCGCCGCATACCTGACCCCGCCCCGCCACAGTTGGCCCCGCTTCTCGCCTCCTACACCCACCACACTCCGCGTCCGCTCACACTCACCGATCTCCTCTCCTTCGCCCGCCATCTCACTCCCAAATCTGTCCTCACCTCCGTCTCCATCGCTCAAACAGAGATTCCCCGTCGTCTCGCTACACGAATAAGGTCCCTCGAAGGGCTCCCGTTTATTGTCGGCACAAATCCGCATATCGCTCGCATTCTCGACGGCTTCAGAAACAGCTTTCGTTGGAACGCCGAATACCCTGCTGTCACGACCCTCGAGGAGAACGCCAAGTTCGTCGCACATCTCGAGAAACTCGTGCAGGATCATGCCAACGACATTCCCACCATCGCGAAGGGGTCTGTTTTCCCCGTTCTTTCTCTCTTGCTCACCGTCCCTGATGTTGTTCCTAGTTTCCAGGAATGTGCTCGCTACATGACCCCGGAGGCCATTTCTGATTTCCTCGATGCCGCTATCCGGAATCGTATCGCTGTCCGCCTCATTGCGGAGCAGCACGTCGCCCTCACTCACGCTCTCGACGAGTCTCATCTGCCCCCGCACCATCTTGGTATCGTCAACACCGCACTCTCCCCCGTGGCCATGATCCGCATGTGCGCATCCTTCGTAGCAGAGCTCTGCGAAGCCTCCCTCGGTGCCAGCCCCGCTCTCGTCATCGACGGCCAGACCGACTCAACTTTCGCGTACGTCCATACCCTCACGGTGTTGTTCGCCCACCGACGGCCGTCCCCCAACACAGATATGTGCCCGTACACCTAGAATACATACTCACCGAAGTTCTCAAGAACGCATTCCGCGCGACCGTAGAGCAGCACCACAAACTCCACGGAACCTCTTCCTCTCATCCTCTCCCTCCCGTCCGCATCACAGTGTCCGGACCGTCGTCCTCTGCCCCCAGCGCACGCCACGCCACCCCCTCCACGCTCTCCATCCGCATTCGTGATCAGGGCGGTGGAGTTCCTCCCGCCAACATGTCCCGCATCTTCGCTTATTCCTTCACCACCGCCGGACGCAATCCGTCCACTTCCTCCTCGATGGACGATGAGAGCGGTCCGTACGCGGCACAGCACGTAGGAGGCAGCGCCGCCGTCGGCGCCGACCTTTTTGGAGAGATAACAGGCAAGGGCGTGCAGACGGGGCTCGGCACCATTGCAGGTCTCGGTTTCGGCCTCCCCATGAGCAGATTATATGCCAAGTATGAGTTTTATGTCCGCCGTCATCGCAGTTAGGCTGATCGAGACATCTCCCGCGCAGGTATTTCGGTGGCTCGTTGGATCTTTTCTCGTTAGATGGCTGGGGTAAGTCGATTGACATCTCTCCGTTGGGTTCAAGTTGCTCATATGTTCCCAGGATGCGACGTCCTGCTCAAGCTTAGATACCTCGACCAGACTGGAGATCTCGAGATATAACCCTACACCGTCAGCTGACGGAATGGCAACTAGATGCTCTCATGTACAGTACTATGGTCTTAAAACGACCTTACATTCGCGATAATGGTCACACTACGTTTCCTGATTGAAGTCTGTGGCACCCAAAGGTGCCCGTGGATATTGTGATTGCTGGCATGCGACGGAGGGAATTAAGACAAGTGTGCACAAGAGAAAACCCTTGGGGAGAGGGATGAGAGTTTGAGATAGGACAACAGAAAGAATGGAGCGGGTAAAAAGCAGAGCAAGCAAAACGTGATGGGCGGTTGGGGATAAAGTACAGCGGACCGCGGGGTATGCGTCAAGGCCAGCCTAGGTAACGAGTTTTGTCAAGGAACAGGAGCCGCGTCCCGAGTGTGTAATGCATGTTAATCCTATGTATACGAGTACGTAGAAGATCTAGACGTAAGGCGTCGTGCGGGAAAATAAAATAAAAAGGTTGAGCAAGATGGACGTGAAAGGGGGCCGGTTGGCTGCAGCGTCGAGTTCACCGCACCGAGAATCCATTCAGTGTCCTGCTTGAGTGGTACCCAGACGACTGTTGCGCTTGAGACGTCCGGTAGGACCGCGCCGATCCAAGCGAATGCATCGACGAAGAGTTGCTTGGTGTCGTCGGGTTCGTTGTCGTCGTACGAGCAGAACGAGCGGTCAGCGGCGCCGGAGCACTGATCTGCGACTTCTTCGGGGTCTCTGTCGGCTTGCTCCGGCTGGTGCTGGACGACAGGAACGTCTTGCTACCGCTGCTCGATGGCGTCGACGTGACCTTGCTACCACGTTGCTGCTTGCCCGCGAGGATGAACGGGTGTCGAAGAGCGTTCTGCGGCTTGATGCGCCGTTCCGGGTCCCAGACCAAGCATTTGGCGATGAAGTCGATGAACTGCTCGTCGTCGCAGCGCAGCACTTGTGCCAGAGACTTTGTCCCCGGGCGGCGCCGACGTCCTTTCGAGTTGACAACGGGGCGAGGCGCTCCCGTGGAATCTAGGGACACGAAGTCAGAAAAGTTGAGCGAGGATGAGAACAGATAGACATACCAAAGAAGAGACGTTTGCGGGAGCTACGATTGACGAACTCCTTGTCCGGAACACCGAGAACCTCCATGATGCATGATAGCTGTTCTTGCTCGTTCTCTCCGGGGAAGATCGGGAAGCCAGTCTTGAGTTCGGCCATGATACAGCCCAAACTCCACATGTCAATCGCCATGTGATAGTTCATGCCCAAGATGACTTCCGGGGAGCGGTAGAAGCGACTTTGGATATATGTGTAGACTGGGGAAGGTCAGAGAAGTCGCGAGGCAACAACAAGAAACATACTCTTTTCGTGTTCCAGACAGCTGCTACCGAAATCGATGACTTTGATGGCGCTCTTGGCCGGGTGGCGAAGGAGGACGTTCTGTTCGACAACGTTAGGTCGAAGCGATGTGCATAACAATATCATCTACTGACCTCTGGCTTCAAGTCACAGTGGACAATGCGATGATGACGCATCAGCGTGAGAGACATGAGCATCTGGCTGGTGAAACGGCGAATCAAAGCGGTCGTGAATCCAACAAAGCCGTTCGCCTTGATGAGTTCGTACAAGTTGATGCTCAAAAGTTCCATGGCGATGCACAAGTGGTTGCGGAAGTAGAAATGCTCAGTCATCTTGATGACGTGGTGCTTCTCCTCCGAGTCCTACAAACGAACCCGTTGAGCTCACAAGCAACGCATCGCAAACGACGGCACATACCCATTTACGCAAATTGTCCAGAATCTTGATCTCAACCAACGCCTGATGATGAAAACGCTTCTTGTTCCGGATGATCTTAATCGCCACAGACTGCCCGGTGCAGTGATCACGGCAGCCGAGAACCTGCCCGAACGAACCTTTCCCGAGGACATCCAACACTTCGTACCGGTACGCCAGATGGTCGTGGTTGACTATGAGGTAGTCGCCGCGTTCGTCGTCATATCCAAAGTTGTTCGTGGGCCGATCAGGGTGGGCCATCTTCTTTTCGCTGTTAGCACCAACATAGTACACAGACGGATAGTCAAGAATCTCCTGGCGTTCGTAGTCAGATAGATGCTGCTTCTGAGAGCTCTTGAGGAAAGCTATAAGATGCAGTGTGAGGAGACCGGACGTGGAGTTGAAAGATTACAACTTACAGGAAGGACTCGATGGAGAAATCGGAGGCATAGGCTCCGGGAAACGGAGAAGCTCGTCAAGTTCTTCCTGAGTAGCACCGTGTGCGATCTTCTTTTGCTGCTGCCGTTTGATGTACTGCAACATCTCCTCATCTCCCAGAAGCTCTTCGTCGTCGACAGAACTTGGCGACGGAGACGGAGTCGATAACGACTGTCGGCTCGAGGAAGGTGTGCCGATCGCTTGGGAGATACTTGAAGTGGATGCAGAGTTCGACGTCCGGGAGTGAGCGAGGGAGACCTTGGGGCTTAGTAGCTTGAGGCCTTTGGATGGAGACAAGGCCGAGAAACGATGATGATGGTTCTCGCTGCTGGGGGCCACAGAGGACACCGATGCAACAGAGCTGGTCGAGGACTTGCGTAAACCACCGAACGACATGGAATCGCGGTTGCCTTTGCGAGGGATGCCAGACGTAGTGCTCCCTTGGGAAGCCTGCCGAGGGACACGGGATCCGGTGGAAGGGGACCCACGAATGGATTGACGGTGCGTCGCTGTACCGATGGTCGCTTTTGACGAATCCGGGTTGTCCATGACACCAAACTCGTTGAGCGTAGGAGACGGCTCGGTTGAGGGTGCTTGGCCGGTGACGATGAGACTTGTGCGGCGACTGCCTAGCTGACTGGATGTCGAGGCTTTGAGGGCCGGTGACGTCACGGTTGAGGTGCGGCTATGTATGCGAGGAATCTTCGTGGGAGTCTCCTTGGGTAAGCTTGAGGAGATCGAAGACGACAAAGGGTCACCGCGCATCTCCTTCGTGATAGTCGAGTTGCTACCAGCGGTCCCAACAGAAGGAGAGCCAGCAATGGTGGGCAGCTGGGTCCGGCTGCGAAGGGAGTTGTCGGACTGCCGCTGCAAGGAGCTGACCGTCTGGGACGTAGCCCGGTTTGAGGTGGTGGCAGAACGGCTGGGGGTGTTCGTAGCGCCGTTTGATAAGGGAGCCTTCATGTTCGCAAGCCGTTGAGCGGTTGCGGGAGGTAAAGCAGACATCTGCATAGGTGGCATACTCACGGGTTGGGGTTTCTTCTGATCGGTCGCGGACACGGTCTACGAATGTCGGCGTGAGCATCAAACACAACGAAAATGAAAGGCACGCACCTTGCCACGTCGCCGTCCCATGAGAACAGATATCCTGCTTTCACTCCTGTCTTTATCGTCCTTCTTCGTCTTCGGCGTGTCCTCTTTATCGGTACCACGCCTGCTTTCTTTATCGCTTCGCGGGTCATCCGCTTGCAGGTTTCTCTTTGAGCTGGACCCTTTCAGAAGCGAACCGAGGCCAAGCATCGATGACTTTTTGTGAGCGGAAGTCGGTACGGACGGAGTTGAAAGGCTGGAGTCGATCGGGGACGTGCTCTGTTTCGATTGCACATGCAAGGAATTGTGCGACGCGGTCGTGGGGGACGTGGACCTATGAGCACTAGAACTGGAGCCTGCGTGCATGGAATGAGATGACGATCTCCTGAAGAAAGGAATCGAAGGACGGGAGTCAGACGCTTGGAGGAGCCACGGCGCATCGACGACCCCGAAGGACTCAAGGGTGTTCGCTGAGGTGCCGCAAGAGAAGCGGACTGGGCTGACTGGTGAGCGCTGGAAGCAGTACCAGGACGGCTATTAGAGAAATGCCTATCGGGGGTTTGCGACGTGTTGAATGGTCGGAGAAAGCGCCTGCGCCGAAGAGAGCGATGACTGGAGAGGCGAGAGAAGCCGCTGACGCCATAGCGCTTGGTTGAATGGGCGACCACGGTTCAGCAGAACGATCCCTCGAGTCGGAACGCCGGGGTTGAGAGAACGTCGCGGAGCGAGGGCTGGTACCCATGGGCGATGACTTTGTTCCAGAAACGTCACGCGCAGAGGGCGAGCCTGACAATTTCATCCCGAGAGCGTTGGTGAAGCTCCATTTTTTGGACGGCGTCTTCATCACAGCGGGGGCGGAAGCGGTGGACATGTAGCCCTGTGCATCCACCGGGAAGTTTTGGCTTAGCGGAGTCGGAGACCCTGAAGAGGGCCCATGTCCGGGAACGTCCAGTGGTGCTGTACGATCGTGCTCGTATCCGCCGTGCGCGGTCTTCTCCTTCTCCAGGCGACCTTCGACCGGGAAAGACGACCCGGCGGACTGAAGTAGGTGGAGACCTGTACGGTGCGAGATCCTTGGGGAGAGGAGGGACTGGTGGAACATTCTCGGAAGATTCGGGAGGTTCTCCAGACGTCGCTAAAAGAGCAGCACGGTCCTTGAGGGAGGCCACCTCGCCGGAGGCTGACATATCACTTCCGCCGCTGTTCCGCCTGGCCTTGTTCGTCGTAGAGTATCGTCCCGATTGCGCATGAGACTGAGGTTGCACTGGTGGTCGCGGACAAAGAAGCGGAATCACGAGAACTGGTAGTAGGCGTGCTAGTGTACGTGGTTGAAGACGCAGATCCTCGCTTTCCCGTGAGGCTAAGGCGCGCTCCGTTCACCGACGACTTCTTCACCTTTTCTGGGTGGTTCTGAGAGAATGTATGCGCCTCGTCGCTGCTCCCAAGCGTCCCTCCCCCTGGTTCCAATGACTCTGCACGAGGATCCCCCGCGAGGAGAGTTAAGCCCATGCGCTGAGCGTTAGGCGTCTGATCCTTGTCCTTCGAGATCACGCTTTCCCGAGTACTGTTCCGACGACTGAGTTTACCTCCGTCCGAGCTGACTCCTTCCCATTGCGAGGACGACTTGGCAGGTGTTCCTGGACGACTGGAGCTACCGGGGCGTAGACTGCCCACGCTAGAACGTACACGGGCACCCGACTTGCCAGAAAGGCCGTCCAACTTGCGCAAGGCCTCTGCGGTCGCCTGGTCGTCGAGGTCGGACCAACCCTCTTGCGTGCCTCGAAGTAGCGAATGGGCCACGTTCGGAGAATGATGTTCCTTCATCGAAGGGTAAGAAACGGAAGGTGCAAGTGCCCCGTTGCTTCCGGCGTGCCGCAAGAACTGCTGGATGGAAGACGTCGACGGAGACGGAGGAAGATGTGAAAAGTCGGTGGTGTGGACACGACGAGAATGAGGCATCTCGACATGGCTTGATGACGACGAGCTTGCAGACGTGTGCCGCGAATGACGTTCGCCTTTAGCCGGGGTTGTGGTGGCCCCGGGGGCGGTAACGCTTTCTCTGCGGCGGTCTTTTTGCTTCTCGCGTGCGGATGCTGTCGAAGGTGGGGAGACCTACACCGAGACTGCGGTGTTTGCGAGCAGAGCCTTTGTCTTCCTTTGACTTGTCGATCAGAGATCCTGAAGGAGTACGATAATGCCTCTTCGCGACCAGTGCTCCCGAATGGTCCAGTTCAAATTCGTCTGAAGTGCGTTTGCGAGGCTTGTTCATAGGCGAAACAAATGCGCTGGGAGGAATATTGGGCCCAGAGGTAGCCTTGGGCGGTGTCTGGGGCAAAGGAGGAGCCTTGGCAGCGTCATACACGGGTTGCCGTGGATAAAGGATCTCTTCGCCACCGCTTTCCTCCGCCATGGAACGACGCACACGTAGGGTCTTGGTGGTCATAGGCTCAACCTGAGTATACTATGGAGAAAGCGTGAGCGGACAGGAAATGCAGACCAGCGAAAGACTTGCCTCGTCACGATCCTCGGACTCGCCGTCGATGGCCTCGATCGTCCATGGGCTGTCTGGCTCGTCGTCATCATCGTCATCTTCTTCCGGCGGAGCAGGTTCACCCTCCTCTTGTACACCATCCAGCTCAATGTGACCGTCGAGCTCCTGGCGGTAGCGCTCGGAGCGTGTCCATCGTGGGGTCGCCAACTCACCAAGGCCGTGAAGGCCCCTGCGATCGATGGTGGAGGGATCGCGATGGGGAGTGGTGGGCTCGTATGTAGGTGGACGAGTGTCGGGTGTCCTGCTAGGAGAGAGGAGGGAATCCGGTAAGGGGAGGGATGGGAGAGGCAGAGGGCGAATGGGTGCTAAAGTAGTAAGGGTCGAGGGACGACGTGGCGGATGTGGAGCGGGAGGAAAGCGAGTGAGGATCTGGAATGGGAATGTTGTCGGTGGAGATGCTAGGGCGAAGCTGTACGGGGGAAAGAAGGAAAATGTGAGTGAGGAGGAGGAGAAAGAAGAGGACGCGCAGGCGGCACGGCACCTTTTCGACCGAGTTGGAGTTGAACGGGTCGTGGATGGCGCGATGGTCGTCGTTGCGGGCGGCTGGACGGGAGGACTCGACGATGTCGAGAGCAGGCGGCCTGTCCTTTCTCCTTGGAGGGACTCTTGTCGTGAGCCACTGAGTGATGTGAGAGGGCGTCCATGGGGGATGGTGGATGGAAAGAGAGAAAGAGGAAAGAACGAAGGTCGATGGCGGGGAGAACAATAGAATAAGGTTATACAGACGGAGGCGGGCGATGGGGCGGGAGACGAGGGGAACGGTGGGGTCGGTGGTCGGGCGCGACGTCGACGTCGAGCTGAGCGACGATGAGAGAGCGCGCACGAGGCTGGTTGTTTGGTCCGCTTTGGGTGTCCAACGTCCAACGACCAACCAGCGCTTGCCGCCGGAACTCAATCAGTTGAAATGAGACGCCGCGCGAACGGCTGGCCGGTTACAAAAACGTTGAACCGCATCTATAAACCAAACGTAACGCGAACAGTAAATTGAAGTGCATCGTGGGCGAACCGAAGCAAGTCGACCCCACCACGTTGCGGTCGCTCGGAACGCAAGCGGGAGGGCATCGAGCACGTCGACTCGGACAAGACGCGGGCGCCGTGGACTCGGGGGACGACGTCGGAGCGCATATAAGACGGGCGGCTTGTGGGGACGCTGGCCCGCCGAACGTCCGTTTGCCTCTCCGCCTCCGCTTACAACCCCCGACGCCCCCGCTCGTCCCTTCTGCTCGCGAGCTCTCGGTACGTCCGTTCCCCCTTCTCCGTTCTCCGTCTCCCTCTCTGCGTTGTGCACGCTCCTCTGCGCCACTGTCCCCCCTTGACTCTGGCGCCTCTTTTATTTTCTTCTGTCTAATCAGGCAAAACGTGGACACGTTATAATGACACGCCTTTGCCCTCAGCCACCCGCTCCCCTCCCGTCTCCTCTCCCCCCAAGACGTCCACCATGACGGATGTCCTCCCCCAGTCTACCGATCCCGACGACGACGTTCACTCCGATTCTCCTCGCATCGACTCTCTCGATACCTCCTCGATCGCATCCTACCCCGGCGTCCCCATTCAAATGTTCCCCTTCGGCGTCATCTCCCAGTCCCCCATTCGCTCCAAGCGCAGGCAGGTCAAGAACGCGTGCACCCACTGCCAGAAGGCCTGCAAGAAATGCGACGATGCCCGCCCCTGCCTCCGCTGTGTCAAGTACGGCATCGGCGAAGAGTGCGTCGATTCCCAGCGCAAGGAGCGCAAGAAGGGTGTGAAGAGGGGTCCTTACAAGAAGCGCGATGGAAAAAGTGAGTGCTCTCCCTCTCTCCTCCTCCTCCTCCTCCCCGTTCGCGTCCACCCGTACGCCGTATGCGCGCGAATTGACGACCGTTGGCTTAAACTGATCGCGCAGCCTCCACCTCCGTTGAGCCACCGCTCGACGGCGCCGTGGCCCAGGGCGTCAACATGCCGCCCCCGCCGATGCATCCTCCCGGCCCTCCCCCCCCTCCTCCCGGTCCCTACCTCTCCTCCATCCCCTACCCGGCCTTTTACGGCCAGTATCCCCCCATGCCGCCCCACGGTCCCAAGGCCCACCGAGATGCCTCCCCACTACCCTTCCTATTATGTCTCCGTCCCCCACGTGCCTCCTCACTACCCCGGCGGTCAGGAGCACGAGCACGCTCCCTACCCTCCGCCCCAGTTCTACCCTCCCTTCGTCTCGCCCTACGGCCCTCCTTACGCTCCCTCCTACATGTTCCCCCATCGCCCCGACATGCCCATGGCCATGATGCCTACCCCCTACGCCCATTACCCACCTCCCTATACCCGCCCTCCCTCTGTGGCTGGACATGGCCCCGACGTCATGGCTGGCCCCGCTCACATGATCCGCCGCGAGGACGTCTTCGACGCGCGCCCGCCGGAACTCATCGGAATGGAGGGAAGGGCTTGATGTGGTTCGTATTCTCGTTTTATGTTTTCATGACCGTGTATCCAGGAATTTTTTTTCATTCTCGTCGGTTTCGCATTCTTGTCTGTACTTACTTGCTCTTGCTTTGGTTGCTGCATGTCGTGGTTGGATGTACAATTTATGGTCGCTCTCATTCGTGGCTTGGATAGCGCGTGTACATACCTAGTCGTGAATGCTTGATCTGCTCTTGCTCTTGCTGTTTGACTGAGATAGACGCCGCTGACGGTAACTGATGCATTGATGTCTAGTGTTAAGCGCTAGCGCTGAAGCTCTGTGGCTGCAACATCCTTGACCTCACCCAACGCGGGATCCTCGCGGGCGTCTTCCAACGAGAAACTCCGCTTTCCGAATCCAGGGTCCGCGCGCAGACGGGCGGGATCTGCAGTCGTCAAAGGGGAGAGCTCTTAGACTCTCCGGGGCGCATGCACTCGCCATTGGCGCGTAAGCATGCTTGATCCATGTGTACAGCTGCACACCCTCGAATCGGCGCAGAAGAGGGTGGGTTCCGCGTTCCATATGCCGAGCTTGGACGGACGATCATGCTCGAGGAGGGACCGGGGAGCCGCTGCCACGCATTCATGGTGTTCGGGGGTGGGTACCGATGGAGAACTTACTTGAGTGTGATGAAGAGCAGCGGTACCGTAAAGGCATACAGGAGAAGAAGCTTTTCCCCCATTGGAAAAGGCGGATGCGGAAGAACTTCATCTTCGGCTTGGGCGCAAGGCCGCACAGTTGTTGAGCCCACTTGGTTCTAGCCTAAGTACACCGCTCGCACGGGCTGCATCGCTGTCAGTCGTATGTTGGGGTGTCGTTGGTATTATTCAGGTAGCGGATACATGGCGTGGCGTTTGCTCCGAGGGACGAGCGCTGGGTGGTTTGGCTGACGAAGTCTAAAAAATGGTAAGTGGGAGACGCGTTAGACATACCCAGGGGACACCTTGGTATGTTCGAACGAAGTGATGCTCACTTTAACCAAGGGTTGCCACTCTGCAACAGTATCAGTCAATGCTCCCCGACACCACAGCAAATATGTCACGAGCGCTTCCGTATCTGAAAGGGTAAACCTGAACACGGTAGGTAATTCGTCAATCGGGACTTCATAGTAAAAGTGTCAGCTGACGTCCATTCGGGCCCAGTCTTGGATTTCTTTCTACACAGTAGACATACGGGCGGTATGCATACCAGGCAATGCTGCAGAGGTGACATTGAGTTCTTGAGAAAGAGGGACTCACCTTGCTCAACGATCGGTCCCGACGTGGTGTAAATCGGAAGGTGGTAATTCGGTGGCCTAAACACGCTGTCGACCGCACTCAGACTCTCATTCTGCTCCCAATGTCAGAGGAAGGAGATGTCATTTGCGCATCAAGAAAAGAGACGTGAATTCGGATGGACTTAGGGAAATGGAAGATGGATCAAGCGAAAGACAAGTGGTATGTATCCAGACGAACAGATGTGTATTTGACGCGTAGCCAGAGGGAAAAGTGGGCTACGTGGCTGTAGCGTAGTGCGTACTTGGCTCAAAGCTTATGTTCTGGGCTGAGGAGAGCCAATCTGCGAGAGTGGTAGTCTGCAAGAGAGGTAATCCGCGAGGGCTGATAGAAAGGACAGACCGTCACGTCACAACACACCGCTTCTGCTTCACAATCTTGCCCCATTTGCCCGTCATACTCTCCTTGAGCGCGAGTGTAAAAACCTCTTGCACGCCGCTGCCCGTCTTCGCTGAGCACTCGACATACTTGGCTCCGATCTCACGCGCAACGTCTGCACCCTGCTCGGGGCTGACGGGCGACTGACCCTGCGCACCGAGCATTCGTCGCGTCTGGTCGTCTCGCCGTAGGTCAGTCTTCGTGCCCACGAGGATGAGCGGGGTCCCCTCGCAAAAGTGCGCCACTTCTGGATACCACTGGGGGGGGGGGGGGGGGGGGAGGCTTGAGCACCACGTACGTGGATGAGGAGCTAAGAAGGGCAGACACACCTTGTCCTGCACGTTGCCGAGGCTTACGGGGAAGTCGACCGAGAAGACAATGAGAATCACGTTGGATTCCGGATAACTGAGCGGTCGAAGGCGGTCATATTCTTCCTGTCCGGCGGTATCCCAGAGGGCAAGTTCGATTGTCTTGCCCTCGAAAGGCACTTGTGTGACGTAGTTCTCGAACACGGTTGGGATGTAAGCCTGACGCGTTCCATTCAGACAAACATAAGCTCAATGGACAAAGATACGCACCTCCGGAAACCGGTTTTCCGCATACACGATGAGAAGACATGTCTTGCCGCAGCCACCTGAAGGGGAGAGACTCAGCGGCGGCTGACGAAGGAAGAGCTGACGCGCACCGTCGCCGACTACAACTAACTTCTTCTTGAGATCTGGTCTTCGTGAGCTGTCCATGACGACGAATCAAGAGAGGAGTGGTAAGAGATAAATGAGGCCACAGGGCTGCACGAGGTGCTTAGTGTCGGCTGTGGATAGATATGCAAAGAAAGGAGGTGCCGAACGCACAATATAGATGAGAACAAGATGGATGAGACGCGTACGGGTGCGAGATAGAAGAGGAGCGCAGCCTACGAGGAGGCGGAAGGACGTGGTCTATAGGGAGTTGTGGTGGTGGTTCATGAGCATGTCGTCGCGTGTCTGCTCAATTACCCGAATTCGAGCCTCTGAAACCACCACTGGGAGCCCATTTCTCGTCTTCGACCGACGATCGGCTCGTGAAGGCATCTTTGGGAAACGTATATCATGGAACCCTCAGGCTCTTGTTACGTTCTATGGCCCCTTGAAGACTTGCATTCGTCTGGGTTTCTCTATGGATGGTCTCACGAAGGCCTTCTCGTCGTCGCCGGCGTTCTCCAGCGATCCTCCCTAGGTGTGCTCTTTTCTTCCTTTCTGGTCACGATGGACCCCCAATGATAGAACGAAGAGGATGCAGAGATGGCGTTGAACGCCGTCCAACTCAAGTATGCGACCGTACTTGACCATCTCGTTCCGTATCCAACGGTATTGGGCATATACAAGCCATCAAGCCACCGCTCGCAGTCTTTGTCGATGAGCGACATACAGATACAGTACGGGATCCGTTCAAGCTACCTTGCATGTACTGAACGCTTGGATTTACGCTCTTCACAGGGCTAATGTTTCCGGCTCGCCGATCTTTGTCCTTTTCCGCAGGGCTGCTATGGGTTCCGCTCGCTTTCATCTCGACATACTTCGTCCTCGCAAGCCGTCGCGCGCTCTTTCCCACACACATTGGTATCCAACTACACCCAAAACAGACCAACTTAGTTCGCGCATAGATGATCATATATTGTCCGAGGTATGCACTTATAAGTACTCCATGCTGTTACGGATCTGAGTCATCTGACGTCTCAACCCAGTTAAATTCCACGTACAGAATGCACTCCCTCCTCCAATACAGACATGACACAAACAACATCTCCATCCCCGATTCCACGCGCAATGTCAGTGGGTCTGCAGCGCGACGCGGTCCTTCAAAACCCCGAATCCCATCGGCCAGCTGTCCTCCTTTGGTTGATTCCGAGGTATGGCGAAATAGATCATATTTCCGTGAGATATCCCTGTTGCCTATACACCGCAGTATAATTGACCAGCGCAGTACGCCAGGTATCTGCCCGCCTGTCCTTGCTGAAGTATATGGCGTCTTGCAGGCCAGCATCATACGACAAGCTTGACGCGTCGACAGGCTATCACGAGTGGGAAGTGCCGTCCTTCTGCGGGTTTAACGCTAACCCCGCCTCCTAGTTTTAACAATGCGCTGTGGCTCATCATGAACGATCTGGTACTCGGGTTCATCATCGGTAGCTTTGTTGCCGAACATCACACCGTTCTTGGGCTGGCTTTTACGTCTTTTCTCAACGTAAGGGTGGTATCAGTTCTCCATTTCTACAGAATCTAAGGTTTGACAGAGCATTTTTGTTGTCTTTATTCGGCATTCCCTCGAGTGGCTAAATGACTGGCCTGCCGGCTTGAAGCTAAATACCGAACTTAGCAGCTTTTGTTTTCATACATTCATCAGTTCCCTCCGAGTCTGCGAAGGTGACTACGACCCACTCAGCCCTTTGTGGCAGAAAATACTGATCTCCTCACAGAAGCCCTGCAACGGTTGACGCCACACCTCCCAGCCATCGTTTATCTCGTTGGCCGCGCCGGGGTCTGTGGATTGACCGTGTCGCTTGCCCTGTGTATAGATCTGTTCAGACTCTTGACATTCCACGTTACTTTAGGCCATTTTATCCTGAAGATGCTACTCTCGTACCAACTGGCAACCTTGAAGTCCTTGTGGAACCTATTTCGAGGTGAGAAGGTGTACGATTACGGTTAAGTTATGATGACACTGATGCGTATCCAGGCAAGCGATATAACACGCTTCACGGCCATGTAGACTCTTGGGAGTACGACGTGGATCAGCTACTGCTCGGAACCATACTTTTCACGTTGTTCACGTTCACATTGCCGACGCTTCTCGCGTATGCATCCTTGTTTGCTCTGGTATGGGCTTCTAGTGGGCCTCCCGAATGTTATTACTTACCGGCATGCATATTTCAGATGAAGCTAGTGGTAGCGACTACCTCCGTCTTGTCTGGTTTTTTCGTTTCAGCCATGAACAACTTCCCTCTGTTCGCCCTGCTTCTGAAACTCAAGGATCCGAGACGACTTCCGGGTGCGTCAAGTTCTCTTGTGTTACCCGAATAGGCCACTAATCATGGTTTTTTTCCAGGAAGCATCTCTTTCTCCCGATACGCGGAAGATCCACGTATGCTCCTTTTGCAGGTTTGTTGTCGATGTCCTGACAGAAATGAGCTAGCTGACACTGGAACTAGGTCCATACACAATCAATATCTTGGATTCTTTTCTGCTTCAGAGATTTTGTATGATGTTCCCATGAGCACGGTTGCTTTATTACAAGATCGGCTAGTACCTTCGAGTGCCAAGCTTACGCGGAACTGAGACTGGTGGTGGAATGAATAGCGGTGGCCCGTGGAAGCTAAGAGTGGCACGGATCACTCCATCTACAGACACTATTAGCTTGACAAGGCTCACTGCATTGTCATCCGGTAACATCTGGCTTTTCATTCTCGTGATCGGGTTCCCTTTGACCGTGCAGCATCGACGGCGGAGGTTCCATAGGACTCGATTCATGGCCACGTGAAATGGCTATACGAACTTCTACGTCCAAGGCGCATTTACTTATCACTGGTACCAGCAACTCACGCACTGAGAGTTACGTTGGTATAGGACCCACGTCCCAATCTCTATTTACTTTGATGAAATATTGTCTAGTGGGCCCCGTTCCAGTCTATGGCGAAAATCTATTTAAGCTTTATCGCCGAAATACTCCCGTTGGCTGTGCGACGGAGGGATTTGCGGCTGGTTCGACTTGGGCTTGGGCCGATGGGTATCGACAGCTCCTATGGGTAGAGTATACCTACATGGCATATTTGATGCACAGAACCTTATAGGCATCTAACTACTCACCTTTCCTCGTCACACCCATATGCCTTCGGGGTGAGCTTGATGACAGTGTGGAGAGGGATTTTGATGTAAGGAAGGTCTGCTTGAGGAAGATTGTGGAAATACGCGTAGCTATACAGTGTCTTCAGCACAAATGTAGAGCTGCGGGACCCCTGAGACACGTACAGGCAGCGTAAAATCGCCTGGCGGAGACGAAATCAGTACAAATATAAGCGGCCAACCACTCTGAATTCACCTGATGACCGATGATAAGAATGTTATCCTGTCGCTCCAACTCCATAATCACAGGCTCCAGGCGAACGACGACGTCGCGGTATGATTCTCCACCTAAAACGAGACCATTATTAGGCCATGTCAGGAGGGATTAAAAGGTGATGTACCCCGGTAGCGGTAGTTGAACTTATCATCATCACGGTTTGCGAAGTCTTCAGGGTATTCTTGCTATGGCAGAATGAAAATAAGTAGGGAAGACATGGTCTGCGAATGTGCAGGGATGACCTCGATTTCTTCATACGTCATACCATCGCAGACACCCGCGTCAAGCTCGTCCAGTGACTTCCACGTCAGCTTAGGATATGGAAGGTTCTCTGCGGTCTGGATAGTCCGCTGAAGGGTTGAAGTCCACACCTATTATCAGAGTGATATATACGGAAAAATATTTGGAAAGCAGTTCGCAACACACAGTCAAGGGGGCGTCGCCTATGTTGTCCGTGATCAGCGCCGGTAGGGCGTTCATATATTTCATTCCTCTCTCGGAGAGCAACGAGTCACCGCCGATCTTCCCTTCGACGTTATACTGGCTCTCACCATGCTATCTCATGGTCAGTGAAGACAAAGAGCAAAGTCCACAAGTAGGCGTACCCGAGAGAAGAAAATGCTCCGCGGTTTTAGGTGCAAATTCATCAAATAGAAAGCGATGCGACTTTGAAGGTATCCGTGAATACGGCATACAGTTGCCTGGTTGCCGACGTTGGTAATGCGCAAATAAGACAGATGCGGCTCAGCAATGGTCTCGTATACTGCCTCGTATTCACGAATACGCCTCAGAAAGTCCTCCTTTGCGGCTTCGGGGGACATGTCCTTGTAATCGGGGTCTCCGGAGCTGACCTTGAGCGCGACATTCGCTGCAATGATTGCTGGGTCGTCACAGAACGACTCCAGGAAAATGACGCTCATCCCTTTCTCTTTGGCAACCCGTGTTTCTATTTTTGCCCTGAAAAACCTGAGTAAGGAGAAGAGAAGAAAAGGTCCGAAAACTGAAGTCACCTTCGCGCACGAGTGCTATTTGTGGCGTCTGTGCTGAGATCAGTTGCGGGTATAGTACGCCTTGAGAGTTCTTGCTTACCATGGATACCCACATTCCCTCCCTCCTTCAGCCATGATATGAGCATCTCGAGAGAATCCTCCGCAAGTTTATCGCGAGAGCGCGTCCCCTCCTCGTTGTTGTTACTAAAGTACGATGCAGTATGATCTTCCTTGATGCCGCTCCTGCGCTTGTTTCGAAGGGCATGTACAACGCTGAGAAAGCGAGACGCTTACTGTTCCCTCATTTGTCGTGCTCGGCTGCGTCGCAACTGGCCAACGTTGAAGACCTAGAAAGGTTGAGAGCGTATGATCACAAGGAAAGGAGACAACGACACCTTCACACTATATTCCAGCCACTGACATTTCGTGAGTATACGCAAAGCTACAACATCGAGAACCACACCTGTAGATAGCGCATGAGCTTATTGCTGAGATAAGATTTACCCCGAGCCGGTAGGCCGACCTGTGGTACGAAGCGATTCGTTAGCTTGACCGACAAGGGAAGATCGACATACCATCGCGAGGACTATCTTGGCCTCTGAGTAGTCAGGTTTCGCAACTGTGAGGATTGATGTCAATCGCTAGCACCCTCTGTAGCGGTTCTAAGTATCGTACCTTTGCCTCCGATGCCTACCACGGACCGCGGTGGGGTCGTGGCCTGTGATACGATCTTGCTGGCGGCATGAGATTCGTCGTCAAAACGCTTCAATCTGAGAAATATCTATGAGATAAATCGAACAGCCTTTAGGCATGGAACCATTGTACTGAGGTCCGCCAGCGCCGAAGAGCTCGGGGCGAGTTGGTCCTTGGGACGCGAGGACATGGGGTGAATGTGTGGAATGAATAAGAGCGTTGTCGACGCGATCAAGGGCATCAGAAACGGTGGGATGAGAGTTTGACATATTGAAGACTTATACTGCTGAGTCGTCAGCGTTGTAGTAAAGTCAAGTATGTATGATGGTTAAGTACGCTAAGAAGTTCCGCGGCGGGCCCCAATATCACATGATAGAGAAAGTCATGACCGTGTCGTGGGAATATCACGTGACCCTTCCCCGACGCGAGTCGCGACGACACCGACGCCAGTGGCCTCATCTTCCCTCACACAAGTACCTACTTATGTCCTCCTGGACGAACGATGGCGGCGAGCCCTCTAACCTGCAGAAGAAATACCCCTCTGCTCTGACCGGAGCGTATACAAGCACTCCTGCTCCCAAGGTATATCACTTATTCATTCTCCGGATGTATATTCTCAACCTGTAGCATAGTCATCCAAGTTCAAGCCTGCGAAAACACCCGCTTTTCCTCAAAGTCAACGTGCGTTTTCTCTGGCTTACATACCGCCATTTTCTGACGCCATTAGCAGCGCGTAAACCTGCTTCCACCACTCTAAACTCGTTTTCGACTCCTGGCTATGGTCGTGCGAAACCTTCAGCGTCCGCACAGTCTTCTCGCCCTCTTTCCACAAGCCATGATCCTATCGACATATCTTCCTCTGAATCGTCCCCGCCGAGTCCAACTGTTGGGCTGCCAGTGAAACGCAGTTCCTCTGATACGGCCTTCCCACTCCCGCAGCTCTCTGTGTCTAAGCGGCAGAAGCTTACAGCATGCTCCGACAAGGAGAATTTTTCCACTTCGTCCTGGAAGGGAAAAGGGCGAGCTGTACCTCCCGAAAATGTCAAAACTCTCGAACCGGTTGGGCCAGCTCTATGCGTGGATCACACATCCCGCGCACCCCAAGACGAGGATCTCGAACCATCGCAATCTACGTCATATACTACCACAAGCTTCGGACCTATCCGTTCTCGGGGCCACGACGACCTCAGAAATGTTGGTCATCGTCCCGCCTTCTCAAGAGCTCTAACTCACACCATGTCTTGTACAGATGACATTGGACGAGCTTCGGTCGTTATACGGAATCAATCATGACGTTTTGACCAAGGCAAGGGAAGACAAGAAAGAATTCCGCGTGAATTTGAAGAAGACACACGATATTTATGTTTTGGATGGCATTATGTCTGTAATCATATCATGAGGTCTTATTCGCCACTCACGGTTTGCCTTTCGATGTAGCCGACTTGTTGATGAACGAATACAAGCGATAGATGCCACAATCTCTGCACGGGAACGGGAGCAGCTTCCACAGGACCAGCCCCAAATTGGCGGGAAAATGACGCCGTCCTCTCGTTTGGCCCCAATACAAGTGACGGAAGACCCTTCACCTATTGCCACCAAAACCCCAGAACTCCTCGTTCCAGCGCATGCCATTCAAACCTTGTCGAGCCCGCTTCAGTCGTCATCCATAGGCGCCGTGGAGGTTGTCAGTTACCTCAACCGAACCGCGTCGCCTCAGCCTGAGAGTGACGAGGAGTTTTGGAGTCATGTTGCGGATGAAGATGACATCGAGATCATGGAAAATTCCCTCTCTGTAACTGCTCCCACAGCTTTGCCTGGCAGCATCCTAACAGGAACTTCTTCCGCTTCCTCCACGGACTTTCAACAGCATCGCTACTATCGAGAGATCCTTGACGTACTCAAGAGGACGTTCAAACTATCAAAGTTTCGCCATAACCAGCTTGAGGCCATCATTCACACTTTGGAGGGTAGGGACGTTGTTGTCCTAATGCCGACAGGTGGCGGTAAAAGTCTTTGTTATCAGGTCCCCGCTCTGTGCAATGGAGGCACGACGCGCGGTGTTACCGTCGTTATTTCTCCACTTCTTGCGCTGATGTTTGATCAAGTCGAGGATCTTCGTGCCTTGGGTGTAGACGTCGGCCTCTTCGCATCCGACCAGACTCTCGCGGAGCGAAATAACACTAGGCATCGTCTCCTCTCTCCCGGGACAAAACCCAACCTCGTCTATATCACACCGGAGAAGCTCAACCTTGGTGGGGATATGTCGAAGATCCTTCGTAAACTCTATACGGAGAAGATGTTGGCAAGATTCGTGGTGGACGAGGCACATTTGATCAATACTTGGGGTCGAGACTTTCGTGATGCGGTACGTTTATCGTATTCCCATAACAAGATGCAATGTTGACACTCTATCTAGTATGCCGCCCTCAACAACCTGCGAAGAGATTTTCCTGGAATCCCTATCATGGCGTTGACTGCCACTGCGACGCCCACGGCCCAGCAAGACATTATCCATTCTCTCGGTCTTCACGACTACAAATTCCTTGCTCAGTCTTTCAACCGACCAAATTTGCGTTATTGTGTCGTTTCCAAGCCCCGGGCCCCTGCTCAATCTATTGCTAAGTATATCAAAGAAGTCCATCCCGGACATACAGGCATCGTTTATTGCCTGGGGCGGGATAAGTGCGAAAGGGTCGCTTCAGATCTCCGAAAGGAGGGTATCGCTGCACGACATTTTCATGCAAAGATGGCGGACGCCGACAAGAGGCGTACTCACGAAGCTTGGAAGACTGGCGAATGTACTGTCATTATCGGTACTGTGAGTAATCAGTCAATGAATCCGTTTCGTAGCTGATATACCCTAAAGATTGCATTTGGTATGGGCATTAACAAGGCCAACGGTGAGTGCGTACGAGCGGCATACCCCTGTCATCGAATAACCGTCCTTGCAGTTCGTTATGTCATCCACCACGATATGCCATCGTCTCTCGCTGGGTAACGTCCCATTATATCGCCGCTGTTTCTGCATCTTATAAGCCTTTATAAGATATCTGCAGGAAACTGGTAGGGCTGGCCGCGATGGTGAAGTCTCAGACTGCCTTCTTTGTCCGTTCAGATTTCTTCTGGCTTGATTGTCACTGACTTTATGGCTCAGATTATTCGTGGCAAGATGGTCAAATGTTGCTTCGACGCGTACGTGAAAATCCCGACTTGGGTGTTGAGGAAATACGGCGGCAAGAAGAGGAAGTCCGCGCAGTCATCCAATTTTGTCCTCAATGACACAGACTGTCGCCGAGTTCAACTCCTTACCCGCTTCGACGAGATATTCCACCCCGAAACCTGCGCCGGCACCTGCGACAACTGTATTTCAACTGATGGCGTCCTCGAACAAGATATGAGCGGGGCAGCAAAGAACTTTATTCGCCTTCTCCAGCAGGTAGAGAATCGCAATGACAATATTACAAGAGGTCATTGTATCGCCACCTTCCGCGGTCTACAGCCGAAGGAAGTTATCGAGAAAGGATACCACATGCTGGAATTGTACGGGATCGGCAGAGATATGGAACAAGGACAAGCTGAACGCTTATTTGATCACCTTCTAATGTTCGAGGCCTTCAAGAGTGTTTCCATAATGATTGGAAAATACCCTGCCACTTATATTCGGGTTAGTTTTCTTTCGACTCACCCTTGTGCGCAGATTGACGTTTGTGCAGCTAGGACCGAAGTACCGAGAAATTCTATCTGACAAACATACTCTTACCATGAAACAACGTGTTAAGAAAGCGAAGGTACCAACGTCGAAGAAAGTTGCCCCTCCTTCCAAGAGGAAAGGTGCTCGAGCTGAGATCGTCGAAGATCCCATCGAGCTTTACCGAGACGATGAAGATGAAGACGTCCCGGTCGCTTCAACGAGCAATGTCAGCCATCAGACACCGCGCTCTACACAATCACAAGATATTCGCTCGGACTTGCTAGATCATCACGAGCAGTGTTACGTCGAACTCTGCGCTGTCCGCGCTCGGGTTAGTTTCTGTATATCATTCCACGTTCAGTGCAGTTAACAAGTTGATGCCAGTTGAGTGTATCAATGTCGGTAGGAGAACAGGAGATTCTTTCCGATGAGACCCTGCAATTGCTCAGCACCATACTCCCGTCAGGTCAGTGAAATTCGTATATTCGCACTCTTTTATGGCGCGTGACAATAACGTTACAACCAGACGGCCACAGCTTCAAAGAGGTTTTGGAACTCAGCCCGGAAGCGGAAGACATGGATACGAAATGGAGACAATACGGGGCAGATTTCCTAAACGTGTGTACAAATAATACCATCCGCCGTCCAGCAGAAAGGTAAGCGTTTCGTTTGACCATGCTATCCTGTTGGCCGCATGTACCCCTCCCATTGATGCTAAATGACAACAAAACAGGCCAGTCGATACCGCCGTTTCAAAAACTTCTGCTACCCAAGTTCCCGCTGCAGAGCTTCACAATCGGTTTGCCTACCGTGATAAGCTAACGTCCTCCCGCGCGAAAGAGTAACACCTCTGACTCTTGCCTTTCATCCTCCTCTTCTTGGTGTGCCTATGTATCTCTACGAGTTGTGAACTAGTGTAATATCCATATATTCCGGAGCCAGTCCTTGAACCTTGTGTACACAATCTTCCATTATAATCTACATCTTATCCACATCACCAACGGGTATCCAGTTGTGAAGCAGGCGTGAAATGGATACAGGGTATAACAAATGACCTCAGTATCCGCCTGTGTCGTGCGAAGCACGATGTGTCGCCATCTGTCGACGCTGCGTCTCCTCCAGCTTAGGGCAGTTCGATATCCCGTGTCCAAGACCTGGAAGACTAGTCAGCACCAGCAACAGCGTCACTTCATAAATGCTTACCTCCGCAGACTGGGCAACCCTTGAGTGCGCCGCCTTGTGCTGCACGAGGATCCTCGATAGTCTGTAAGAACGGTGGCACCCTGAACTTGGTTAGGATCCGCACTATCCAGCATCGGAATGAACTCACTTTTGTCCAGCTTCGATCAATAGGTATTTGAGATCGAGTAAAGTCTGTTCAGGGGTGTTCATGTTCACGAACGTGGTCGCGATACCAGTTTTCCCACTTCGTCCTGTACGTCCGATTTGGTGAACGTAGTCTTCAATCTCCTTCGGCATAGAGAAAATGATAACATGCTGGATATCGTTGAAATCGAGGCCTTTTGACGCAACACCGGAAGCGACCATGACATCCTTTGCTCCAGACTTGAATGATTTGATAGCATATTGCCGTTCATCCTGAGCTAGTACGCAAATAAGTTAGGTCTAGGTGCGAGCCGGTAACGTCCGAAATTTATCACTTTTCGACCCATGTATTGCAACGGCTTCCACACCCTTAAGTAGCAGGTACTCTTGGATATCTTGGATAGTAGGTCAGAGTGGGTAGTTTCGAACTGAGACTGACCACCTACCGTCAACCTCGTTTTTGTTGTCACTGAAGATGATGGCAGGTGGGGCAGTCTTTTGTAAGCACTCAAGAAGGTATACCATCTTTGCTTCCTGCTTGACGTACTCCACGACTTGCAAGACGTCAAGGTTGGCCGCGCCTGCGCGACCAACATTGACGAGGACTGGACGGGTGAGAGATTGTTGGGCGAACTCTTGGATTTTCCGGGGCATGGTGGCGGAGAACAACAGGGTCTGACGTTGACGCTGAGGTTGCGTCACAATGGAGGTAAAACTTAAACAGCACGCACACGTACCTTGAAGAAACTCATGATGTTGCGCACGTCCTCCTCGAAGCCTAGATCTATCATCCTGTCTGCCTCATCCATGCACAGGTACTTGCAATTATCGAAATGGAACTTCTTCTTCTCCAACATATCAATGAGACGTCCAGGGGTGGCGACGACGATATGGATACCCTTGTTGAGAACATGACTTTGCTCCGACATGGATATACCGCCCATACAGAGCAGCGTGTTGACGCGAGGGTACTCGCCAGATTGGGAGATAGCGTCGGTCCACTGGACGATATTTTCGTATGTCTGTGAGGCCAGTTCTCGGGATGGACAGAGAACGATGCCGACGGGACCCTCACCCCGGATGAAGGGGAGTTTGGCTTCATCTTCGAGCGCAAGCATGATAAGAGGTAAGCAGAATGCTAGTGTCTTCCCGGAGCCAGTGAAAGCAATGCCAATCATATCTCGGCCAGAGAACCTGTAGTAAAAATGAGGATACTACAATGAGTTGAGAGCACGATGTTGCCTTACGCGATAGGTATGCCTTGCAGTTGAATGGGAGTAGGGTTCGTTATACGTTTTGATTTGAGGAATTTGAGCAGAGGCTGAGGGATTTTCATATCCTGAAAGGAGATATGTGGTCGTGCAAGGGAGAGAGGTTGATGATATACTTACGCAGAATGATTCTATGGGCGGAGGGACGTCGTCACCTTCAACGAGTATATGATATTTGTCCCGCAAGGATTCATGTTGATCCTCTGTTCTCTCACGAACGAATCTAGGAGGGACCCATCTGAGGGATATCAGAATGAGTGTTCCTGAAGGACTTGAGGCAGGGAAGACCTACGAAGTTTTGAGGGTGTCGATGTATTGAACCCCTTGGGCAAGTTCCAGACCCGAAGCGAGCTTTTTTCTATTGGAAATGGCGGCGAGAATATGCTCTTCCTCCTCTTCATATTTCTGGGCCTCGCTCTTCTTAGCATCTGGCGTGAGTGATATGAGAAAGGTAGAGAGAATTAGAGCAGACGGAGGAACACACCTTCAATAGCCTTTTTGGAACGGACCTCCTGTGCCTCAGAGAGTAAAGTCCTTTCCTTCCTCGCCTTTTCCCTCATGCGCTCCTCCTCACGTTCTGCGTCCTCGATCTCCTCCTTAGTTTCCTGCAAAGCGCGAGCGCTATCCTTTTGGGTGTCTGCACCAAATGAAGTGAGCTTCGCAAGTTTTTCCTGTCGTCTTTGAGCGACAGGGATATATGGCTCATAGCTGTCGTCATTGCCGTCGTCGAGTTTGTAGGTAGGGGAGGGGGAACGTTGTACACGACGACGTTTGAGAACGGGATCGGACATGGCGGTTGAGTGGCAAGGGCGGGCCGCGAGGTTCCGAAAAGATGACCTCACGCGCAAGCAGCTGCTCACGCGCACATTTTATTTAACCGAGGCCGACCCAGGTCCCGCAACGCAATAAGATGTCCTCGCTATCGAAAAGTCGATCGTGCTGTTTCGCGCAACCGCTTCCCATCTTTCGCACCCATGGCAGACATATTCGACCCTTCGACCCATCCCCATCGCCGCTTCAATCCCCTCACCGGAGAGCATGTCCTTGTCTCTCCCCACCGTACGAAACGACCGTGGCTGGGCCAGACAGAACCCCCACAAACACAGTCCCTGCTCAAATACGACCCCGATTGTTATCTCTGTCCTGGAAACGAACGAGCCGGAGGTCACAAGAATCCCGTGTATGAGCACACCACGGTCTTCGAGAACGACTTTGCTGCCGTCCTACCTCCCCCTGGTCCCATCGCACCCCCTGCACCCCATCCTCTCCTCTCCACGCAACCCGTGCAGGGCCATTGTGACGTCCTCATTTTTCACCCCCGTCACGATCTGACTCTCGCTCGCCTCTCCCCTGCCGATATTGAACGGATCATCGACGAGTGGATTGCGGTATACAACACACGAGGCCGACAGGATGGAGTCAAATATGTTCAAATATTCGAGGTGCGTTTTCTGTATATGGAGCGGCACCCCTTATACTTATGACTGTCGGTCAGAATAAGGGCGCTATGATGGGATGTTCCAATCCTCATCCTCATGGCCAGGTTTGGTCCGTGAGCGAGATACCCACCGTTCCCTCCCTCGAGCTTTCATCGCTCCGCCGGTATTCCACCAATACGGATATACCACCGTCCTCTGCCCCTCGAGGTCCAAACGGGCGCCCTTGCCTACTATGCGAGTATGTTCATCACGAAGTGGGCCTTGCGATCGACAACGGGCGTGTGGTCACCAAGAACGACCATTGGGTGGCTCTCGTCCCATGGTGGGCGACGTGGCCGTTCGAAATTTTGCGTATGTTCGCCGTCCGGAACTCCTTTGTAACATCTGATCTCTGGTCGCAGTACTCCCTTACCATCGGCATATCGCATCCATTGCGGAACTTTCTCCCACAGAGAAGGTCTCCTTTGCTGCCATCCTGTCCAATGTCACAAGACGTTATGACAACTTATTCTCGTGTTCCTTTGCATATTCAATGGGCATCCACCAGCGTCCCATCCCGCCCATCAACCGTTTGGAATCGACTGAAGATGGTATAGCTCACCTTCACCTTCACTTTTTCCCTCCTCTCCTGCGGAGTGCATCAGTCCGAAAGTTTCTAGTCGGGTGAGTAGTCCGTATATACAATCTCATGATTCCAGATCATTGATTCTTAATGTCATAGTTTCGAGCTCATGGCTGAAGCTCAGCGGGATCTGACTCCAGAGCAGGCTGCTCAACGACTGAGGGCATCTTCTGACGTGTAAATCCAAATGTGTTACCAAATCCTAGGTCTTGTACTGTACTGTACCATCTTGATCAGTTCATCTCGCACCACAAACAATAGGGGGATTCCCAGTAGCACTGAACAAGCAAATTATTGCTCTGATGAATGGCCAGATGAATTCACTCAGCTTGGCTCGTGATCACTGACAGCTATTTGCATATTGATAGGCCGGGTCAGCATCTTAATTGCAAGTATGCATTTTGAGGTCCAACAAGTTGCCAGTGGTTGCCGTGACTGGACCCTGCCCCTGGAGCGACAAGCTGCACGTGTCAACAGTGGTGCCCACCGTTGCATGCATTGTGCATCTGCTCCTCGATGACATCTAGAACAACGTCAAGACCACTATTTTCTTCGTAAATATGTACCCCTTGATAGGGATCGGTCCAGCGACTGGCAGATCACCCAAGTCACCCAAAGAGAGAGAGAGGGAAAAGGATGGATTGGCAAGAGAGGATCCAAGTTCAGGCGTAGGGCCAAAGCAGTACATGGGGAACAAAGAGGACAATCTAGGGAAAAGGGATGCAGAGGAGAGTCTTATATATGTACAGGATCAATGGTGCAATAATGGTGTGAGCGGGAGAGAACAATAAGGAAAAGGAAGGGGGAGGACGTGGTCCAGAGCAATGATGTCATAGAGGAGTCAGGCTGACGACATCATGTGATGGGAAATGTAATCATGTGACTGAATGCGATGCAACGAAAAGGGAAAGGATTGAGGCGGTCTGTGACATTACCCCCTCTTTAAGGCGCGCTTTCGCCGGGAGCGCAAGTTCATCGTCCATCGTGGATGCAAGAAATTCGGCCTGGGTCAGACCCAATAATTTTAGTGATCGTGGGGCATTGTGATGAAGGCGGTGGAACTCAACAATAGCATCCTTGGCATGCGTTAATGCAGAGGCCGGTCTCCATTCGTTCTCAGAGTCGGGGTATCCAAGCCATTTGACGAGGTATTCAATGCCGTGTTTGTTGCATGTGGGTCGTGAGTCGAGGATAGCTTCAATCTCGTACTCCTCGTCTTCATCAATCAGTTCTGGAGGCGGTTGAGTGAAGTTGGGGCCATGGGCATCCATCTCTTTGTACGCTGAGAGAAGCGAGGCATGGAAGACAGGGTGGATACGCCATTTAGGAGGGAGTTGAAGGCGGTAAGTCACTGGTCCGAGGACATCAGTGATGATGAATGGGCTGTGTTGTTTTGCTGCAAGCTTAGCTTTTGGACGTGTGGTCTTCAGGTTCTTACCATCCAGCCAGACTTCGTCACCAACTTCAAAGTGTATTCCTTTCCTGTGTTGAGTCGCCATTGTTGGCGACTCCATCAGGTTGCGTGCCGTTTCAAGACTGGCCTGTGACTCCTTGCGTATTTCTTCAAGGTGCTGGAAGCGTTCTTCGACGGCAAGATTCTTGGAGATGGGGTTGACGGAGGGGATCATTGTCGGTAGGAAACCGTAAAGCAGCTCGAATGGGGCGCAACCTGTAGCTGAATGAACACGAATGTTGTGTGAAAATTCGACGAAGGGGAGGTACTTCACCCAGTCGTCCTGCTGATAGTTGCAGAATGCCTGAAGGTACTGCTCGAACTCTTGGTTCGCCCGTTCGCTTTCACCATCTGTTTGAGGGTGGTACACTGTGCTCATCGAAGCCTTGATTCCGAGTTTGGTGCAAGTCTCCTGCATAACCTTGCTTGCATACTGTGGGCTGCAGTCGGAGATCATCTGTTTCCACAGCCTGTAGTATCACCACACGCGGTCCAGCAAGATGTTGACGGTGCCATTGCTGTTGATTTTTTTGGTGCACGGTGCAATGTAGATGGCCTTGGAGAGGCGGTCTACAATCATGCAGATAGCATTGTATCCATCCGAGGGAGGCAGATCAGTAACAAAGTTGGTTGTGATCACCTCGAATGGGCATTCTGGGACGGCGTTAAGGATCATGTCGACATGGGGGTGCTGGGGACAGTTCTTGGTCGCTTGGCAAACAGCGCATCCTTCAACGTAGTTGCGTACAAAGACCGACATCCCTGGCCACCAGTATTCTCGGCTGAGGAGTTCACACGTCTTGTGGCGACCTGGATGTCCTGCCATTGGTGAGTCGTGGAATGACTTGACAATGTCACGACATAGCTCGATGTCTGCAGGTACATAGACCTTCCCTCTGAACAGAATTATCCTGTCTTCCAGGTTCCATTCTTGAAGGTCCTTAACAAGTGATTGTGGCCCGTTGCGAAGGATAGCGTCCATGGCTTATACAACTTCAGCGTCTTTGGTGCGTGCATCTCGGATGCGTCGGCATAGGTCAGTGTTGCCTATGGTGGTTACAGTGCGCAACCGAGTAGCGTGGATATGGAAGTACTTGGGATCTAGGAGGACACATTCCTTGTTGTCATTCTCGACCCCCTCTTTAAGGTCAGGGCGTCTGGACAATAGATCTGGTTGATGGTGAAGGCCCGGCTTGTGCGTTAGTGTGAAATTGAAGCGCGTGAGGAATAACACCTAGCGGGCCTGCCGACAACTCAGCTTTTGTGCTTCCTTGAAGTACTCCAGGTTCTTGTGGTCTGTCCAAATCTCGACTGGATGAGTTGCGCCTTCCAGATAGTGCCGCCAAGCTTCAAGTGCCCAAATAATTGCCAGCAGTTCCTTGTCATAGATGTCATAGTTGTGTTCCGGTTCAGTAAGCGACTTGGACAGGTAGGCAACAGGATGAAGGTGACCATCTTGGCCGCATTGCGAGAGGATGCCTCCGATTGTGAAGTTTGAGGCATCAACTTCTACCAAGTACAGTTTTGATGGGTCAGGGAGAATCAGGACAGGGGATGAGGTGAACGCAGCTTTGAGGGCAGCAAAGGCGTCTTGACACTCTGCAGTCCAGTTCTATGGATGGTTCTTTTTGGTCAGTTCAAACAGGGGGCGTGCAACCTTGGAGAAGTCCTTGATGAAGCGACGGTAGAAGTTTCCAAACCCGAGGAATGACTGGACATCCTTGACGTTATAAGGGGTGTGCCACTCCGTAATGCCTGCTACCTTGACAGGGTCCATAGCAATCTGGTTGTGTGAGATAATCAAGCCGAGGTACTCAACAGAATCCTGTTCGAAGACACATTTCTCTGGCTTGAGGAAGAGGTTATTGTCCTTCAGGCGTTGCAGCACCTGCATCATCAGTTCACGGTGTTCTTCGAGTGTCTCTGTGAAGACAAGGATGTCGTCCATGTAAATGACAACCTTGCCACCGTCGATGAGATCTTTGAAAAGTTCATTCATCATTGCCTGGAATGTTGCAGAAGAATTCATAAGGCCAAAGAACATCACCGGGGGTTCGTACAGCCTGCGGTTTGTTTTGAAAGCGGCCTTCCACTCGTCTCCTTCCTTGATACGGACATTGTTGTATCCCCAGCGGACGTCCATCTTGGAGAAGACCTTGGCACCCTTGAGTTTGTCGACAAGCTCGGAGATGAGTGGGAGTGGGTATTCGTTCTTGACAGTGCCTTTATTCAATGCTCGATAGTCTTGTACAGGACGAAGCTTCCCATCCTTTTTCTTGACAAAGAAGAAGGGACTCGCCATGGATGATTTCGACGGGCAAATGTACCCCTTCTTGACATGTTCACCGAAGAAGCTGTCCAGCTCTTGCTGCTTGGATGGGGTCAAAGGATACACCTTGCAAGCCTTTGGTTGGAAGTCTGGTTTCAGGTCAATAGCATGGTCCCAGGGACGTCGCTCAGGTAGACGTTCAGACGTAGCTTTGTCGAACACCGACTTGAATGAGCGATATTGCTCAGGGACCATATCTTCAAACGTTTTCGTCTTGACATCAGCCGCCCGTTCCGCAAGCTGTTGCGCCTTGGTGAAGGTGGCACGTATGGCGAGGTCGTTAGACTGTTCTTCTTGTGCGAGTTGTTCAAGGGTGACTTCCTTTACGACTTCCGCAGCACGTAGGCCATCTTGGGTCCATGAAGCCAGGACAACGTCCGACTGCTCGTCGTCATCTTCTGTGAACCACTTTGCACCTGAAGGTATACGGCGTGGAGAGCAAACACGAGCATGCTGTACACGGCGGGCAGGGATCACGTACTTTGTGTTGCTTGGGTGGTTGGTCACCGTGTGGACATGAGGTTCTTCGACTTCAACCTTGTCAGCTTCAACAACGTCAATGGGTGGTTGTGGCCCAGACCGATGTTCAGGTTTGATGCGAAGCTTCTTGACCGGAGGTTTGTGTAGGACACAAGTGGGTGGGCAGTGTGTCATGTCGACTTCTTCTCCATCCCAGTTGATTTCTGGGTTATGCTCCTTCAACCAGTCAGTTCCTAAGATCATATTGTGATCACTGATGTCCATGACAAAGAATTTGGCTGTTTCTTCATGATACGATTCTGTGGATTGCGCGTAGATGCGAACACGCTGGGTAGTCGAATGACGTACCCATCCCATTATGTTCTCTGTCCCGTCTACATTGCGGACAGGGAACGGGCGGTCGAGGGTATCTAACAAGAGCCCTTTCTTTTCTGCAAATCTTCGGTTAATGATAATGCCTTCAGCACCACTATCCAGCAGCGCTTCAGCAGTCGATTTTTCTTCCAGTGACTCATCCAATCAGTTTGACATCCAGCAATATCGAGGGCATGTGCCTATTCTTCGTGACCGTTGACAGTTTCAAGCAGGTTGGAAGGACACACTCACTGGATTGCATGGATGATAGTACAGAGAAACGATTTGACGATGCCATAGAAAAACCTTTGCCACCCACAGATGACATGACTGGGGGGCGTTCTAAAAATCCAAGCCGCCAGCGAGATCCTTCAACATCGCCACGGCCTCCTCACGCTCCTCCTTGCCCAACTTCTTCATCTTGTTGATCAGGACCGACATCTCCTTGACTGGATCCGCATTTGAGGTTGTTGCCGCTTGAGGGGACGAGGGGGCATGCACGGAGGGTACTCCTGAGTTTGAGTCAGTTTCCAACGCTCCTACACGTCTTCCACTGCTCGAGTCCTTGTTCGGGCAGTCGCGCAGCATGTGATCTGGTTGGCGACAGAGGAAACAACCACCTTCCTTGCGCAGGCGCTCGCGCTCAGCATCAGTGAGACGTCCCGGATGCCCTCCTTGGGTGCTGACTGCTCCAACGCGCAGTCCACTGCTGGTGGAGGATGAGGGTCGTGCGCTAGTGGTTGACGACGAGGTCTTCTGCTTCCGGTCTGCAGGCGATGCGAGCCGGCGGTTGCGGAGAAAGGCTTCATTGAGCGCGCATGCACGGACCTTCCAGTTGTCAAGAGTGGTAGGGAGTGGCCAAGTCCTCTCGCATTCCTTGTGAAGGCCACTGTTCAATCCTTCTTTGAAGAAGTAGAGAACAGACTTGCCTTGGAATCCTGAGCGTGGGAGGAGGGACTCGAATTCGGTGATGTACTGCTGCACGGGGCGGTCGCCCTGCCTGAGGTCTGCAAGGGCATTCTGAGAGGTGATTGTCTCATCAAACTGCTTGAAGTCCTTGTCGAACTGGGCGAGGACCTCCTTGAGGGTGAGACACTTTGCACGAGTGGTCGTATTCGCTGGCTTGTTATCCTCGGCATCGAGGATCTCCTCCTGGTGCAGCTCTGCCCATATGCCGGCGACTGAGCCTTCCATCAGGGAAAGCATCAGCTGTATCTGGTCATCGTCGCTTGCGTACTTCTTGCTGTTTGCCCTAAGGAACATGTGGACGGCATTTTTGAAGCGACACGACTCTTTGCAATCACCGGTGAATGGCTTAGGCTTAACGCCTATCTCGCCGGTGGAGGGGGTGGGGGTGGTCGAGGCTGGTTGAGATATGGTGGTTGCGGGCGGTTGAAATGGGAGAAGAGGGTTAACAGGAGCTGCAGGGGACTGATTGGGACTTTGAACAGCTGGAGAGCCTGGGGTAGAGGGGGGCAGGGGGACTGCGAGTGCGTTGCGGAAGGACACGACATGTTCGTTGTGTGCAAGAGTGATCCTATAGAATGCTTCTGCAGCGACCTCGAGTTCTTCGTCTAAGAGAAATGGTTTTTCACCTGTGGCCCAGCACACATTCTGGTTATATATACCTATAATACATGATCAGCCCCATATGCCTAACCTGTATGCTACACGCTGAGCCACCGTCGGCCGCGCGATTTGACTCCAGTATAATCCACGCTCGCCCGACATCCTGTCCTATGTATGCAATCGACAATCGGCCGTTAGGGAGGCCTACAGCACACAGGGCCCCACATGGGACTTTCCTCGATGTCCGGCCGTCCTCGTCCTACAAGATCACCCACTACAACCGGCCGTTGCGTAGGTCTCCAGTAGACATGTACCCAGGCATGCCTGCCCCCAATATGCGGCCGACCTAGAGTGCCAATACACCCCGGGTCGAAAACTTCAACCGCCGGGATATCCCCGGAATATATATGTACATCCCACACGAGACTTGCAATATATTTCGTTGCCCATGGATCTAGGGGGATGGTTGTAACCGCACCCGGCGGGTCTAACCTTCCAACCGAAATTCCCAGGGTCGGTAACCTCGCCTTTTTCAAAGCTGAAGAGGCGCGATGCTTTGCAAAGATCTTCAAGGAGGACAAGACGCAGTTGACGGTTGATGAAAAGAAGGAACGCAAAATCATGCGGTTGCTGCTCAAAATCAAGAATTGGGACCCCACCTGTGCCCAAGACAGCACTACGCCAGATCACAGATAAAGCCTGCGAGTTTCGAGCTAGGCCTTTATTCGACAAAATCCTTCCCTTGCTTATGGAGCGACCCATCGAGGACCAGGAACGTCATCTTCTTGTCAATGTCATTGACACAGTCTTGTATACGCTCGACGACCTCATCTGACTCTGCAGCTCCATCCTCTGCACCAGGTCTCGCACCCGAGCTTCCTACGAAAATTCACGCCTTGATTGTAAGTCGAAGTATCATTATATTGGACTATATACCCACGCGAGATCAACAGTACTCACTCCCCAGTCCCTGCCCTCGTTCTATCCGCCGCAAACCTCAACGCAAACCCCATCGAAAGCACCTCCTCCCTGATTCGACGTAGGGTTTCCACCTCCACCCTATACCCCTCGTCTAGCCGCTCCCATGCCTCAAAGTCCTTCGCGGCGGCGGCTCCCTCCGCCAGGACCGTCATCGCCAGTGCAGCCCGTCGAGGGTCAAGCAGCTGGGTCGAACGTTCTGGCAGACGCACGTTGTCGGGGTCGGGGGCGAAATGCTTGACGAAATCCATCCAGGCCTTCAGGTCGTGCGTTTCTACATCAGAGGGTAAGTGAGCGAACTCCGGGGGCCAACACACTGACTCACCTTCCGCCGGATAGTGTCTCTGAGCGAGCCCCGCAATGTTGGGCGGATTGTCGGGGGGGCACCGCCTCTGCTCACCCGCCTCCTGTCCCCACCCCATCCGCTCCCCTCTCGACGACCCTTCCCCAAATTTGACGGGGCGGAAGACGGACGCCGGCTTCGAGGACAGCTCCTCCGCCGTCAGCGCCCAGGAGATACGCCGCGGGTCGTCGATTCGGGGCTTCTTGCTGTCCAGTGCAGACGCAACAGGAGGTGCATAGGGGGACCCAGGACTGCTTCCGGGGGTAGATGGGTGCCGAGGGCCCGGGTGATGGTCGAGGCGTAGGAGGAGATGATGGGATCTCGATTACTGTCCAGTAAATCCGTATGTTAGAGCCAAAATTATCGAGTGGAAGTGATTAGACGCACCGTCTTCAGCAGGGATCACTTTCTGCTTCCCCTTCTGCCTCTGTCCCTTCGCATCCGTCCATCCCTTCGGCCTCGATATCATTTCGATGTCTTTGCCTGCCCCCATCGACTTGCGGGACTGGACTTCGCTGACCCCACGGGTGCCACTTCGGAGGGCTCGGCGACGTTGGGGGCTGACTGGGGACGGACGCCCTCAGGGTGTTCTTCAGCCGTCGTTACGGCTTTCGTATATGTCCCTGTAATGGTATAACCACATGGTTAGTCGATGTAGTCGATATAACGTATCACGACATACCTTCCGGTGCTGGCACCGCCGACAATCCTGCCACTCCAGCAGGTGTACCGAGCCCAGCATCGCCCATCGCGGCGTCGAAATCTTCAATGTTGAACTCGAAATTGTCTTCTTCCATCGTCGATGCGAGGATACGTGGGAGGAGAGCGAGGGGTAAGGAGGAAGAGACACAGAGGAAGGAGACAACCTCCACGCGTGCTAATGGGATCTGGACTTGTGCGATTTCGACGCGTCCCGCGGGCCGTCTGCGGCCCCGGCAGTTGCCGCGCCTCATAATTCCAGGACGCGTCCGACAGCGCCTTGCCCTTCCACCTCTCCACTTCATCCACTTCCACCCACGACCAACCTCACCGCACCTTCCTCGCCATGTCCTCCGCCCTCGACGAGTTTCTTGCCTCCCACCCTCATGCCGCCGTCATTTGCAGTGCCCGCCTGCAGCTGGCTCTCCACGCCCTTCAAGCCTCGCCAACAGATCCGGGGGCGCCACTCGCCACTCAATTCCTAACGCGAGATCGTACGTTCTCCCTCCGTAATGTTCAGTACGCATACCTGACATCGTTCATCGCACAGTCCGTGGTCATACGCCGGCGCCTGATCGGGGCACCTGGTGCCCCAGCCTTCCTCAAGTGGCTCTTCGTGAACATTGTACAGCCGGCGACGTCGCGCAAGTCCGACGGCAAGGCATCAATGGATCCGATCGCCCTGCAAGACCGCATCCGCACTCAAGTTTCGACAGCGGACGCCCCATCACTGCACGGAGATGAGTTGGGCCCGAACCGGTGGTGGGAGACCCAAGGTGCGCCCCCGACATCTTCATACATCTATCTCCATGTAACTAACGTAGGAATGTTAGCTCAAAAACCGCGGGTGCCATCCCATCCTCCAGTGGCCACCATACCCTCCGCCCCAATGCACCCATCGCCCAGCCCACCGCCCAGCCCCTCACCTGCCCCCCCTACCACCGGACCCACCGCTCCACCGCCCACCCGCCCCCCTCCTCGTCCCCGGCCCGTCAAGTCGACCACGGCCGTCATTTCCTCTCCCCCTCCCCCCGGCCCGAGTAGCTCCAATGTCGCCAAGCCCGCCCCGAAATTTTGGCATTCGAAGATCAGGGCTCCGCGCCCTTCCGATGAGGAGGACGATGAGCTCCTCCTGAGCCCACCATTGAAGCCCGCCGACAAGGGGAAGAGCAAGGCCAACCCGAAACCAGCTCCACCGCCAGACGACGACGACGACGACAGACGACCTTCCGCCCACGCCCCCTCGCAAGACGACCACCAAGCGGTCACGCCTGTTCTACGAAGACTCGGATGACGACGACCTGCCTCAGATCCCCGTCCGCATGCCTCTCCGGACGCGTACCGTCATCACCCCCGGCACGATCAGCTGGCGACTGGGGAGCTCGTCGAAAGGCGACCGGAAACGCACCAAGACCCCCCCCCCGTCAAGGCCCCCACCTTCAAGGTTGGCCCCCCCAAACCCGCAAAACGCCCCCGGACATCCAAGTCCCAGCCCCGCGCAAGTACCTCCACCCGCCCTCTCGCCCCCCCGATCCAACGCACGGCCGCCAACGAGCTCATCGGCCCTGCCAATATGCTCCGCCCTGGCTCAAATTTCAGCGTCAAGAAGGTGGAGGGCAAGGTCCGCCTCGAGGGGCAGAAGAAGGGCGATGGCGAGTTCATCCCCGTGGTGAACGGCTTCACCAGCAAGACCGTCGATCTCAAGCACAAGCAGGCGGTTTACTTAGCCCCTGGAACCGCTGGCCTCTGGTCCAACCACCCAACAACTCCATACGTGCGTTTTTCCTTTACTCATTCGATGTTTGCTTATGGCGTTCTCCACAGCAAACTTGCGTCGCCTGCTTTCGATGCGGGGTGCCGTGCTGGTGGGGCAAGAACAAGTCTTGCTTCACCTGCTTCGAGCTTCACAAGCCCTGCCAGATTGCACCCTTCCCTCCTCTCCCTCGCCGATTCTACCCGGACGACCGCATTTGGTATTGAACGTGGGTTGCGAACGGCAAGAAGACAATCCCGAAGGCCATGTCCGCCAACCACAAGGATCCCATAGGTACGTGCCTCGTATTTCCCAGCTCTGACGAACTCATCTCTTATGTCGCCAACAGATCTTAAAAAGCTCCCCCTCGACGCCGAACTCCCCCCCCCCTAACCCCCACTCAAAATCGTACTTCGAGAAGAAGTTGGGCATCACATTGCCCCCCAGTCAGGAAAGGTGATGCCGGCCCTCCACTCCCCCGGGGATCGGCAAAGGCAGCGAAGGGCAAGGTCGTCGCGAAGGGCACGGAGAAGGCGAGGCAGGGCAAGGGCAAGACGGTCGGCAAGGGCAAGGGCAAGGCGGATCGCAAAGGCAAGGGCAAGGCAGTTGAAGAGACCGAGGACGAGGACGAGGACGAGGGTGAGGAGGAGGACGAGGACGAGGGTGAGGAGGACGACGAGGACGAGCAGGAGGACAAGGAGGATGAGGACGAGGACGAGGAGGACAACGTCCACGACGACGATGACGACGACGACCCCATTCAAGCCGCCTGGCCCTCGGAAATCCCATCGGCCAACCTTGCCAACCATGCCGACCCTTCCACCTCCTCCCTCGCGAACGCCTCCGCCAAGTCGCTCGTCATCAAAATTCCCCCGCTCAAGTCCACTCATCCGTCGGTAGCAAGCACCTCCCAGGCTGAAAACGACGAGCCCATGGACACCGAGCCTGTTGCTCGTCCCAAGCGCGTTCGCTCGCGTGTCGAACCCGCTCGTCCGGGGGAGTTCTCCCCTCCGCAAGCCCACACACGTGCGTCGCCTCCTTTTCTCACACAACCCTTTCACTGACCTTCAGTATAGCTCACCTTGTCGAGGACCCGCCAATGGAAGACGTCCATATGACGGACGATCGCCTCCCCTCCCCTCCACCTGTCCCTTCCCCTCGCGCTCCAACCCCTCGTCCCGTCCGCTCTCCCTCCCCATCGACGAATGTCGGCTTCCCCCCGGCACTCATCGAAGAGCTCAAGGCAGCGACCTCTGCGGTCAGGGACCTAGAGCCCCGCCTCGGCGACGTAGAGCGTCGCATGCTGTCGGTTGACGACCTCGTGGCATGCGTCCTCGCCTGTCACGGATCGCTCCATTTCTTTCTTCGTTTGCAGACCTTGTACACGCGACGCTGTCACGGCACATGACTTTCCCTTCGCATCACATGCTTCCAACTGACGTCATTGCCCGGACTTCCGAGCGGCGTTCCGCATCCTTATCTATGACATCACTTGCTCCGGACCTTCCGTCCTCCTCCCCATGACTCCTTTCCTATTGTTTCCCCCCGCTCGCACCACTATCGCATCAGCATCGCACCATCGTTCCCACTTGTATATAAGGACAGTGTTCCTCTTTCCCTTTTCCCTAGACTGTCCATCTCGTCATACGGTACTGTAGCGCACGTTGCACTACCCTAGACCCCGGCACTCTCGAATCTATTTTCTTCTCGCTCCTCCCATTGTCGCGACCTAGGCGGTTCATCGGTCTCATAAACTGTGTTTCTGACACCTGGACAGTCTACCCCTACGCCTACCTCGCACCCCTCTCTCCATCTACCTCTGCCGTCTCTACGACATTAAAAACTCCCACCACGGACCTCCCGAACGCACCGGTCTTCCTCCCGTTCAACGGAAAGCCGATCACCCCCCGCGACGACGCACCACTCCCCTACCCTTGGTCCGACGCCGTCACCGTCAACTGCCTCGTCCCCGTACAGAACCTCTGCAAGAAAGATCCCTGGACCGCGCACGGCCTCAACTTCCGCATCTTCGAGTGGAGGTGGCACAAGGATCACGGTACTGTCGTCCTCGCCCTATACGTCCGGATCACTACGTGCATCAACGTAGACCTCGAACGCCTTGAATTCACCCTCCACGCCCCCACCTACCACACATACCTCATCCAGGACGCCCACAACCCGATCCTCCAAACCAGTTTCACCTCCGTCTCCCAGTTTAACCGCCGGACCCCCTGAATCCACCCCGCCACCAGTCCTCCGTCCCACCATCAAGGGTAAGACCCTTCATCGCCGCCACCACGAACATAAGATCCGCCAGGCAGTAAAAGCCGGCTACCTCACCAAGAAACTCCTCGGCCGTCGCCCCATCGCGGCGGACTTCTTCTAGACCATCATCACGTCCTCCACAGCCCCTCGTCCCCCCACTCCGAACCTCCCCCCAGGCGTTTTTCGAGACTACTGTCCCGAAGAATACTATATCCTCACCTCGCAGCAGACTAAGGAATCCGTACGTTGGCTGCACAACTGAACCAAACCGGCAACGTCGAGACTGGTACTTCGACGACCGCGACTGAACAACCCTACGTCGAAGAATCGGATTTTGCCACCGCTGCGGACGTTCTACAGTGCTTCCTGAACCCCCCTCCGACCAACTCGCCCCCACCCCGTCGACGTACTGTAATCGAAGTCCCCGAAGGGATCAACCACAACGACACAACTGGGAAGTGGTACACCTATAGACGGAACAAGAACGGAACCCCAGGACGATCAGTAGTTGAGTGGCAGCCCACTTCGTTCAGTCCCGTCCAAGATCACTGGTCGTGGCATCATAACCAGCAATTCCTCACCCCCGCCGACTTCCTTGTCGCAAAACAAGTTGAGGACGAAGTTGAAGAAGCAGAAGAACGCCGACGAGAAACCCTACGCCGCCTTGATCAAGAACTCGCCCAATCCCTCACCGTCCCCCTCCCCTTCGACAAGATGCCCGACGCCGAATCCAAACCTGCCGTCTCCAAGCGGGAGATCGGCCCCAAGCCAAAGCCATTCAAAGGCGATAGACGCGACACCCTCCGGTTCTCCCTCGAGCTCCGCATGTTCCTGCGCGTTAACAAGGATGTTTATGCCACAGATGACGCCAAGATGATGCTCCTCCTCAGCCTGATGGAGGACGACACAGCGAAAGCCTGGGCCACACATCGCCGCATGGAACTCTTCGCCGACGAAGACGAGAAGGAAGACGCCGACACCCTCGACCCCACGCCCCCAACACTCCACTATAGCTCCTACAAAGAGCTCTTCAAGAGGTTTGGAAAAGACTTCGTGCCCGTCGATCCGAAGATAGAGGCTCAGCGTAAGATCAACGAGCTCGCAATGACCACCCGGGACGTCACTGACTTTATCACCGAGTTTGAGATGCTGGCAACCATGTCAGCGTACGACGACGAGGCGCTAATCCACTTTTTCAAGAAGGGACTTCAGCGTGACCTCGGCAAGCAGGTGGCCCGGTCGTACCCGTTCCCCACCAAGCTCGCGGAGTGGAAGGAGCGCGCCCGCCGCATCAACCACCAGTGGCTCGAAGAGAACCCGGAGAGGAAGAGCAGTCAGTCCAAGGGGGCTGTCGCGCTCACCTCGAACGGTTCGACCAACGACTCCTCGTCGCGCCGAGTCGGCGCCTTCACCAACACCTCGACCCGCCCTGCAAAGCTGACGGACGACGAGCGCGCAAAGATGATGCGCGAAGGCAAGTGCTTCATGTGTCGACAAGCCGGTCACGTCTCCCGCGACTGCCCCAACCGCGACTCGAGCGCGCGACGGGTGGGCGCAGTAGAGACTGGGTCCAAGGCCCCTCCCCTGCCAACGAACACGGCTCCGTCCACTGCAAAAGCAGCTCCCGACCCATCCAAAACCATCGCGGCGATCACTCGCCAGCTGAAGGATCTGGACGCGGAAGGCAAGGAGCAGGCAGTAGCGCTGTTGAAGGACATTCTGGAATCGCAGGATTTTTGAAACGCCCCCCAGTCGCGTCGTCTGGTGGAGGCAAAGGACTTTTGGTATCATCGTCGAATCGTTTCGCTGTACTATCATCCATGCATACCTGTGAGCAATCGTATCCCCCGTGTTTGTATCTGTCTACTGTCACCAAGAACAGGCAAACACCATCGATCACGCTCAAAGTCAAGCTGATCGGACGAGTTACCAAAAGAGAAATCGACGCAGACGCGCTGCTTGATAGCGGCGCAGAAGGAATTATCCTGAACCGAAGCTTCGTTGAACGCAAGAAGCTCACCACAAGAAAACTAGAAAACCCGTTCCCCGTGCGTAATGTGGATGGCACCGAGAACGTCATGGGCTGGGTACGCGACACAACGACCCAGCGGATCCGGATATACTCGCAAGATTCAAGGGCGTACCATGAGGAAGAAGCTGAGTTCTTCATCACCGACATCGGCGATCATGACATGATCCTTGGAACAGACTGGCTCGACGAGCACAATCCCCCCATAGACTGGCAACGAGACCGTGTTGACATGCTCCGCTGCCCCCCCTCATGCACTCTGTCCAAACCTCCTGTGACAAACCTCGCAACCAAGCCACGGAGACCATCACCGGTCCAATCACAGCGTAAGGTTGAAGCAGGTAAAACCCCGAGGACACCTCTCATCCTGGACGATCCCTTCCCAGAGCCGACATATGTGTCCTGGACCCCAGTCCCCACTTATGTTATTCCTGCACGCAGAATCAAAGGTGTTCGCATCCGTACGGTCCATCGCTCCCCTCTACCCGCACGACTCTTCACTGAAGACGACGACGAGCGGCCCATGGTATTCCGAGACTGGGAGATCAATGGACTACGCCGCGCCGGAATCCTCCCTGAAACCAATGGTCCTAATCCAGATGCAATACCCATCCGCGCGGGCTTTACAAAAGCGCAGGAGCTTGCAGAGCATTCAAAAGAGAACGCACGCCCGCAAACCTTTGAAGACTTAGTCCCCCCGCCGTACCGCGACTTTGCGCCTGTATTCGACAAGAAAACCTCCGAGCGACTTCCTGACCGACGGCCATGGGACCATGCTATCGACATGAAAGACGGCTTTGAACCCAAACCGTGCAAGATCTACCCCCTCTCACCTTCCGATCAGATCGAACTCGACACCTTCCTCGACGACCACCTGAAGAAGGGCTATATCCGCCCTTCGAAGTCACCTCAGGCGAGTCCGTTCTTCTTTGTGAAGAAAAAGGATGGAAAGCTGCGTCCCGTACAGGACTATCGAGAATTAAACAAGGGCACTGTCAAGAATGAATACACCTTGCCACTGATCTCTGAAATTGTCGACCGCCTCAAAGGTGCAAAGATCTTCTCCAAGATGGATGTTCGCTGGGGCTACAACAATGTCCGCATCAAGGAAGGCGACGAGTGGAAGGCTGCGTTCAAGACGAATCGCGGTCTCTTCGAACCTACGGTGATGTTTTTCGGGCTTATGAACTCCCCTGCGACATTTCAGGCAATGATGAATGAACTGTTCAAGGATCTCATCGACTCGGGCAAGGTCATCATCTACATGGACGACATCTTGGTGTTCACTCGCACCATGGACAAACACCGTGCCATAGTGCGGCAGGTTCTGCAGTGTTTGCAAGACAACGACCTCTTCCTCAAACCGGAGAAATGCGTCTTTGAACAAGACTCTGTCGAATACCTCAGACTCATCATCTCGCACGACAAGATCGCTATGGACCCCGTCAAGGTAGCAGGTATTCAGGACTGGCCGACACCACGAACGGTCAAAGATGTGCAATCCTTCCTCGGCTTCGGCAACTTCTACCGACGTTTCATCAAAGACTTCTCCAAGGTTGCACGACCCCTATTTGACCTGACAAAGAAGGACTGCACATGGGACTGGTCGACGGACTGCCAAACTGCGTTTGACGCACTGAAAGCTGCGTTTACTTCCTCCCCCGTCTTGGTCATGCCTGACCCGAAGAAGCCTTACCTCGTTGAAGTCGATGCCTCGGACTTTGCTACTGGAGGTATACTCTCGCAGAAAGGCGACGACAGTCACTGGCATCCAGTGGCGTATCTGTCCAAGGCCCTATCGGAACCGGAACAGAACTACGACATCTACGACAAGGAGCTGCTTGCGATCATCCGTGCGCTTGAAGCCTGGCGCCACTACCTCGAAGGCGCCCCCGACACCGTCGAAATCTGGACAGATCACAAGAACCTGGAGCACTTCAAGACGACACAGAAGCTGAGCCGCCGACAGGCACGTTGGGCTCTATTCCTCACTCGATTTGACTTCTCGCTCGTTCATAAACCAGGAATTTCCCACCGCCCGGATCCAATGTCTCGACGACCCGATCACAAGAATGGTGTTGAAAATGACAACAAGGAGCGCGTCTTGCTTGACCCCAAGTACTTCCAAGTACGCGCAACAAGGCCAGGAGCAGTAACCTCCCTCGGTGATGTCGAACTCCGACGACGTATCCGCGACTGCAAAACCAAGGACATCGAGGTCGTTCAAGCCCTGGACGCCATCTTACGAAACGGACCACATACACTCGTCAAGAACCTTCAAGAGTGGAACTACGAAGAAGGCCTGGTCCTGTTTAGAGGAAAGGTATATGTCCCTGCAGACGACGAGTTGCGACGCGACATTGTCAAAATGTACCATGAATCGCCCCTGGCTAGACACCCCGGTTGCTTCAAGACTTACGAGCTTGTGAGTCGTGAATATTGGTGGCCTGGCATGTCTGTCTTTGTCCGCGACTTTGTAGCAGGATGCGCAACCTGCCAGTCGACGAAGACACAGAGCAGCCGACCCCACGTCGACATGATCCCAAACGAAGTACCCGATCGACCATTTGGCGTCATCTCCACCGACTTCATCGTCGAACTCCCTGACTGCGAAGGCTATAACGCCGTCAATGTCGTGGTCGATCGCCTCACCAAGATGGTGGTTACCACCCCATGTACAACGAAGATCACCAGTGATGGCACGGCCGACATTCTCTTCGACAAGGTATACCGACACTACGGCTTAGCAGACAAGATCATCTCGGATCGTGGACCCCAATTTGCTGGACAGGTGATGCGTACACTCAACGAGAAGCTTGGGATCAAGTCCGCCCTCAGCACAGCGTATCACCCACAGACAGACGGCCAAACCGAACGTGAGAACCAGAACCTCGAGCAGTTTCTGCGAGTATTCTGCAACTACCGTCAAGACGACTGGGTGAAGTGGTTGCCCTTCTTCGAGTTTTCTCACAACTCTCGCACCCATGCAGCTACTGGAAAGGCTCCCTTTGAAGTCCTCTACGGCTTCCTCCCGAAAATGTACCCATCCGTAAACCCATCCTCAAAGGTCCCCGCAGTTGAAGAACGCCTCCGTCAACTTGAAGAAGTCCGACAGGAGATCAAGGCCAGCCTTGCCCTCGCATCAGACTTGATGAAGCACTACAATGGCGACACGGTCAGCGAATCAACGCAGTTTGCCGTCGGAGACAAAGTATGGCTAGAAGGCAAAAATCTGAAGACGACGAGACCGAAAGCTAAGCTTGCTGCCAAACGATTTGGACCCTTCGAAATCATTGACGTCATCAGCCCAGTCAACTACCGCTTGAAGCTGTCGAAGACGTGGCGAATCCATCCAGTCTTCCATGCCTCGTTGCTCACCGCGTACAAGGAGACAGCCGCTCACGGGCCAAATTATGAACAGCCGCCACCAGACCTCATTGACGATGAAGAAGAATACGACGTTGAAGACATTGTCGACTCTAAACCAACTCGTAACAAGAAAGGTATTCAGTACCTCATCAAGTGGGCCGGCTATCCCGACTCCGAAAACACCTGGCTCCCGCGTTCGTCGCTCTCAAAGGTTACCGACATGATTGACGCTTTCCACAAGCGCCATCCAAATGCGCCCCGCCCCGTGCGTTCCCTCGGCATCTCCTTTGACGACTTTCTCGCATCTACCCTTGTAGATGACATCGCGCTCCAGGCGAAAGCGCGTCTTAAAGGGGGGGTAATGTCACGGATCGCTCCATTTCTTTCTTCGTTTGCAGACCTTGTACACGCGACACGTCACGGCACATGACTTTCCTTCGCATCACATGCTCCAACGACGTCATTGCCCGGACTTCCGAACGGTGTTCCGCATCCTTATCTATGACATCATTGCTCTGGACTTCCGTCCTCCTCCCCATGACTCCTTTCTTATTGTTCCCCCCGCTCGCACCACTATCGCATCACATCGCACCATCGTTCCCACTTGTATATAAGGACAGTATCCCTTTTCCCTTTTCCTCAGACTGTCCATCTCGTCATACGGTACTGTAGCGCACGTTGCACTACCCTAGACCCTGGCACTCTCGAATCTATTTCCTTCTCGCTCCGCCCATCGTCGCGACTTAGGCGGTTCATCGGTCTCATAAACTGTGTTTCTGACATCGCCATCGTGAAGAGCAATGCTGCGGAGCTCGGCCTCCCACCCACCATCGACATCGACGACATCGTCGCCCGCGTACAAGCACGCCTCCCATCTGTCCCTCAAGCCCACCCACGACAGATGGAAGACCGTGGAGTACAGGCCCCGGAGGCCTCTCCTACCATTGCTGCGGTGCTGCAAGACCATGCGGTGCAGGTGCCAGAAGACGCACCTCAAGATGTCGCCGTGGAGGGCGCAGGACGCATTGCAAAGGGTGACATCGACGCCATGGACGTCGATTCGACGGCGGAGACCGGGATGGAAGGAGGAGGGCCCGGGGAACACGAGGAGCGGAGCATGCAGGAGGACGAGGTGAGTACCAACCCGCACGTTCCCTCGACCATGGGCCACCGCGACCCCGACGCGTCCTTCTCCGCATCTCAGGTCTTTGACATGGAGCGGTGCACCAAGGACCTGTGCGGCCCGGACCCCCTCCCTCGTTCGACCCCCACCCCACCACCTCCCCCTCATCCCCCCTTCAACGTCCCCATCGACAATGACCAGTGGCCTGTCACTTCGACGGCCAGCTTCCCTTCGATGTCCACGCCCCTCCATCGGTTTGTCGTGCCCCAGCCGGCCGCTCCCCCTCACCCCTACAACCTGTCGCCCGGGTCGCTCACCACGCCGAGCATGTACATCCAGCCAATCTCGTTCGCGAGTACCGTGACCCACCCCGGCCCCAGCAGCCCATCCCCAACGCCGTCGCGATCTCCCACCCCTCCACCTCCCACCGCTCCACCTCCCACCGCTCCACCTCCCACCACGGCTGATGACGAAGAGCGAGAGGACCCGTTCGTCCTCCGCCCGGACTCACCTCTCGCTCCCCACCCCCGTTCTCCCTCCTCCGCTCAGAGTCAGCCGGTGGCGGGTCCCAGTCGGCGCACGCGAAACTCCCGCCCTCCTCGGCCGACGGATCGCCGAACCCGCCAACAGGATAAGGACGACAAGGCTGCAAAGAAGACGGGGTAGTGGTGGCATGGACTTGTATGTACGTTTGCGCGGCTTTGTTTGGACACGTACGTTTGGACACGTACGTTTAGCCTCGTATGTTTTGCACTGTATCTTTTGACTTGTACATTTTGCCGCGTATGCTTTGACACAGGTTTTCTGGTTTTGCTTGCTTCTCTTAGGGTTTGAATTCGTACGTTTTCCTTAGGTCTCTTTCTTGATGTACTTATACCTTTGACACAATTAATGTATGCATATCTTGCGACTGGTGTGAATGGAAAGTCGGACCGTGGCATGTTGGACGGATGTTTGGAGTGAAACAGAAGGGGGCTGAGCTAGCCTCCTACTACCCAGTGATAGATACATGGTTTTACATCAGCTCTAATCATACTCCAACAGGTCTCCACAGACACCGAAACAGATCCTGGATGAAACAAGCTCACAAGGGCCAACACAATCACTCTCCAGGGGCGTGTGCATAATCCGTGGGCCAACGGCGAAAGCCAACCCTTGGGAGACACCCCCGGATATATGGAGATGACACCGCTCCCGGGGGTGGTGCGCCCCCGGATCAATTGCCCTAGACTTGTTTCCCAGTTAGAAGTGGGTAGACAATTAGGTGATTTATTTCTTTAAAAAATGTAAGGTAAATTGAGTAATGTAACAAATGAAAACCCACTATGGCGAAAGGTATTTCAAAGGATGGTAAAGTACGCAAAATAGTCTACAATTACCCCGTCAAAGCTTGTCCCACCTCCTCCGTTGGCCTGCCTTCGAACGAGTGGTGACACCCTCTGTGGTTGATCTGGTGCCTATCTTGGTAGGAGACGCTGTTGCCACCTGTCGGGCAGGAGCTTTCTTTCCTCGGGGAGGCCCAGTAGGGTTCGTCTTGGGGGCTGCAACCTTCTTCCGTTTCTTCGGTGGGCCAGTATGCACAGGGGCCACTTTCCGTTTACCGGGGCGCACCACTGGGCCGGGGACCTCGTCCACTATGCCCCCATTCACCCCCTCTGGTCCTGCATCCCGTAGTCCCCCCTCATCCTCATCCCCATCCGATTCCACAATGTCAGCTCGCACCTGCTGTATAAGTCCCAATTGCTTCTCGGCGGGAGAAGGAGTGGTAGGTGGCGGAGCTCTTGCAGCACGTTCTTCCAAGGGGGGTTCTTCCTCGTCCGCATCAGGGTCTTCCTCCATTTCCGCCAGTTCAGCTTTCGTGAAACCTGCTGTGTCCTCCGGGGAGCTGGCCGTCCCACCTTTCCCGCCACTGCCCTTCCGCCTATTGACGGTAAATTGGGTGGACAACGCGGCCTGTCCGACAAAGTATTGCCCTGTTTTGGATCCACCTTCGACCGGAGCTTTGGCCGCAAGCGCGATCTGGGCCAAGGACATGGATGGTGGGGGGGGTATGCTTGGTACCTGCAGTGCAGTACACGCAGATGTTCCTGGTTGAGTGCGTTGTTTCCTGGGGACGACTGGTTTGGGGGCGGATGGTGCGGGAAGTGGAAGCCGGAGTGGTGGCGCCCTCCGTATAGGAGCTTGGGGCGGAGGAGGGAGGGATGGGGACAGCACTCGTGGAGATGGACGGGGGCGTTCAGCTCGTTTTTCCATCACACGACGCCCGGGTTGTGGCTCGAGGGAAGGATGTGCCTTGAGAATGTCGGAGACTAGGCGCCTCCATCCGTCATCGAGCTTGCCAAGGACTTCCACCGCACTGGGGAATGCCCTCCGAAGACATGAGTCGTCTATAGTTGACCTTGTTAAGTCGCTCCATGTCGACTCCAGTTCGGCTTGATTAACGACAAGTAAACAGTCCCAAGCAGCTGCCCCCGAGCGAAGCAGATACTCCACGACAAGCTCTACACCGCCGAAGGTCCCCCCCGGAGCCCAGCTAGCCTGAGTAGACTCGTCGATGAGCATCCGAACGGCGTTGGCCTTCCTGTGGGTATCGGGAGGTAGTCCAGCCTGTCTATACTCCCAGGATCCGAAATCTCCCGGATGCAGAGCAAGGTGATGCTTCATGTAAAGGTCGATCTGCGCTTTTGTAGACTGGAAGATGTCCGTCAGACGCGCGATAGAGATGATAAGGCGGAAGAAACGCACCTCAACCTGCATGATCAACTTGACCGCCCGGTGAAAGTTGGGGGCATCGTGCAACCAAAGGAGGTACTCCTCCTCAGTACCTGGACGCCCCATGGGACCAACTCCTGGCCACGCCCACAGTCGCAGGCATTTGGTCAGGAACTTTAGACAGATATCCCATTCCTCTTCAATCCAGCGAAGATCGGGATCGTCCATGACATGGCCTGCTTTCATAATGGCCCGGACCCAGTGTGCGCTCTGCATGGTGACCGTGGGGTTGTGTCCAAGGGTTTGACGTGCCCGAAGGTCGTGGTGGTAAATCACCGTGACACGCAGAAACGCGTGGAGATGTGCGAAGCCTGCGTACCCAAGGTCATCCAGATAAGGGCGCTGCGCGACCCACCGACGCAACTGGGCGATAGCCTCGATCTTCTGGTAACCTTCTTCAATCCATGGGTATTGGAAGTCGTCGGGGACCCACAAGGCAAAATCCTCACTGACGGGACAGTCGTCGTCAGACTTCCTTGCCTACTCGACACCATGGTGAGAAATACGCCGGAAAGATCGTACAGGATGCTCACTGGCATCTTAAACGCCACCTCAACAAGGTCCATGAGGGTCTGGTTACCGCCGGAGACCCGATTCCACCACGCTCTGTATCCCGGTCCTGACTCGTCTTGTATCCGCGGGCCAGGCCAGCTGCTTGACAAGGAAAAGTCTCCAGAGTCGTTGTCGTTGTCGGCAGATGTCATCATATTTGCGGTGTCGAGCGACGCAATGACAGGTCTGGGAAGGTTGTTGTGGGCCTCTTCATCAGAATCTTCTCCATCGGCAGCCCTATTTTCAACGTAGTCCTGGTCGTCGAATCCCGTGGACGCTGCTGGGCTCTCTACTCGCTGTGTCCGTCCAGTCACCTCCAAACGCCGGGCCTTCTTTGGCGGTCCTACCTTGGGATGTACAGGACCTTCATCCGTGGTAGGAGCACGGTGCAAACGTTGGCGAAGCTCGACAACGGGAGGGGGGAGGGTCGGTGCACCTATATTCGTACGAGGAGGGGCAGGACGTACTCCGGTGGTCGTAGCTGGCAGGCCCCCGGGAAGGGGTGGATCCACCTGGGGTGCGGGCGGTTTAGGCGTCTTGATAGGATGGGTATCGACGTGGCTGCCGTGAGGATGCCAGTAGCGACGATTGAGCGCAACAGGCTTGCAGGGCTCGTCGTGCTGCTTTCCTTGGTATCGCAACATGCGTAAGGGGTCTGCGGTTCTTGTCCAACGCGGCAAAGCACGCTGGAGACTGTCCCAGGACATCTTTTTCAGGATCCTTGATAGTGTCGTAGACCTTCTCTCGGCCGTTCACAAGGAGAAAAAGGCCTAAAATCCTCCGGGACAAAGATCTCCGGGGCTCCTTCTACGTTGGTCCACCCCATCCGCATCGACCCGTGAGGTGTCACGGATCGCTCCATTTCTCTCTTCGTTTGCAGACCTCGTACACGCGACGTGTCACGGCACATGACTTTCCCTTGCATCACATGCTTCAACGACGTCATTGCCCGGACTTCCGAGCGGGGTTCCGCATCCTTATCTATGACATCACTGCTCCGGACCTTCGTCCTCCGCCCCATGACTCCTTTCCTATTGTTCCCCCCGCTCGCACCACTATCGCATCGCATCGCACCATCGTTCCCACTTGTATATAAGGACAGTGTTTCTCTTCCCTTTTCCCTAGACTGTCCATCTCGTCATACGGTACTGTAGCGCACGTTGCACTACCCTAGACCCCGGCACTCTCGAATCTATTTTCTTCTCCGCTCCTCATCGTCGCGACTTAGGCGGTTCATCGGTCTCATAAACTGCGTTTCTGACACCTGGACAGTCTACCCCTACGCCTACCTCGCACCCCTCTCTCCATCTACCTCTGCCGCCGTCTCTACGACGTTAAAAACTCCCACCACGGACCTCCCGAACGCACCGGTCTTCCTCCCGTTCAACGGAAAGCCGATCACCCCCCGACGACGCACCACTCCCCTACCCTTGGTCCGACGCCGTCACCGTCAACTGCCTCGTCCCCGTACAGAACCTCTGCAAGAAAGATCCCTGGACCGCGCACGGTCAACTTCCGCATCTTCGAGTGGAGGTGGCACAAGGATCACGGTACTGTCGTCCTCGCCCTATACGTCCGGATCACTACGTGCATCAACGTAGATCTCGAACGCCTTGAATTCACCCTCCACGCCCCCACCTACCACACATACCTCATCCAAGACGCCCCCAACCCGATCCTCCAAACCAGTTTCACCTCCGTCTCCCAGTTTAACCGCCGGACCCCCGAATCCACCACCCCGCCACCAGTCCTCCGTCCCACCATCAAGGGTAAGACCCTTCGTCGCCGCCACCACGAACATAAGATCCGCCAGGCAGTAAAAGCCGGCTACCTCACCAAGAAACTCCTCGGCCGTCGCCCCATCGCGGCGGACTTCTTCTAGACCATCATCACGTCCTCCACAGCCCCTCGTCCCCCACCCCGAACCTTCCCCCAGGCGTCTTTCGAGACTACTGTCCCGAAGAATACTATATCCTACCTCACCTCGCAGCAGACTAAGGAATCCGTACGTTGGCTGCACGACGAACCAAACCGGCAACGTCGAGACTGGTACTTCGACGACCGCGACGAACAACCCTACGTCGAAGAATCGGATTTTGCCACCGCTGCGGACGTTCTACAGCGCTTCCTGAACCCCCCTCCGACCAACTCGCCCCCACCCCGTCGACGTACTGTAATCGAAGTCCCAGAAGGGATCAACCACAACGACACAACTGGGAAGTGGTACGCCTATAGACGGAACAAGAACGGAACCCCAGGACGATCAGTAGTTGAGTGGCAGCCCACTTCGTTCAGTCCCGTCCAAGATCACTGGTCGTGGCATCATAACCAGCAATTCCTCACCCCCGCCGACTTCCTTGTCGCAAAACAAGTTGAGGACGAAGTTGAAGAAGCAGAAGAACGCGACGAGAAACCTACGCCGCCTTGATCAAGAACTCGCCCAATCCCTCACCGTCCCCCTCCCCTTCGACAAGATGTCCGACGCCGAATCCAAACCTGCCGTCTCCAAGCGGGAGATCGGCCCCAAGCCAAAGCCATTCAAAGGCGATAGACGCGACACCCTCCGGTTCTCCCTCGAGCTCCGCATGTTCCTGCGCGTTAACAAGGATGTTTATGCCACAGATGACGCCAAGATGATGCTCCTCCTCAGCCTGATGGAGGACGACACGGCGAAAGCCTGGGCCACGCATCGCCGCATGGAACTCTTCGCCGACGAAGACGAGAAGGAAGACGCCGACACCCTCGACCCCACGCCCCCCACTCCACTATAGCTCCTACAAAGAGCTCTTCGAGAGGTTTGGCAAAGACTTCGTGCCCGTCGATCCGAAGATAGAGGCTCAGCGTAAGATCAACGAGCTCGCAATGACCACCCGGGACGTCACTGACTTTATCACCGAGTTTGAGATGCTGGCAACCATGTCAGCGTACGACGACGAGGCGCTAATCCACTTTTTCAAGAAGGGACTTCAGCGTGACCTCGGCAAGCAGGTGGCCCGTCGTACCCGTTCCCCACCAAGCTCGCGGAGTGGAAGGAGCGCGCCCGCCGCATCAACCACCAGTGGCTCGAAGAGAACCCGGAGAGGAAGAGCAGTCAGTCCAAGGGGGCTGTCGCGCTCACCTCGAACGGTTCGACCAACGACTCCTCGTCGCGCCGAGTCGGCGCCTTCACCAACACCTCGACCCGCCCTGCAAAGCTGACGGACGACGAGCGCGCAAAGATGATGCGCGAAGGCAAGTGCTTCATGTGTCGACAAGCCGGTCACGTCTCTCGCGACTGCCCCAACCGCGACTCGACGCGCGACGGGTGGGCGCAGTAGAGACTGGGTCCAAGGCCCCTCCCCTGCCGACGAACACGGCTCCGTCCACTGCGAAAGCAGCTCCCGACCCATCCAAAACCATCGCGGCGATCACTCGCCAGCTGAAGGATCTGGACGCGGAAGGCAAGGAGCAGGCAGTAGCGCTGTTGAAGGACATCCTGGAATCGCAGGATTTTTGAAACGCCCCCCAGTCGCGTCGTCTGGTGGAGGCAAAGGACTTTTGGTATCATCGTCGAATCGTTTCGCTGTATTATCATCCATGCATACCTGTGAGCAATCGTATCCCCCGTGTTTGTATCTGTCTACTGTCACCAAGAACAGGCAAACACCATCGATCACGCTCAAAGTCAAGCTGATCGGACGAGTTACCAAAAGAGAAATCGACGCAGACGCGCTGCTTGATAGCGGCGCAGAAGGAATTATCCTGAACCGAAGCTTCGTTGAACGCAAGAAGCTCACCACAAGAAAACTAGAAAACCCGTTCCCCGTGCGTAATGTGGATGGCACCGAGAACGTCATGGGCTGGGTACGCGACACAACGACCCAGCGGATCCGGATATACTCGCAAGATTCAAGGCGTACCATGAGGAAGAAGCTGAGTTCTTCATCACCGACATCGGCGATCATGACATGATCCTTGGAACAGACTGGCTCGACGAGCACAATCCCACCATAGACTGGCAACGAGACCGTGTTGACATGCTCCGCTGCCCTCCCTCGTGCACTCTGTCCAAACCTCCTGTGACGAACCTCGCAACCAAGCCACGGAAACCATCATCGGTCCAATCACAGCGTAAGGTTGAAGCAGGTAAAACCCCGAGGACACCTCTCGTCGTGGACGATCCCTTCCCAGAGCCGACATATGTGTCCTGGACCCCAGTCCCCACTTATGTTATTCCTGCACGCAGAGTCAAAGGTGTTCGCGTCCGCACGGTCCATCGCTCCCCTCTACCCGCACGACTCTTCACTGAAGACGACGACGAGCGGCCCATGGTATTCCGAGACTGGGAGATCAATGGACTACGCCGCGCCGGAATCCTCCCTGAAACCGATGGTCCTAATCCAGATGCAATACCCATCCGCGCGGGCTTTACAAAAGCGCAGGAGCTTGCAGAGCATTCAAAAGAACGCACGCCCGCAAACCTTTGAAGACTTAGTCCCCCCGCCGTACCGCGACTTTGCGCCTGTATTCGACAAGAAAACCTCCGAGCGACTTCCTGACCGACGACCATGGGACCATGCTATCGACATGAAAGACGGCTTTGAACCCAAACCGTGCAAGATCTACCCCCTCTCACCTTCCGAGCAGATCGAACTCGACACCTTCCTCGATGACCACCTGAAGAAGGGCTATATCCGCCCATCGAAGTCACCTCAGGCGAGTCCGTTCTTCTTTGTGAAGAAAAAGGATGGAAAGCTGCGTCCCGTACAGGACTATCGAGAATTAAACAAGGGCACTGTCAAGAATGAATACCCCTTGCCACTGATCTCTGAAATTGTCGACCGCCTCAAAGGTGCAAAATCTTCTCCAAGATGGATGTTCGCTGGGGCTACAACAATGTCCGCATCAAGGAAGGCGACGAGTGGAAGGCTGCGTTCAAGACGAATCGCGGTCTCTTCGAACCTACGGTGATGTTTTTGGGCTTATGAACTCCCCTGCGACATTTCAGGCAATGATGAATGAACTGTTCAAGGATCTCATCGACTCGGGCAAGGTCATCATCTACATGGACGACATCTTGGTGTTCACTCGCACCATGGACGAACACCGTGCCATAGTGCGGCAGGTTCTGCAGCGTTTGCAAGACAACGACCTCTTCCTCAAACCGGAGAAATGCGTCTTTGAGCAAGACTCTGTCGAATACCTCGGACTCATCATCTCGCACGACAAGATCGCTATGGACCCCGTCAAGGTAGCAGGTATTCAGGACTGGCCGACACCACGAACGGTCAAAGATGTGCAATCCTTCCTCGGCTTTGGCAACTTCTACCGACGTTTCATCAAGGACTTCTCCAAGGTTGCACGGCCCCTATTTGATCTGACAAAGAAGGACTGCACATGGGACTGGTCGACGGACTGCCAAACTGCGTTTGACGCACTGAAAGCTGCGTTTACTTCCTCCCCCGTCTTGTCATGCCTGACCCAAAGAAGCCTTACCTCGTTGAAGTCGATGCCTCGGACTTTGCTACTGGAGGTATACTCTCGCAGAAAGGCGACGACGGTCACTGGCATCCAGTGGCGTATCTGTCCAAGGCCCTATCGGAACCGGAACGGAACTACGACATCTACGACAAGGAGCTGCTTGCGATCATCCGTGCGCTTGAAGCCTGGCGCCACTACCTCGAAGGCGCCCCCGACACCGTCGAAATCTGGACAGATCACAAGAACCTGGAGCACTTCAAGACGGCACAGAAGCTGAGCCGCCGACAGGCACGTTGGGCTCTATTCCTCACTCGATTTGACTTCTCGCTCGTTCATAAACCAGGAATTTCCCACCGCCCATCCAATGTCTCGACGACCCGATCACAAGGATGGTGTTGAAAACGACAACAAGGAACGCGTATTGCTTGACCCCAAGTACTTCCAAGTACGCGCAACAAGGCCAGGAGCAGTAACCTCCCTCGGTGATGTCGAACTCCGACGACGTATCCGCGACTGCAAAACCAAGGACATCGAGGTCGTTCAAGCCCTGGACGCCATCTTACGAAACGGACCACGTACACTCGTCAAGAACCTTCAAGAGTGGAACTACGAAGAAGGCCTGGTCCTGTTTAGAGGAAAGGTATACGTCCCTGCGATGACGAGTTGCGACGCGACATTGTCAAAATGTACCATGAATCGCCCCTGGCTGGACACCCCGGTCGCTTCAAGACTTACGAGCTTGTGAGTCGTGAATATTGGTGGCCTGGCATGTCTGTCTTTGTCCGCGACTTTGTAGCAGGATGCGCAACCTGCCAGTCGACGAAGACACAGAGCAGCCGACCCCACGTCGACATGATCCCAAACGAAGTACCCGATCGACCATTTGGCGTCATCTCCACCGACTTCATCGTCGAACTCCCTGACTGCGAAGGCTATAACGCCGTCAATGTCGTGGTCGATCGCCTCACCAAGATGGTGGTTACCACCCCATGTACAACGAAGATCACCAGCGATGGCACGGCCGACATTCTCTTCGATAAGGTATACCGACACTACGGCTTAGCAGACAAGATCATCTCGGATCGTGGACCCCAATTTGCTGGACAGGTGATGCGTACACTCAACGAGAAGCTCGGGATCAAGTCCGCCCTCAGCACAGCGTATCACCCACAGACAGACGGCCAAACCGAACGCGAGAACCAGAACCTCGAGCAGTTTCTGCGAGTATTCTGCAACTACCGTCAAGACGACTGGGTGAAGTGGTTGCCCTTCTTCGAGTTTTCTCACAACTCTCGCACCCATGCAGCTACTGGAAAGGCTCCCTTTGAAGTCCTCTACGGCTTCCTCCCCAAGATGTACCCATCCGTAAACCCGTCCTCAAAGGTCCCTGCAGTTGAAGAACGCCTCCGTCAACTTGAAGAAGTCCGACAGAGATCAAGCCAGCCTTGCCCTCGCATCGACTTAATGAAGCACTACAATGGTGACACGATCAGCAAATCGACACTGTTCGCCATTGGAGACAAGTCTGGCTCGAAGGCAAAAACCTGAAGACGACGAGGCCGAAAGCTAAGCTTGCTGCCAAACGATTTGGACCCTTCGAGATCGTTGACGTCATTAGCCCAGTGAACTACCGCCTGAAGCTGCCGAAGACGTGGAGAATCCACCCAGTCTTCCATGCTTCGCTGCTCACCGCGTACAAGGAGACAACGGCACATGGTCCAAACTATGAACAACCGCCGCCTGACCTCGTTGATGACGAAGAAGAATATGACGTTGAAGACATCATCGACTCGAAGCCGACCCGCAACAAGAAAGGCATACAATACCTCGTCAAGTGGGCAGGCTATCCTGACTCCGAGAATACCTGGCTCCCTCGCTCCTCGCTCTCAAAGGTCACCGACATGATCGACGCCTTCCACAAACGCCATCCAAACGCCCCCGCCCTGTGCGTTCCCTCGGCATCTCCTTTGACGATTTTCTCGCATCTACCCTTGCAGATGACATCGCGCTCCAGGCGAAAGCGCGTCTTAAAGGGGGGGTAATGTCACGGATCGCTCCATTTCTCTCTTCGTTTGCAGACCTCGTACACGCGACGTGTCACGGCACATGACTTTCCCTTGCATCACATGCTTCAACGACGTCATTGCCCGGACTTCCGAGCGGGGTTCCGCATCCTTATCTATGACATCACTGCTCCGGACCTTCGTCCTCCGCCCCATGACTCCTTTCCTATTGTTCCCCCCGCTCGCACCACTATCGCATCGCATCGCACCATCGTTCCCACTTGTATATAAGGACAGTGTTTCTCTTCCCTTTTCCCTAGACTGTCCATCTCGTCATACGGTACTGTAGCGCACGTTGCACTACCCTAGACCCCGGCACTCTCGAATCTATTTTCTTCTCGCTCCTCTCATCGTCGCGACTTAGGCGGTTCATCGGTCTCATAAACTGCGTTTCTGACATGAGGAGATATCGACCCTGAATGAACAATAGTGAGTACAAACCCCATCCGTACAGAATTCATAAACATACGATGCGCCAGCGTCCACATTCGACGTACGTATGTCGTGACTTCATCCCGAGACATGTCCTTCCAGGCATTCCGGTCTTCGAACACCAGTTGGCCCTTCTTGCCTAGCCAGATCCCGCTGGTCGCGACGCGCTCACGACGTTGGATTTTATCCGCAGGTTGTGGTAGGGCGCCTTCAATTATACCTTTCTTCACTGAACTCCAAGGTCAGAAACATTCCGTGCAAGGAACCCCCGGAAGGAAAGGACACACCAAGGTATAGCATGACATGGGCATTAAATGCGTCGCCCGCCTCCTGGAGAAGTGCTTCTCCCTCGGGCGTGTCGTTGAAGTTTTCGTCCAATAACCCCATCTCCTGGTGAAACTTGTGGCTGCCCGCCGTGGTGAGTAAAGGGTGACAGTGTAGGAGCAATTGTAAGACGTACATCTGTCCCTTGATTTCTCCCAGATCATCCACCTCTGCTGTGATGGTCAGGGTGTACGTGTTGAGATCCCGGGCGTTATTCGCGGCCAACGCTTTGCACTGGGGCTTGAGACGCTTCTTGGCCTTCCTGGAATGAAAGTCAGCCAGCTGAAGATAGTGCTCGTGGTCGTCATTACTCACTTTGCTTTCATAGCTGGGGGCGCCCCGACTGCATTCCACTCCTCAGCCGTCTGCTCCAGAACCTTTCTGTCCGCGGCAGACAGCTGCTGGACGCCGAGAGTCGTCGCTCGCGTGTAGAAGACCGCCTTGGGCATCTTCGGATTTGGGTCCTCGCCATCTCCATCCGTCGAGGTCGGGTTGTCGATACACCACTGGACGAGCGTCTGTTGGTACTCCGGATACAGCTCCGCCCATACGGATCTTGCTGTCCACGCAGACCCACGGCTCCACTTCACGGCCGCACGCGACTTATTCTTCCGGCCCTTTGTCGCAAACCATGTCATGAGAGCCTATGGATGGTAAAGGGGAAGAAGCGTCCCCAGTCAGCATTGTGAGTGGAGAGTATGTAAGACATTGAGTCCACATACCTTCTTCGCCTCGTGATACTCCGGGTCGTCGGTCTTCGTTGGTACGTCTCCCTGAACGTCAAACTCCGGGTGTGTCAGCTTCCAGATTGCCTTCATCTCCTCGTTGAACCATGTGGGACGGTCAGCCTGAACAGTACTGATAAACTTGTCTAGGTCTCCCTCCATGGCGACAAACTGTTCAGCGGTGAGAAGGGGCGGTGGAGGAACTGGGGTGGGGGGGGAAGGGGACCGCGACATTGTTGCAGAGTACCGGGAACGGTCGGCGAGGGAAAAAACGGCGTAGATGGTGAGTGCAGCCGGAAAAGCACCGGGGGTAGTCGAGTATGAGCCAAGGGGTGACTGTGGATGAAGCGACGAGGGATTGGGCGGTGGAAGTCAAGTCATGCAGGTCTCCAATCGACTTGGACTCCCAAATTTCGAACCTGGGGGCCCATACCCCGGTACTTGGTTGCGTAGATCTGCGCCCCAGATGTTTCGGGGGCGAAATGGGCCCGGTCGCAAGTTGTATGGCCCCATCCGTGTCCGCAAATTGCCAACCGACGTCGCGGACATAGTTACCAATGGAAAGGACGAGCCGGTGGCCTAGAAGCGTCCGGTCGACAACCAGTGGGGCTGTCCGTCAGTGCAAGATGTGATTAGCTCCAATCCACTTGCCCGCCGCGGCGCCTCTGGCCGTGTGCCCCCGGAGACTGGGCCGTTGATCCGATGGGAGGCACCGGACCACGATAGGCTGAGATCTATGGCGGCACGATCGAAAGCAGGCCTGCTTCGTCAAGTCCTAACTTAGATTTGAGTTGATTTCTTGACGTCGGCCACTGACCACACCGACAATATAAACAATGGTCGGAAAAGGCGTAACAATCATAGAGATCGTCCCAAGTAATCCATTGTGATGCTACAGGCGTGGCTTGGGTAAGCACGATGCAGGTTGACGTATTGATCGCCACTGTTGACAATTTCGAGAGCACTTTCGTTTACAACACCGTTCGTTGTCCGTCCTCAGTCTCCTGTACCATCCACCCTCATTTGCTCTCATCCCACGCCTCACCAGGGTCTCCTCCACGAATCCGGGTCATCCCCATGGCGGTCCCTGACTCTCCCCCGGACGATGTGCCACCGCACTGGGCACTTCGGGACCTCGACGATGCCACAGCATATGGACATCTACTCCTGGGGCGCGCTCGTCAAAGACGCGCGGGGATTGTCGTGTCGGAGCCCACGGATTTATTCCCCTCCCTGTCCCCGGTGGTGAAGGGCGACCTAGCATTGGCCGCGATGGTCATTGCGAGTGCATTGGAGAATCGAGGTGCGTCCTCGGTAGTTGATCTATTCGGTCCCTGAGCGATCTCACCGTTCTTCAAGTCGTGTTATCCTGGTCAATGTCAGACTATGCGGACGCGTGTGGCTCACCCAGCGGGGACAACATGGCGTTTGAAGCTGACCTGCGAGCGCGTTTTCCACCACCGGAGATGGATCGTGCGGTAGCGGACCCGATCTCTATATGGGACAGCGAGGGGAATATCGTCGGATGGTTCTTGCCCGGTATACTGACCGAACGGCGACAGGTACGTCTTGGTCTGTTCTTCGCAGTGGAACACGACTTACTGATACCAGTGGGACCTTCTCTCCGACACCGTCTGGATGAGCGACGCCATGGACAACGGCATGCCTCACGACATCATCCTTTCACCCGCCCGGTGGAGGCAAAGCCGCCATCTCTTTCGGGAGGAGGAGGACTGCCTCGCAATTGGGCCAGGCTGCACGACACTCAGCCCCGGATGGATGGCTACCGGTCATTGGAAAGTGCGTAGTATCTGGCGACGGGTTGATCCGTCGCTGACCTGCTGGATTGTCGATGTCTCTTTGCAGGACCAGGACAAGGGCATCCGTCCGTCAAGAACGATGCAGACATTTCCTACCACTCACTTGTGGTTAAGGAAAGTCCGTGAGCATGCGATGGTCGCCAGTGCAATCTTGGCGATGGTGCACCCGGAGATGGCGCGCCTTTGCCGCCAGGCTCTCATCGAAATGTGTACGACCGACGAACTCGACAAGTCGCTCCAGATCTGGGGTTTTTACACGCCGATCGTTTCCGTCATTGCGAACCGGGAGTCTCCGATCCATCGCGACACCCATAGCTCGCACCGTTGTTTGTATGACATGCTGGTTTCATGCGGCGGATGCCCGCGGACTGTCCTCGAACTACCTACGTTCGGATTACGGTGTCAATACATCCCGGGCTCGATGTCCTTCTTCTCCGGTGCTGTCGTTGCCCACGGGGTGTCGCGCACTGAAGAAGATCGACTGTCCATCGCCGGGTACATGAAGCTCGAATTGCTTGACCGCCTCGGAATTCCTCGTCCAACCTCTTACGTTACCATCGACCTCCTCGCGTCTTAATTGGCCTTTCTCCCTGTAACCGACGAGGTATATTGCTGGTACACATCTCCCATCCTCCTCCCGCCCGCTACCATACAATACTGCTACACCCCCTACACTGTTACAATCCGAGGCCTAATCTAACCTTCCCTAGTTCCCTGTACCCTCCTCCCTTTCACCAGCAGCAGCCCTGTTCAGATTGTCAGTGAAAATGAAAACTGACTGGGGGTATAAACACACGATGTCAGATGGGCTGCATGACGGGGAGGGAGACCCATGTCGCGCAAGAAATTGCCGTTCAGTCTCCAGACCTGTGGAGATGACAACGACAGGTTGATGGCTTGAAAGACGGTACAGGCGGTGCGGCGGCGGGTGGTATACTGACGAGTGACATGTTGCCATGCAGTTTCGCACATCTCCCCGTCGTTGATGGGAGTTCTACCGGGGATAAGTTTCAGAAGGAGCAAAAACAACGTGTCACGCACCGCACGGACACCCATCGGGTATGCTCACACATATGAATGAGCATGATTGTCGATCGGATGGAGGGAATCCTCTCCGAGAGAGAGGCGAAGCTGCTGCCAGCAGGCGTTGTTTGGGACGAGGGCGGCGAGTGAGGTAGAGAGGCCATGGAAATAAGAGAGGGTGCGGAAGGGTAGAGAAGGAGGAATGCGACTTAGGGAAATGGGTCACGACAGACGTTGCACCACGTGACATGGACTTCTGTCGTAACTGGCGTCAAATATTGGTACTCGCTTCACGCGCTAGTTGCACAAGTCGACAGGGACGAAGAGTCTACTGCCTACCTCGCGTCCTCCCATCGTGTTCTCCCATGGGTACCAAGACAGTCAACAAGAAGAAGAGTTTCCGCCAGCAGCAAACGGTTGTTGGGACCGACGGAAGCTTCCGCACGAAGACCAAGGACAAGGCTTACAAGCGGGTGGGCGCGCCCAGCACTCCTCATGCAACACCCAAGAAACGACGACCAGACGTGGTGGATTTCCACCAGGACGAGGGGGGGGCTATTCCCGCGCCGGACTTTGGAGTGGCTGGACCTGGGAACGTGCCGGATATCGCGATGTGCGGTGTAGACCCATTGCAGAGGCCTGGAGGACGGGTGCGCTGCACTTCCTTCGACATCTCCCCACCACTGACTGTGGGTTATAGCGTTCTGAGACCTGTATGCAGGAGTTCATGCCCCGGAAGGGTCTCTACCTCAACCAGATTTTGGGAACGCACGGCCCTCAGAACGGCCGTCGATGTCGAGGGTGCAAGGTGGCTCCAGCAACCTGGCGGTGTCTGGAATGCCTATCCGGACGTGACATGTGCGAGCCCTGCTTCCGCGCTGCACACCAGTACCTCCCCTTCCATCGTGTAGAGCAGTGGTCTCCCCGAGGGTTCTACGCTCCTTCCTGGTTGCGGAATGCAGGGCTCGTGGTTAAGCTCGGCCATGGGGGCGACTCCTGCCCCTTCCACCCAGTAGTTCCTGGCCGTCGCACAGGCAAAGGATCCATGCGGTTTGGAACCTCCAACCCATCGTCTAGGGCAACATCTCCCACTCCAAGGACTCATTCCCGGCGGTCATCCCGTTCGTCTTTTGCTTCCGACGACGATATCATTCCTCTGGATGCATGGGACGTCCCGGCGACTTCCAGCCCGACCTCTTCCTCCTTTTCGGACGGCGCTAGCGACTACACGAACGGTGCCCCTGCTCCACATGCATCCACATCACGACCTCGATCTCCGTCTCTTTCTCCTCTCCAGGCCGGCCAAGGAGGGAGGGGCAGTTTCCGAGCCCCACGGGCGACGTCCACGACGTCCTGGGACAGCGACAATGTTACACTGGTGGAAGAGGACCGGGCCGCAGATCGCGAGAACATGACGGAAGAGCCGGAGAACACGTACGTCCACGGAGCTCCCAACCGCCCTGGCGCCCGGGACGAGCAAAATAACAAGATATATGTCATTGTCGAACGCAACGGTATTCACGAAGTCGGGATGCAATTCTGCCACTGCCCTGGGGCCCTACCTCATGACCTGCAACTCCTGGACCTCCATCTCTTCCCTGCGACTCAGAACATCCCAAGCACCGCATTCACGTTCAACTTGATGGAAGACGCTATATTGGAAAACCTGGAATGCAAGACCGTTGGCAATGCCTATATGCACAAGCTTCAACGGCTGACAAACCCCCGGGATCCAGATTCAGTCGCAGTATGTTGTAGATCCCGCTTCAGGTCGTGGGACTAACCTGTCTTTTCTATGCAGTCGCGCTACGAGGAACTGCTTCGGGTCACCAGACAGTGGCGTCTCTTGCAAAACTTGATCACCTTCGGCCATGCTCACCCAGGAATTCTGAAGACACCGGGCCCAGGGGAATCGGCGTGGTTCTGCATTGCCTGCCCCCAAGACGGTTTCAACATCCCTGCTGATTGGAAAACCCACGAGGATTCGTACGTTTGACTCGAGTACACATTGATCCTTGGTGACGTCTCCTTCAGGTGGAAATATGTCCGAACCATCGGGATCGATGCCAACTTCCATGCCCAACATGTTGCATCGTCGACTTTGGGGCAAGACGAACACATATCCACGGGATCAGGATTCATGGTAACCCCCGGCCCTTTCAACGACTATCTAAAGAGGGCTGGTGCGTACGACAAACCAGAGGTGAGCTTGAACGATTCCAGGGGTGTGCACGCCTAACTTGAATCTAGGCAAACCTCCCAAAATGTCACTCCCACCATGCGGCGAGCAATCGAAACCTTGACCGGACGAACTTGGATGTTACGGGCATCGTCTCTGTCTGCTGCGCACGCCACGGGTGTTGGTACCCGCATTCCTGTGCAGACCTCCAAAAAGGAGAACGGTATGTGGGCGTCTGCACCCCCGGGCCCCTGCTTTCTAACCATGGATGAGTTGGCAGGCATATCAACGTCGACTATGTCGTGAACCAGGCTCTGACCTACAAGATGGACAAGATAGAGCGCGTTCTCATGCTGTACGACATCATGTGTCAATACGGCGTATACTTCATGGAACGGTTTATGCGTAACCCAGACGAGCTCACTCTTCCCAAGTTCAAGGAGATCCTGAAAGGCGTCGGGAAATGGCACATCCAAGGACACGTCGACACCTGCCTTCCAAAGTTCTCTCCATCGTTCATCTGGGGAATTGGGAACGTTGACGGCGAGATAGTAGAGACCTTATGGTCCCTCTTGAATCTCATCGCCCGTAGCGGTCGCCAGATGACCCTCCCTTCACGCGCGGAACTCATGGATGCTCATATGAACGACAACAACTACAAGAAAATGATCGGCATGGGTGAGTCTCTCCTCCGCATAGGTCCCATGGGTTCGTGCTCATATCGTGTGAGCAGCCGCGGCGTTGGTAAGAAAGTGGAAGAAGGGCCAAGTTGAGTTCAAGACTCGCGATGCAGAGTGCGCCCGTCTCCGGGTGTCGCTGGATGATGAGACCCGCCATGGATGGGAGGTCGACGCCCGAGCAGCCCAGGCAGCCAGGAATGAGGATGTTAATGAGATGAAGATCTTCGAGGTCCGGTCCCATACAGGTGTGTCAACTACTGGATCGAATTCTCAGAAGCATGCTTAGCTCACGTCCGGGGGTCAGCACCGTCCCGACAACAGGTGGAAGGCGAACTTATCGACGAAGAGACCTCCCGGAGGGACAACGGCGGACTTGCGGAAACAATCGCGAAAGGCATCCGATTGCAAGAGGAACAGTGCGCCCACCAGTGGATTTGGTCGAGCAGTACTGACTATCTGACTCTGTCATTAGAGTAGCCATCCAGGTTCTCTTGCGACGGGTTGTCAACGACTCGACGGAATGGATTAAGACCAAACGGAGGCGCCAAAAGCTTGCCTACGATATTGAAGAGTATCAGCCAAAGGCCGCGCGGTTCATGGTGGCTCGCCCCGGGTCACTCGAGGCACGACCGCACGCACCACCAACCCGCCTCGGGGAGGATGACGACTCTTGGCAACGGGTTCCTGCAGCCTTGGGAGAGGATACGGTCTCCCCTGAGAACTGGACGATCGTCCTTCCTTCCTCTTTTGGGCGTGATTGGTGCCTTGACCCCCGGAACAAAGTGCTCGTACAGACTGAGCTGAAGCTACGTGTGGCACAAATGGACGACCTCCTCAAAAACCTCCGCATCGACCTCGCCGACAAAGCCTACCGATTCGAAAAGCAAATCAGAACGACAGGAAACTCGCAACAATTGAAAACCAAGGCTTGGAGGCGGTTGAGCGCAGCCGATCGGGAAATGCGCGAGCACGCGCACCGCTACAATGTTGGGTTCCAGGCGTTTCAGCTTCTGCGCCCCGCTCCGGGGGTAGACCCTTCCGGGGTCGACGGCCATCAAGACAAGGTGGAGTCAGCCCTGCAGCGCGAGAAGGATCGGAAATTAGATCGGTATCGACCTCTCTTGCCCGAGCATCTGAAGACTTCGACAACATTGGTCAACGCGAACAACGTGTCTAGCGCGCGCGAGAAGTTGGCATGGTTCTGGGATATTGACGTGGAGAAGCAGGCGGAGAGGGGTGAATGGTTTGCAGAATGTACGTCTCCTTGCGCCTCAACTGACATCAGGGGCTAATTGATGGGGGTTCAGTTTTCCGGGTGCAGTGGCTTACAGCCTGGTCCACTTGGGAACGGGCCAGGGAAGATCTCGTCATATTCGAGTCGGAAATGCACTCGACCGTGAGGGGATTTCTCTTCTACGCCACCCGGTGGGTGGAGCTGGGGAAGCTTCGACGCCGGCTTGGGGAGGAGGAAGGAGCGACGGAGAAGTATTCCGGTCACATCTGCTACGCTCTCCAGGAGACAGAGTGGCTTGAGATGGCAGAGCGCGCCAAGCGGGCGTTTGAGGCGCCCGGCATACTGGGACCTGGCGGAATTCGGATCGAGATTCCTCCCCACTCAGCGGACGAGCACTTTGATCCCTACGCGTAGTCCATATGTAAACATTGCGGCTATTTCATGACGTCCGGGGGTCATAACGTGGTGATCGGCGACCGTATGTGGGTCTCCAGCGTAAACAGATATCCGGTGGTTTTTTTTGTCGGGATGCCCCACGGATATGCTTGGTCAAATACTCCCCGCCATAAATATCTAGTCCACCTCCACCTCCACCTCCACCTCCTCTCCGTCCTCCCGTCGCATGCTTTCCTCCACTACTATGCTCGTCGTCAAACCTTACCGTCAGGTCAAGCCAGGCCCTCTGTGCGCCCTCGACCTCGTGACAAGCCTCACAGGCCCGGGGGCGCTAGCTACAACCTCGCGACCCTCGACGACGACCACTCATTCGACGCTGACGCCTGGCTAGGAAACCCCCCCCCGTACTGGACGACTGTGTGGATGCCGGTGGTGGGTCCGTGGCGGGACATGGACTTTGCATGGTCCGAGGATGCCTTGGAGGTTGTGCAGCCTTTGGAGGACAGCTGGTTCGACGAGGGGATGGTGCGCACTGGTTACTTGATGTGCTGGCCTTTATCTGACCTGTCTTTCTGGCTCGAATAGGTGTGGGTGCCGATGTTCAAAGCACCCGAACCAGTTCGGTTCCTCCACATCCAGTCCGACATCCTCGTCCCTCACCGGCTGGCTGGGATACGTCTGCGCATGCGCAATATGTGGTCGCCGGATTACCTCGTGCGCCTGGATTCACAGGTCCTGCGTGAATGGAGGGTCCTCATGGTGACCGTGGCCCGTCTGCAGAACAAGTATGACTGGCAGGTACGTCCATGAAATCCCGACCTCGTCCCGGGAACTGACTTTGAGTTTGAGTTCGGAGACCTAGAGAGAGTGCCTCCAATGTTCAAATCCCAGTGGACTCGTGACGACAACATCGGCGACCAGGCGACGCACGAGGTGTTCGCTGCATGGTGGGACTTCCTCGTCGGTGACGCCCGCCCCCCCCTCGCTGTTGGAATCGACACCGCGGTGAGAGAGGCGGCGCCCGTGGGTCACAACTGGAAGAAGGTTGCGCACTTCGGCACCGGGGGCATCCTGTGGCTCCTTGCTGCACTTGACCGCTACGCCTCAAGCATCCACAAAGGGACGGTCTACAACGAGGAGATTTACGTCGGCCCATGGTATCGTTGGCGGGGATTTGTGCACGACGTGACGTACACGTTGTCGGTCCTTGAAGGCATCCCAAGGTACGTCGTTGGCGGGTTGTCGGCGATTGTTTACACTAACTCCTTTTCGAAGTGACATCGTCGTCGGGTGGCACCGTACCAAGGTTGAGGATGATGGAATGGAGGCGTTTTAGACTACGTACTCTGAGCTACCAGCATGTTTCCCGCCTTCGATGTAATAGACCTCTGCAATCGCATCCCGTGGGTCCCATACGCCGTTCCGGGGGCGATAATTGTGAGAGTCTTCCGTGTTGGGCGTGATTCGAGTTGTAGCACTGTGCCATGGGTATGACATGCTACACGATCGTCCTAGTCTGGCGACTGCGAACGACGCTCTGCCGGGGTATGAAGGTCAACCTTAGGGCACGAGAAGAAACCCCGGGGGTGCGTGCCCGCGGGATCAAAGGCGTGCATCCATGGGTACAGCTCCACAAGCCAGAGTCTAGGGATTCTAATACAACTTTGACATTACAGAGTAGTACATGTTCATACAGCGCCATACCTCACAATCGCTGGGAAGCCCATCATCTCCATTGCATCTCGCGCGCGGTTCGCCTCCACTTCTGCCTCCCTCCTTCTGGCCTTCACGACGTTCTCATGCAAGTATGTCTTGTTGGTAATAAGTTGGTCCAGGGCGATGACTTGCGTGTTGATGAAGTGGCTGGTGGTGGAGACGAGGTGCTCAGTGTTGGTGGGTTGGAACTCGCCTTGAACGGAGCGGGTCCCTGCAAACAGGATGTTCGGGTGCTCGGTGTAGGGTCCAACCGGCTAGAATATAGTAAGTAGTATTCCGTGCGTGAGGGAGAATGAAAGACGGACCACTGTAAAAGCCCACGAAGTAATGGCATCATTGAGGGATCTGCCCTTGTCTAGGACAGGGCAATCCCCCTGACGGTCCTCCTTCCACCACTCGTTGACGTCGGCACGATGATAAAGTGGGTCGGGGAGCTCGGGGCCGTAGGGTATGATGTCGACGATGTCTTCTATCTTCTCGGGGGTGGTGACGGCGTTGATGGTGGTGTTGACGGCCTGGAGGAAGTCGAAGAAGGGTGCTTGAGGCGGCAAGTAGCGGCCTGAAAGGACACAGTACTGCCCTGCGACATACGACAAGTGGTGCTGGGAGGGTTACAATGTGAGGGAGATACAGAGCTCAGGGGGGTATAAGCACGCACCAATTCTGCCTCAAAGCCGGCCTTCCATGGGGTATTCTCTACACCGCGTTCCAGCACCTCACGCACGGCCCGTCGGATCCATTGGGTGCAATGGTATAGCTCCGCTTGCATGGCCTCCCACTCTTGAAAGCGTCGTTTCCCCTCGAACGTTTTCATGTTGATGGGTGTGAGTTCGATCCGGACGTGTTCCATTTTGGTGGGTGTATGCGGGTGGAGAGGTGTAGAGCAGGAGTGACTGGGGAAAAACGTTGTTGGTATAAAGGATGATCGTTCTAAAAGGACGCTTCGGCTGTTTGCGAAAATCGATCACGTGCCCGATGTTTGTTGCGTTCAAAAGACATAAGTGTGATTGTCGTCCTACCCTTGACTTCCCCCAAATCACACCCGCTATCCTTCGACGGCGATCTCACCTCTATCACAATGCAAAGCGAGTTCCAGTCGAAAGACTACTTCTTCTCAGATGCGATGGACGCCCTCATCGAGTACTTTGGATGGCGACTTGGGAGGGCCGGCAAATACCTCTCCGCAAGGCCCGTGGTGGGGGTAGGGACGGAGTGGGAGATCCCGGGGGTCAAGGTGTCAGTGCAGAACGAGCTGGTGAGTCCCATGTGAGTTATCCTTGGACTTTGAGTGTTTACAGGGGTGAAGAACCTCGTCTTCCGTATCGTTGGATACTGTAGGACGCAGGGACTTACCACCCACGTGCCGGACATTATTGTGCAGGCTGCATCGTATCTCTTGGAGGGGACGGGCGGGGATTGGTCGGCGATCCCATCCTTGGCCGAAGATGGGACGGACCCCCCGGCACTCCCGATCTACCTCCCTTGCTGGTGGTGCTTCGACAATGTGGAGACCCCGTACGACGTTGGGCCCGCCTTTGTGACCTTCGTCACGATGGCTTTTTTGAAGGTGCGTCGTCGTCCGATCGTCGTACGCATGTAGGCTAATCACGAACTCAGGACGAGGATTCGGAGGTGTCAAACACATGGCTCCAGCCGCTGTGGACCCTCGCGCGTCATCTAGATCGTGCGGCCAACACTGCGGTGGACAGTAAGGAGGCAGGGACTCTGGTGCAGGAGGAGAGTATCCAGCGGGCTGATAAGCATGCGGGTGTTTGGGCTGAGTTACATGGGGGTCTGAGTGCGGTGGACAAGTCCTGGGACTCTGGTGAGGAGTAGCTACGCTGAGACCTTGTACTGCTGTATTTTGTAACCCTTGGAGTACAGTGTGGAATCAAATGCGACGACAGTATACCCCCGGAGATATCGACTCGTTCTGTGGCTACAAAATCCATCCCAATACTGGTGACCATGTTTTTATGATATGCCCATTCAACATTCCTGATCCTGCAATACTCGTAGGGAAAGTCAGAGTCTCTCTTCATGGTGATATGCGGGGGTGTAGTAGGGACAACCATCACCTTTGGCACTGGACCCCCGGGTTATGGACGGATAGGGTAAAGATACCGGGGTGACATGTTGCGAGACTCTGATAAAAGGAGAGCTACGAGGAGGTAGAATGGGAAGGCAAGTGGTAGATATTATCCGTAAGGTATCCAACGGTCAACGGGGTAAAGGATCCAGGGAGGTGCACGGCCGACTGCGGCCTATGGGGGTATGGAATGGGGCGGGATCCAGGGGAGATGCACGGCCGACTGCGGCCTATGGGGATGGAATGGGGCGGGATCCAGGGGAGATGCACGGCCGACTGTGGCCCATGGGGATGTGGAATGGGGGAGGATCCTGGGGGAGGTGCTCGGCCGACTGTGGTCTATGGGGGTGTGGAATGGGGGAGTAGACAGGTGGTGTACAGCAGGAGGGCCTCGGTCGACCATTATCCGTGGAGGGTAACATTTGCTGGTGTGGTGGGGAAGGATAAGTCGGCCGGATGATATGAGACATAAGTAGGAGGGTGTCCAGCATATACACCGGCCGACCATGTATCAAGGGCGAGCGGCTGACGTTGGCCGAGCAGGGAACATGGGGATTAGGCATACTCGGCTGACTGTCTATAATAAGGAATTGAC
>SAXG01000021.1:600000-779401 GCA_012932865.1 Amylostereum areolatum
GCCAGTTTGTGTATCGCCCAACAGTCTTGCGCTGATGCAGGTTCGTTCTCCTCACTCCTCCTCCTTGCCTACACGTTTTCCTAATGACGGGGGCCCTTCGTAGTCTATCTACTGCGAGTATGGCCATTCCTGGGCCGACAATGCTACTTGCTCTGACTCTCGCTACAATGTTAGCTGGTTTCTTCTTCGTCTATCGTATCTCATGTGTTTTCAGAAATGCATCGACAATCATCCCTACGTTCTCTATGGCAGCGCACCTTACCACTTCGAACCAGATCCCGAACCCGACCGGCTCTCCGAAGTTCACTGCCCGAGTATCGGCTTCCCTCACTGCGATATGGCAGCACTGGCTTCGTCGATGGGTGCTACCTTCTCACCCCCGATAACTGCGTCAGCCGAAGAGGTACAGTGTCATGACTCGCTCGTATCGCACGGAGGCTCAATATTGTTCACAGAGTCAAATTTATTCTTATTCTCAACCGCAACCATCTCCTGGCAGTCCTATCCCACAAACATATAGCCAGATTTCTTCACCGGATTTCTCACAACACCAGCAAGGCGGATACGAGGCTCTGGGCCCGAATCCCCCCTCAGTACCCTTGCAAGTACCTGGACCAGACGAGATCGAAGACTATCCCTCGAACCGCGCGGAGCCTGTGAGTGTGTCTACTTGTGTATCGTTACGTTGCTCAATCCGTCGGCATTGTAGACCGTATCCGTTCACAGCATTATAGCAAGCGTGTTCGGGATCGACGCAATACCTTATCTTGAACAACTCCTTGGCGCCAACGAGCCAGACAAGTCGCGATACGTTCAGCGTTCCTTCGAACCTCCTTCCCCAGCATTCGGGGTATCTGTTCCCGGCCCTCAACCAGGGGTCGTTCCAAACGACATCACCGTTCAGACACCTGGCAGCAAGTTTGTAAATGTTTATAGCCAAACCCGATGGGTTCCGTACCGCGATACTCAGAGGAAGCAAGAAGGTTCATTAGAGATGCCTATTTTTTTTACTCTTAGGGATGGTTCAATTGGGATCCCCCTCTCGAAGACTGGGACACACGGCGACGTCCTCTACGGGGGGAAAGATTCCGCCTCGCTAGGACGGAAAAAGACAGCTACCATCCGCATAAGGGCGAGTGTGGTCACGGTTTGTCTCCCTACACTAATTTATGGGACGCTTAGATGCACGCATACAACTTGAAGATAGACCATCAAATACAAGTTCCTGCTACCATGGAGAAACTGGTTAAGTGTTTAGGAAGGCTGGTGGACAATGTCCTCGTTGACGTATGGCCGTGTTTAAACCTTCAATTTCCGAGCGTGAGCTTATGTTTCTCGACAGGAGAACGCCACCATCCCGAAGGATGGCCTCGTGATCATTGGTCTCCTCCACGTCGGTCAAGGCAGCTGGCAACTTATCCTTGGTCATGAACAAACAGCATACACATAGGATATTGTCAGCCCATCCCCTTCGATTTTACTGCCTGCAGGTTGCCAAACCAAACAATAGGGGGGTGAATGACTATCCACGGACTTGATCTAGCCCGTTGTGTTGTACCACCGTGAATAACAGGATTATGACCTTGCGATCTTCCATCTCGTTCTAAAAGGGACCTTGCACGACATCCTCGTCAATCAGAACACGACTTGATCATGACGCCCTGGCGATGGCACACCAAATTTGGGAGGTACTTCGATTGCTCCCACGCTCTGTGCCACCAAAGCCCAAAACGTGGTAAACACGCCTCTGTCGATACGGGAGAAGTAAGGCACCCTCTTGACAAAAAGCCTATGAGACCGCTCGGCGCGACTGAGGGGACGCGCCTCTGCGCACCAGGTGGCACAAATGCTTCGAAAGTGCCATTCTTCATCTGAACCCATCGGTCCTTTGGCCAAATGCCGCATTGCCACTTCATGACTACGTAGTCATAAAGCCTCTTCGACATGTTGCACTTACGCCCCCGACCAAGTTTCCCCATACCCAGCCACGCAGATGATCCCCGTTCCCGCACCAGTGACTCCCGAGTCCACTACCTCGTCAACTCCTACTCCGGCGGTTGATAATCAAGTAACCATCTCAACCTTGGAATATATCGTCGTCCATCTAACACTTGCTGAACAGCATCAGCCCTCGGCCCAACCTGATATTTACATTGACGGCTACATCTCGCGAGTGTTCACCCCAGAGGATGCGAAGAAATATGTACAAAACCTATCAAAATACCTGTCCCTCGACGGCAACCTCGTGGACAATCCCGTTTTCCGTGACAGCACCAACTCATTTTGTCTCCTCCATCAGTCCGACGACACCGTGATTGACTACCCAAACCCAGTCAACGCTTCTCTCACCTATGGAACCGTGGTCCCCCAAAGGATATGGCTACCCAAGGAAACCCGCCGTCATTGGACCACCACAAATGCGCCTGCGATGGACCTCAACCCGCCTTTGTGGTTCCTGAAACCCGATGGCTCGCCGGGAATTCCGTTGCCCCATGTAGTCCCCTATCCCCGCTCGGAGACGTGGTCGGACGGTGTGTTGAAAGACCCTGGCAAAAAAATTGAAATCAACAACTGTCCGAGTGGTGCCGTGCTTTATGTTGCCGTGCGTGTCTCCATCTGTATCGACGACAAAAACTCACCGAGATCGTAGTGGCCTGGGTACGAGGACTGGACAGGGGCCGCAGGGTCGTTGAAGCTGAAGCAAGCCAAAGGCGTGTCCATGTCTCAGCTAGCCCTGAACGTGGGGCGAGAGTTGAGGAAGTTCGTGGCTGTTCGTTTTTTCCCAGTTCATGTCGCGCATCCTGTGCTGATCGTTCTCAGGACCATGAACACGTCCCTCCAACAGAGCACCCGGAATGGGCTCTTGGAACAGGAAGAATCACCGCAGATGATATCCTCCTCGTCGGACTGCTCCATACGTCGCCTGGCCGGTGGCAGCCTATTTTGCAGTTGAACAGACACATCATCAGCGACTGCATTCGCCTTGGAGTCGGAAGATCTCTTTGAAAGCGAACAGCTAGATCGCATCGCCAAATTGCTCGATGAGTGTTGCTATACACCTCCGGAGGACTAATGGTCGGATATTTCACGTTCAGAGATGCGCCTTGTAGGCAAACATGTGTCAATATTAATATAATACATACAATAATATGTTGCAGGGAAAGGGAATGATGCTTGTGATGTGTGATGTGATTCGACCATTACCAGAAGTAAGTGGTTGAAGGAGAATGTCCTTGGGCGACGCGAAGCAGGTTCACGTTGGATGTTAAACTCGAGAACTACACAATCATGATTAACAGGTTGCAATCATACAACAGAAGACGCACCGCATTGCCCACAAAAGCTTGTGCTCTGCTCGCGATGAGCATGTCCATAGCCTGGGACACGAACTTTTGCTCCGATGTGATCTGGAGATCACGACTAGTCAAAATACTCGTCCAACCAGCCTCGTTCCTCAGGGCCCGCTCAAGTTTCTTTAGCCAGTCGGGTTGAGCATTCGTCAACACGTATATCCGGTCTGGGGAACCGCCCAAAGCCCTCCGTACGCGCAAGACCTTCGTCACGATCTCGGGAATGTCGGGAAAGCAATGCGCATCGTAAAATGCTTCAAGCTCGTTTTCCTCTTCGGGAAGTGAATATTGGTCGTTGAAATCCGAACGGACATTGAACCCGTTATAAGAGGAACGAAACTTGGTGAGGTATTTGCAATGGTCCTTGAAGTCGCCTCTCCGGATGTGCAGAGCGATCAGGCCCGAGAGCGCGCTAGTATCGGACGCATGTTCGAGCGAGGGGTGAATACGTTCGTGGTTTGTTTCGACCCCGGACACGACAAGCGAGGACCACGCCCATTGCGTAAGGATAGGCGAGTTCATCAGTTCTGGCCAGACGGTGGATATGCGGCCTGCGTCGCCAAAGAGCCTACATCAACGTGAGCGCAGATGCTTTGAATACACAAGGATATACCAACATATAGTCGAACATGGGCTTGTTCACGAACTCCACGCAGTTGTCGGGTGTGTGTCCGCAGTCTAGCAACGTAGTGGTCGATGATAGTCGTCGCCGATGCCCATGCAAGGTCACCTTTAGAAGGGTCGATCTCGATTATGGTGCGTTTGGTACAGACTTCGTCGAAGAACTCGAACGCGACGGCAGGAGGAGTGTTGTAGGATGGTGGAAATTCATCGCCAGCGATGGGACCTACGCAATACCGGATTAGGTCGAGCAATGGCAAGGTCAGGGCAAACGCACCAGCGGCAAACGCAGTGATGGGTATACGCGAAGGAGTCAAGCCGCTCCCGAATCGTGAGTATTCTCCATGGACATCCCACGTGTAGTTGTAAAAAACGAATCTGCAGGCGTCGTCAGTTACAGCATTGAGAGGGGGACGAAATTGCAAGTGTCGGTCCACGATCGCCGCCGGCATCAAAGGAACGCGACACAGGAGAATCGAGCTTGTGACGAATTGCTCATTGCCAGAGAAAAAATAACACACGTTCTATCAGCCTTGTACGCGACATGCGCGTTCATAATCATCTCTTGCATGGCATTTCCCCACCCCAGATCTATGGAACATGTTAGTGCACGCGCACGCGTAATCGAGGAATAACGCACGAGTAACATGGTTCGAAAAGCGCACGTACTTTCCAAACCGTCCTTGAGGATACCGCAAGTCAGGGTTGTTTTGCGGCAAGGCTAGCTCCTTCTTGTGCCATTCTCGATAGGTTGGTGGTTTCTCCGTGCGGTCGAGGACAATGCTAGAATAAAGGAAATAGAGAAATGCGGCGCCCACTGCGATGACTACAAATCGCCCGCGACGCGTCAAGGTTTGTTGTGCTATGCGCTCATGGATCTTGGCGATACTGGGGAAGGGAAGGCCGACAGCTGGGGACATCAGGCAATGGCGCGGATAATGAGGAGGCAATTAACCTGTGTACTGGTTATTATGTCCAATCATACACACTGCAGTCGGCGCTGACAGGAAAGAAGGAGCTCGAGAAACCCGACGGATGAAGATGAAGTAGGCGATGTTCAGGTGAAAGCTGGTCGACACGCCGATGCGCAGCTCTTCGTCAAGTTCAGCGAAGCGCGGACGCAAATAGGGACAAATATATACACAGGCCGACGGGCACACCGATCCAAGATTAAGTACATATTCCAAGCCATAAGTAACATACTTGGTATAAACACTACGTCGACGTCCACATCTATGCTGTCCCGCGCCTATGCCTCTTTGACGGGTTTCTTGGCCTTCTTTCCTTTCTTTTTCTTTTCTACGGAAGTCGGTGCATCTCCGGGCGCAGGGGCCTCGTTCTCCACATCGTACGCCGCTAAGTAAACGACGAATGACGACGCGACGGCGGACAAAGAGCCAAACGCGTAGCCGACAAACGCGCCGATCAAAGGCGTGAGAGGGTAAGCCTGGTAAAAGTGAGTAGGATCGGCGACATGTACCAAGTCCACAAACCTGCCACGGCCTGTCCCAGTCCAGCCCTATTGGGATCACCCCCGTCCATGCCCCCATCAAGGCCCCTATGGAAGGATAGACAATCGCACGCTCAACAGCAGACCGAGGACTAGACGCGTGGTGAGATACAGACGGCATGGCATTGGTACAAAACACACCTGCGCTCTGCAAACAAACGTACCCACGTGTTATTCAACACCAACGTAGTGCTTGCATTGTGAGGTGTGTTCTTCGCGTTGAAGAGTAGGGGAAGCTGGATGGGAAACGACGGTGGACCAAGGGCATATGCTGGTGTGAGGGTGGTGAGGATGGCAAGGGAAAGCGCGAAGAGGTATGTATGCGGTAAATGTGTGGAGATCGGAGCACCAAAGAGGACGATCACGAAGCAAAATGCCAGGGACGCGTAGAATGTGAAAACACCAGCATTCCACATGTCCTAGGAGGGCCGATGGTCAGTGGCGTCCTGGTCAGTGATATGAATACCACGTACCGCCCGCTGTCCCGAGTCACGCATGCGCTCACTGATTCCCACTCCTATTTTGCCTTCTCTAATCCATTCGCGTATGCTTCCTGCCCACCATCCGACGACAAGTGCGCTTCCAAGGACTGCCCACGCAGCAGTGAACGCAGGGCGAGTAGGTGAGAGGTTCTAAGAAAGGGTGCTGTGGCTTGTCCAAGTTTCGTGTCGGACCAGCAGGCTTCAGCACGGCAGTCCTTGGGAGGAGAAAGAGAGAAACGAGTAGGAGGATAGTGTGTACGAGAACATGCGCAGGATATTGACTAGGGAAAGAATGTGGGGCTGTGGGTGCAGAGCTAGCGTCAGACTCAGGAATGCTGGTAGGGCTTTGTGGAACGTGTAGGCGGGGAGAGCGCGCTTATGAACGTTCGTCTGAGGCTTGCCATCGTTGATAGCTAGAGAGGTAACCCGGTACAACTGGCATACAACTTGGGTGAGTGTAAGACAGTACTGAGACTGCGCGTGAGGGCCTTGCACGTGCATATGTGTCACGTCAAATTGGTAATTGCAGTCTTCAACTTCAAGCTTGGAGATTCTGAGAATCACTGAGGTCGAGGTGCAAAAGAGGGTTGGTATATTTCGTCCAAGCGAATAGAGACTAGCTATACGCTGTCATCCTCGTGTCAAAGAGAGCCACGGCCAGGTGGTCGACGAACCGCCACCCTCCGTTCCGGGGGCAAAGGGGGTAAAACTACGACAAGAAAACCAGGAGGTGCGAAGTAAACGTAGAAGGTGGATGAAGATCGAATGTAGGGATACAGAGGTGGGGGGACGTGCAAGAAACCCGTGATATCGTGCGGCAAACATGAGACCAATATAACGTGAGGAAGCAGCGCAGTTAAAGCGCTACAAAAGCCCCGAGGGCGGCAGCGCCAACGACGAGGAAGTTAACCGAATGGGCAAGGGCTCCATTGCCTTGGCCGCTTGATGACGAGCTGTGACAGTACAGAATGGTCAAATAACGCCCACAGCAAAACAGAAAAGAGGGCACGAACCTAGACGATGTCGAGGTTGGCGACACAGACGCTGATGGAGAAGTTGCCGTCGGAGAAGACGCGGCAGATGTACTAGACGGAGATGCAGTGGACCGACGACGTCAAGGTAACGTGCTGGAAGCGATATTAGGCTCTTGCCTGGTAGGGGCAAGTGGGGGAAGGATACGCACCACAGCGAGACAGGATTGGCGGGCCACATTGTTGGCGTCCGCAAGGTCGTCGCCAGAACACGACGTGCTTGAAGCACTGGCTGGTCGAACTGATGAAGTCGGCGTTGTGGCACAAACAGTCGAGGTCGGACACAGAGCATGAGCCGATCTGAGCGCTGGCAATGCAAGGTTGAGCGCAGGCTGGTGTGGCAGAGGAATTATTAGTGTAGAGTTATAAAGAATGAAGACTGTGTCATACTGGGGTAACCACCCTGGCGACGATGAAGAGCGGAAGCCGAGGCGGAGGCGACGAGGGCGGCAAGGACGAGTGTGAAGCGCATTGTGATGAGATTGAGGGGATAGAGGAGAGGTTAGGGTGCTGAAGGGCGGGGAAGTGCGAAGGCTCGAAAGGAGACGAAGAAAGGGAGTGGCGCGCGCCAGGCTTTATACTGTTGAAGATGCCGGTCAGAGAGTGAACGTTTGAAGCCAAACAAAAGCTGATCAGCCTTTGAGTAAGTTCCTGAGCTGTGGGTCGGCTAGCTGGGTGCCTCGTGCCGGTACGGAGCACAAAGCGAGAAGAGGGTCGGGGTCGAGGGGCGGCCAGGGACAAAGGGCGAAACGCGAATGGAGCACACGCAAGTCCATTGTACTCGACGGGCGCACAAAAGGACAATCAAAGCCAGAGTACAAAGGGAAGCGCCATCCTCAGCACAATGAACTTTCCCATCACGGCATTTCCCGGATTTCTCCCACAGACCACTTCCTCTCGCTTCCTCCTTTTCGGGGAGACATCTCTTGCATTGTGCAGGTCCGTCAGCTCCTGGCGTCCGCAACGTACGCGGCCATGCTCTAAAATGCGGTTACATCAGGGTCTCAATTGGAGAGCCAATGGGTCCAAAATGGGTCACCTTGGAATTGCGGCAAGCTATCACGTGACCGTGTTTTTGTACTGTATAGATGCTCCGGGATAGACCGAAGGAAGCGCACGTGACCTCATGGTCATCGACGTATCCTTCCCCCAGACTTTGAAGCAAAAGTTCCCGTCCCCGTCGCGCGCGATATCCTCAAGACATGGTTGTACGTCCATTATCCGTCGCCTCGTCGCCTTACTGCTGACGATCTTGCTTCTCTTTGTAGGGCACCAAGAAAACAAAGGTGCGCCCCCCATCCATTTCGACTGTAATCCCCTCTCGCTCATCGATCTCGTACTCAGACCGGCGGTAAGACGCGCTCCGCACTCCAGGACGTCGTCACCCGCGAGTACACGATTCACCTTCACAAATACGTCCACGGACGCTCCTTCAAAAAGCGCGCACCGGCCGCCGTAAAGTCCGTTGTAGCCTTCGCGCAGAAGGCGATGGGCACCTCCGATATTCGCATCGACCCCAAGCTCAACCAGGCGCTTTGGGAGCGTGGCGTTAAGAGTGTTCCTCATCGGATCCGGGTCAAGCTTGAACGTGAGTTTCCGTCCTAAAGTGCAGTTCTCGGTCTGGGTGGATGTTGGGCGAGGCGAGTGTTGGAGGTTGGGCAGGACGATATGGGACAGATGGGAAGGGACGGAAGGCAGGACATGGTTCTAATCGTTATGCTTACAGGCAAACGTAACGACTGAGGAGAACGCGAAGGAGAAGTTGTTCACTTACGCTTCGCACGTCGTTGTCCCCTCCTTCAAGGTACGTGTTGTCTTGCGCTTGATTTCGTCTCAGCTGACTTTTCACACCTACAGGGTCTCAACACGGTCGTTGTCGATGCAGAGTAAATGCCACGCGGTGCCGACTTTGTCCTGTTGTCCTTTCTCCTTTGTATTTCCTCCCCATTACGCTCTCATGCATGTATGCACATACATTTCTTCACATGCGCACCCAATCCCATGAACATGGAAAATCCACTCGCTGAAGCACGTGCTTGATCTTATGCACTTATCTTGACTTGCACAGGAGCTGCGTTTTTTAAGTATGATCGCCTGGTCAGGTTCGCTGCTCCGGCACGCATGTCTTGGTACTTATTCGAGACCACGGACATTGACAGTCATAGACCCTCGAAGCCTGAAGCATCTTGAAGCTTGAATGCTTGTGTGATTTCGGTAGATACAACCCACAATTCGGGACGTTGTCGTCGTCACCACACAATATGTACAGCCCATGACATGATCATGGTCATATAGCATGCAGCATGGTTCATAGGTACAAATGCAGAGGGAACCGATAGGCATCGCGCCGTTGCGTCGGAGAGCAGAGAAAGAATATGCAGGGGAAGCAAAAACAATCATCGGCCACCCTTCTGCTGGGACTTGATGACGCGCTTCACGATCTTGGCCTCCTCGATGAGGAAGGCCCGGACAACCCTAATGCTGAGTGGTCAGATCAATGATCCAAAGGGGTAGTGGAGCGCATGCGACGGAATGAACTAGCTGGGGATAGAATAAGACATACCGCGAGCGAACGCAGTCGCCGCATCGCGAACCACCGTACGCGCGGTTGACATGCTTTTGCGTCTTGGAGACAGTCGCATACTCGCGTGGACGGAGCGCAACAACCTACTCAACGAGTCCTGATCAGTAATCGAAACATCATAAACGAATAGGAACGTACTCCGCTAAGCTTGTTGCCACAGTCACCGCACTTGGGGGCAGTAGCGAGCTTTTTGATGTGGTGGTAACGGAGAATACCGCCAGGAGTCTTCACGACGCGGCGACGGCTGGACTTCGTGTTGTACGGTTGGCGCTTGCGGAGAGTGACGCGTTGGGCCATTGCTCTGCGTGGAATGTTAGCGGGAGCGTGTGGATAGTGGCATAGTGAATGGGATATCGAGAGGTGACCACGGGTTTATTGGGGGAGTCTGTGCCTCCTACTCCTGAATAGCCGTACTCGCCATTCGGTCCCATCTCCCAGCGAGCTTCTGAATAATGCTACTCACAATTATACCGCTGAGGGGATGTGTGTCTATGAGGAGGATCAGACTTCAGTGGACTGGCGAATAACGATATACACACTTTGGTCTTGAGGTGCCCGGCGCCGTTCGCGAGACAACGCGAAAACCGACAGCACGGGCGCCTAATGAGCTGTATAGTTGCAACGGCGTACGCCGAGAGCCATACCCTCAGATGACGTAATCTTACCTCCCTCTCCCCACAGAGTCCTCGATGGACGGCGACGAGCGCGGGTTATGTAAGCAGTATTCATTTTCGTCGTCGCGCCAAGTCATCCTCGACTCCTTGTTTCCTCTCACCACGTCCTTCTCTTCTCCCCGTCCTTCACCTGGCCATAACCCCTCATCTGTAATGGGCGACTCCGACGTACCGAGATTTGGACGGCGCGTCAGGGTTTCCGTGGATGTACGAAGGGTTGGGTATGGACTCTCCCTTCGACACTCTCATGTGGGCATCATCCAGAGTCTGGACCATGGTGCGTGTTCTATTCACTTACCGCCCACCTGCCCTCGCGACAGCATTCAGGATTTGCACATGCTCCGGCGCCCCTCTTGTTGTCGCTGGCAGTCGTCCTCACCTTCGCTCGCGGCCTTGAACTTTACTCCTGGTCTTGAACTTTGCTCGTGGTCTTGAACTTTACTCTCGGTCTCTCGATTTTTGCTTGCGGTCTTGGTCCTCGCTCGCGATCTTGGTCCCGACTCGACTCCAACCCAACTATACCTGTGCCTGAGCATCTCGTAGGGATGTACCCTTCCCTCTCCGTGGGTTTGGGTTCGAGCTTCCCAGAAGTTCATGTCTTAGACCAGAGTGTCATCTCGCAGACGACCCTTCGATAAGAACAACCGGCAAGATGTTTATTCTCTTCTGTTCAACAGGAGCTCGGTGCGCAATGCGCATGACTCGTGCTAGCGATACTTATCCTCAGTTGGCGACAGGAGTGTTATATAGCTAAAACAACACTAGGCAGCAGGAGTAGATGCATTGATGCATCGGTATAACGATTCCGCTCCGCTTGGCTTGTAAACATCCGCATCGAACCTGGATTCCTCTAGATTCCTTTTCTGCGCTCCCCGTTGACCGTCATGCCCACGCTGCCACCTTTAGATCATGTCCGAGGATGGTCAAAGCGAGTGGCGATATCCCCCGGAAGTTATTTAGAAGGATGCTTCCGATCTGTACGCTGAGACCCCAACGTTTCTATTCTCCTGAATGAGCTTGGGTCATGTGTTGCCTTCCAGGACTGGACTATCGCCGCCCAATGCGCACCCAGGTGCATATAAATCTACCTGCAGCATTGGTACAGATCTGAGCCTCTTCTCCCTTGCGCCTTCATGATGCAGTCAACTGGTAAGCCCCTTTCCTTGTATCACCTCCCGCATGCGTTGAAGCTCGAGTATGCGTGCAGAGACGGTCTCGCCACGGCGGCAGACTGATGTACTTACCGGTATGCGGTCGTCTCATCCAATCTCGTGCTTTTCGCTGTCATACTTACTTACCTGCGTATTGTTCTGTGTAGAATGTCTGAAGGCTGTTCTGGGTCTCTGGAATCTCGTATGGTGGGTCGTGTGTATCAAGGAATGTGGCATCATTCTAACGCATATATACCAGGTCGGTGGGTGACATCCCGTTCTCAGTGCACGTCTGGGTAACCCAAACATCATCCTCGGTCAGCTGGGCCCCCTCCACATGATCTGGGTGGATCAGTCAAGGTTCTTACTTTCCCTGCACGACTTGATCGTGGGACCACCATAGCTGACAGTGATATGTATACAATGCTGTATGTCTCACAGAGTATGCGTTCCGACTCTCCGCCTTCGGAACGATGCTTGGAGCAGTGTATCTTGCCGCCGCATTCATTCAAGTCCTCGGGTTCCTTGCAGCTATCCGCCTTGTAGGTTCCTTCTTTCTCCCGTTGTAATCGTTATCGCCGCCGCTCACAGGGCCTGGATAGAAACAGGATATGGTGATGCAAGTGGATGCCCTATTCTCGGTGCTGTCCACGACGCTCATCATTGGCGCCGGTGTGCTCCGCGTTGTCGTTCATACGGCTTTGAAGGTGACGTGGTCTGGTTCGGGATTGAGTTTCCTTTCTCAACAGTTGCTTAGACGGATGTTATCGGCGAATGTACTGTGCTTGCCGCAGGACGCATGGTTGAAACGAGGATCGGAATTTGGGGCCCACGCATGGGCATGCTGGCACCTCGGTTTGCTGCCATCTGTGCGTTCTTACTACCGCCCTGACCGCTTATAGCTGATGGATCGTCTCGGATTGCCATGTCAACTATCCTAGTGTGTACCAGAGAATGGAGTCGCGATTCGACGTTCGAGATAATTTCGCTTATGGCCGCTGTCTGTGAGTTTAATCTTGACCTCACGACGGCCCACCTCTCATGCACCTCAATATAGCCGCTCTTCTGGTGATTGTCTCCGTTCTCAACGGCGTTCACAAGGGGGTGCAGCAAGGAGGCAACTTAGAAAGGGGTCAAGATCTCTCCCATGATGGGTGTTCGCACGTATTCCGATCGCAAATGCCTGCCAGGTGTTTCTGCAATGCAGTTGCAGTGCGCTCCGAGTCTGATAAGGGCGTTCTGGTGTGATGGGCGTGTACGTACCGTTCAGACGCATATTAAGGATACTGGTACTTGTAGACCGTTCATTTGTAGGCGTCGCCGACACGCCCGCGATTCAGGTTTCCTGCCAAACATTGTTTTTATATATGTATGTATCCATACAACATGATAAAAGAGAGACCGCTGCTTTTCCGCCGTTAGAAATCCCATACAATGATAATGATACAACGACATCGCGTGTGTCCGATCCAAGCAGTAGGAGTGTGAACACGACCAGCCATTGCCAGGCTGTACCGTGTCCGTCCCTGTTTACGAACTTCAAGAGGGAAGTGGAGAACAGGGTATAATTCTGCCTCCAAAACAGCTGAAAGCTAACCCATCAGTAGACATATTTAACCAAACACAAAAATGGTCCGTACCGCCACTTTAACCATCTCGCGGGGCACCCCCGCCCCTTCCTCGTCCTTTCCCTCGTCCTCTTGCTGGACCACGTGAAGACCCTCCATCGTCCGCAGATCTGGGACCTCCGCCACCCCGACGGCTCTGCTGCTTTGTCTCTCGCTGCAAAATTGCCGGTGCAGGCAGCATTCCTGCCTGTGTTGGTGGTGCAACAGGCGTGACGGGGGCGATGACAGGTACGGATTTCGAAGCCGAGCTGGAAGCCTCCGTCTTCGGTTTACCCTCTTTCTCTTTCCCTTTCCCAGTCTGGGATGGCTCGGAGGCGTCGCCGCCATGCTGACGCTCCCGCTTGGCCTTTTGAACGCCAGCCCCGCTAAGTGCGGCCTCAAACTGGCGAGATGCCAGGCCGAGCATGGGACGAACACGACGGGCGCTGCCAGTAGGCTGCGTTGGTGTGGGCGTAGCTGCATCGGAGGGCGTAGCCGTAGCGTTCGGTGTGGGAGTAGTCGACGCACTAGGTTGATCGGGCTGGGCCTGCTGCTGCTGCTGCTGTTGTTGTTGGCGAGCACCGCGCCCGCTCTTGGGCGTAGACGGCTCGGCCGGAGCTTTGTTGGCAGGACGAGCAGTGGAAGACGAGGACGCTGTAGATTTGGCTTGCGTCTGTGTAGTCTTTTGCGCCGCCGCCTTCTTTGCCGCCTTCTTGCCGATGGTCGCGGTAGAGTCGGGTGCAGCCTTGCTGGAATTGGCAGCAACGTTCCCCTTCTTCTTCCCATCGTCCTTTTTGCTATCCTTGTAGTGCGGGTGGTTGCGGAGAATCGCCTCTTTATCCTTCTGCGCGGACTTCTCGGCTTTGAGGGCTTCCAAGAGAGGTGTTGAAGTCGGCTGAGGGTGAGGAGCGGTGGAGGCGACTGAAGGTGGTGTAAAGAAGGGTCAATCGGACGAGGAATGTGGCAGCCGCACTCAGGTTCTCAAGGAGTTGCTCGGCGTCGTAGGGCTTCGTGGCCGACGATTCGAGTGCCTGCAAGAAGGCAATAAAATCATCATCTAGACAATCACTGCGATGTAAGTTCCCTTGTTATGTGGATGTCAGTATATACATGCCTTTGTCGATGGTACCAATCCTGTTATCGGGTCTCTTCTTCTCCAAAGGTGGTATCTTCTGGTAAGGGGCAAACTCAACCACGGCCTGCGATTCATTTCCTATTCGCGCGCTGTGTGAGCAGAAGAATTCGAGCAAGAATCAACGTACCAGCCTTATCTCGAAAGACATGACCATCATATTCGCGACTGAACTTAGCCACAAGTTCCTCTGTCTTGAACGCGATGTATGCCCGCGAGTGGATGTTCTCCTTGTTCGCTCTTCCGATCACAATCAACAATTCAGCTGAAGATAACAGAGCAAACGACAACACACTTCTTCCTGAGCTTTCCGGGGTAGAAAAACTTCCATGTCGCCGTCTCGTCCGAGACCCATGTTTGGACACTCTGCCAGAAGATGTCCTCAGGGAGATTGGGGGGCAGACGGCGCACGATCGTCTTGAGTCGCTCGTTCGGATTCGATCTGGGCTGTGTCGCACGTTTCTCTGCACGCTTCGATTTGAGGGGTTTCCTAGGGGAATCAGCTGTAGACATGGGCGGGTGTGGGCGCGGGCAACGAGTGAGCCGTGGCGAGAAGCCGGTCTCGGGAAAAGCGCCATCGGCCCGAGTGCCGCGGAGCGGAGTTTGATTCGACCCTTTATGTCGCTGAAAAAAAGTGTTTTTCCTTCAACCTCCTCTTCCACCTCTACCACTTCCCTCAGCGCTATTTTGGTACCGGGACGCGGAGACATCACAGTCCATCATTCCTCCTCGATCTCCCTGGATTTCTTATGGTGAGTTTTAGGTTCCTTCGATTTTCTTCGTCTGCTGGCCGTTCTTTGGCTTTCATGATGACTTCGAATTCACAAATCAAGCTCAACAGTCTTATGGATTTCGCGTCCATCTGCTGACTTCATTCTGCAATACTGATCTTTCTTTTCACCCCATCGTCTCGGTTTCACGACTGGATTCTAATTCTGACTGTTTTTTTTTCGAAGGTCGCCCAATAACTGCATCCCCCGTGAAGGTACCGCCGAAGGTGGATGGATGGCTATACATACACACAGTTTCCCCATTCATGTATTCTCAACACCTACCAATCTACATATCTGTGCTGCTCGTGCTTGTCTTCCGCACCCAGCCATTCATATCACCCCCGGGTGCGAGACTGCAAAGCCTCCAGCAAGGTGCTTGCGATGCTCGTTACGGAAAGTGTGAAAGCGAAAGCTGCAAAGCCCGGTCGTGAATATAATAATACGAAAGGATGGCAAAGTTACAGTGCAGTTCCTCGTTCGAAACTGTTCCGAATCTCCGTCGTGTACTTGTCGTAGTAACGTGCAATCTGGGGGGAACAATGAGTATACGTTTTCGTGGCCTGCCCGAGTGTCAACACGCACTTTCTTGTTGAAAATACGATTGCGCTCGTTGATATACGTGATATCTCCCTCGTCTTCGTTCGCACGTTTCCGGGAGAACTTGCGCTTCTTGTCCACGCTAGACACATAGTCAGGGAGGCTAGAAGGAATCGCGAAAGAGAAGACATACTCCTTGTTGATTTTGCCAATGACCCGGTCGATTGCATCCTCGCTAGGAGTGTTGTCGGCGTAAAGCAAGCTATTCGCATCTCGGTACAGTGACTCCGCGGCAAGCTGTTGTTGTTGACTTGTGGGGACAACCTGAACCTGGCCGTCAGTATGGATCGGCCGCAGAGCAGAGAAGGTGCGGACCTGCATGTTTGACGGTTGCTTGGGGTCGGAGGATGATGAACCTTCGGCCTGGCGAACCAGCGTTCCCGGTGCGAGCCCCATCGCAATCTCCTTCTGACGGTTGTATGCCACCATATCCGGTTGCAAATGGTCAATATCTTTCTTATACTTCCGCCGCGCCGCGTGTGCATCATCTGTCCATGAATGTGATCGACAGTCAGTTTCAAAGGTGGTGAAAGGAATGCAGCCACAACGCACCATGAAACTCAAAGTCTGCCCTCCTTGCCTTCCTGGCAAGTTTCTTCTCCCACTCGTCATTTTCCTCGATAGTCCACTCCCAGTTCTTGGCACGCTCAACGTCTTCTCCACGCTCCTCTGCGTCCGCCTTCGTCCGAAGCATCTCCGCGAGTTTACGTTGCTTCTCTAGCCGTGCAGCATCGCGGACAGTGGTCTTGGATTTCGTAGACTCCTCAATGACAGCCTGGCGGTTGTCACGCGCAGATGACCTCTGCAGAACAGGAGTAAGAGCGAACATTTCAGTAGACAACGTCCAATGGAAACGCACCATCTTAGCCCTCAAACGTTCAAGCTTGGCTTGCCTCTCCTCTGTCGTCAGCTTCTTCGACCCTGTGGATTCGGCATCTCCACCCTCTTCATCTAGTGACTGTGATTGCCGTGTGTTCAATTGAGGTTCGGGGACGGAGACAAAAGCGGATGCAGCTGTGTCTACTGCAGTAGCCATGGCAAGGAAGAGGTTGAACGACGAAAGTTAACCGATATCGGAGAGGTGAGTGAAACCGAAAGCAATGCAGCGTTCTTGCAGTGGAAGTGGCGCCAAACAGGAGAGACACCACGTGACTCCCACCGTGCTGGGACTGCTTTAACTTTCAAGTCAAAGATTGGTGCACCGTACCCCGCGTCGATCTCAACCACTTCCATCACTAGACTCACAGGTTCGACTCAAAAGATTCTAAATCAACGCAACGATCGTTACCTCTAGCCACCCTGACGATTATTTCTATCCCCAATGAGACTCGGCAATCGTCATCATGTCCGACTTTCTACAGGCACTGTATAGCCTTAAGCTCACGCCCGCCCACTTCACCGCGCGCCCACTCTCGAGCTGACTACATCGATTCAATCTTTCAGAATTCCCACCGTATTCCGACTGGGTATAAGTGCTACTTCCGCCTCGATATACTCTTTGCTTCCCCCGTCGACTTTGGTCACCATGCGTTTACCGCTCCCGTTCTTTCTCGTGCCGCTCATTTCTACATTCGTTCTGTCCCAGACGACCGACATCGCTCCAGACCCTACTAGAGAAGGTGTTGCCTCGCCTCTCATGGGAACTGCCACCTTTACTCCGTCCCCCTCTCCTTCGAACTCATACGCGGCAGGATACGGCGGCACGGCAGCCTTCAGCATCGACACAACGGCCAGTGTTGTATCTGGCTGGGGGGTAGGGAGTAACCCCGCGTGCTACGCTTTATGCCTCGCCCAAGTGAGCGTGCCCAACGGCTGCTCCGTCACGGATACCCACTGTCAATGTTTCAGCGAGCAACTCATACAGGCGTGGATTGGGTGTCTGCAGGGAATGTGTCCACCTTCCGACTTTTCCAGTGCCAAGGGGATGCTGTTTTTTACGTGTCCAGGTGCGTATTTATAAACCTGCAGACCCCGTTCAACTTGGACTGAGTCACTGACTACCATCCATACAATTTAGACATCCCACATCAGGAAAAACCTCCCTTACTAAAAATCTACTAATTAGAGGGGGACCTTCCTAATTCCCTGTTCCCGCTGCCAACCTGCAAGGCACTACGTCAACGTAGGTCCCTGTCACCCTTCTGGCCTCAACTATGTATTTGAAGTGCAAATATGAGGTCAATGTCGACGACGGTGCATCGAAATGTGTACGGGGTTTTGTGAGAATAGAGCCCGTTAGTTCACTTTAGGAAGGTCCCCCTCTAACTAGCGCTAATTTGCTGGATTTGTTGATTTTAGTAAGGGAGGTTTTTCCTGATGCACCAGCGTGGGTGCCCGCGCTCACAAGCAATACACCGGCCTCCACGACCACGGGCGCAGCCACACCCTCAGTTTATATCCTCTCTGCGAATGGCAGCGTATCCTCGACGATCGCGCCAGCCACGGCAACAGCGCCTCTGGACTCGACAGTGTCGGCGCAGACAGACGGGACTATCTCGTTACAAGTTTCCACTTACACCGTTTGCGTTATTTTTGCCTGTCTTGGCGCGTCTTTTCTTCTGAGTTGATGTTTTATTTCGTGGGTAATTGGGTTGATTGGGAATCAGGTTGTTATGTTTTTGACATGTTCGTGGAAAGCAAGGGGTTGTTCGACTTAAAGGGATCGTGCAGTGCGCTGTCTTTCCACCTCCCACCTCCCGTCTATGAGACGAAGAGAGATCGATAAATGACTATCAAGTGGACTCACACCATTGATGCGCGCAAAGAGATATGACATTAGTAATTACAACAACAAAGCAAAGTGAGAGGCAAAGAGGGTAACAGTACAGATAGCGAGAAGAGGTCGTGGAAGTCTGGAAGAGGCTGCAAGAGAAACGGTAAGTGGATTAGAACAACACAGGGTCACAAGTAGCGTATTCGAATGGAAGTGCGTAGAGCGGTGGTCGTAAGATCATAATGGCACAAAGCGAGTCGTAAGAAAACCGTAAAAACCAAAAACCAGACGCGGACATGAACATGAACGCGGGAGGCGCAGGAACGCGAACTTGACCCTGAGCCCCTCTCCTCCCGATCTTCCTTGGTGCAGTACCCTAAGCGCTTTAAGCTCGGAGTCGCGACTTCGCAAAACGTTTAAGCCTTGGTGGGGAGACGAGCGACGGGGGTGGCGCCGTCGAGCTCAACGTCGCGGTGGGTGAAGAGGAAGTAGGCGATCCAGCAAGGGCCGGCGAGGAGGTCCATGATACCGAACCAAACCATCTCACCAGTGGGGCTGATGACGTTGCTACCGTCGCAAAGGGCCCAAACGAGGGGGTAGATGAGCCAGAGGAAGGCAATGATGGCGGAGGTGGACATGAACGCAGCACGGGAGCGGCCGGTTGGGCTGGGGAACTCCTGGCGGCCGGTGAAGAAGAACAGGTGGCCACTGCACGGAGAAGATTAGTCGGGCGCAAAGTAAAAAAGAAGGGCACGCTTTACGTACACGATGTAGAACAGTGCAGAAACGCCCATGGAGAAGTAACCCCACTTGTAGGTAGAGTGGACGAGGGCACCGACGAGACCAGCGATCACAACGAAGTCGGCCATGAACAGCGTGCTGAAGATGCTGCCGAGGGGGAATCCAGTGCCGATGAATGTGATGAGGAGCACGAGGGGCGCGTTGATGAACCACTGGATGTAGCGCACATACTGTAGGGCGCAAACTCCGAGTTAGCGAAGGTGATCGAGCGGGAAAAGAAGAGACAAACCCAGATGTCACGAGTAGCATCTTGGCCGTGGCCGCGGGACCATTCAACGGTGATGGGGGTGTGACCGAGGTTGGACGCCATGGAGAAGTACGCGAGGCCGGAGACGGAAAGAATGATAATCGAAAGCTGGTGGAGGAGGAGGTTACGAGGTTTCTACCGAGAAAGAAATCAGTACTGCAGCTGGGGGATGTGCGAAAGCTTTGCTCACGGCGAAAAGACCGAAGATCACCAGCAAGTCGGCGAGCATCATAACGGAGAAGACAGCCCACAGCCAGTCTGAGTCGTGAGTGCTCTGGTGGATGGTCGCATTGGGAGGGTTAAGACCCAAGGCCTTGTTGGCGAGTTCCGCGGGGGTTATGATTGTCATGTTGGTCGTTTATGCCGTGTGGAGGAGGGAAAGGATGAGGGGAGAGAAAGTGAGGAAGAGAAGCTGCTCTGGGAGCTGGTAGGAATGGAGGTGCTCGTTGCCGATGGAGGACATTCCTTCGCCCGGCCGGGGTTTATATGAGGGAGGTATGTTTGGTCATGCGTCTAGTATGATTCCAGTTCGGCGGGGGAGAGGATTGTATGCAGGACGGAGGAAGGCTCGGACGGTCGGTCGGACGGGCACGGTTCCGGGCACGCTAGGGAGGCGTGTATGACGCAATGGAGGACCCCTCTACCCGCGCCGAGTCACTCACAGAACTGTAAGTACGGCGCAAGGAGGGGACAAGAACGCTCTAGAAACGTGGTCCGGATTGTGACGAACGTAAAACCCGAGAGCGCTCACGGCGCATCACTCATCCACGACGTGTCCGCGTTTCCGATGGGCAGGTCGTATTCAAGGACGGTGTCTGTAGCTGAAAAGATCCGAGCAACTGTAGACCAGGTAGTGGGAAGCAGATGATCTACAGTTTGCGGGAGAGGTGAGTCAATAGGGTCGGTTGAATACAGTCAGCTAGGTCAGTCATCCGGTCATAAAAGGGCGAGATCTCCATGGAGGGAGTCCCGTGCGGTCGATGCTCTCGACTTCCGTAGATCCCAGGTGTGGAAGGTAGAGGAGTCGCACGGACAGCAACTTTGGGTTTGGCACAAGGATAAACCTCATACGGAAGGACAATCTTTGGCAACCCGGGAGCGGAAGGATAGGTCGATGCATGGCCTAGACGATCAAGCTTCAAGGTTGGCCAGGTTTCGAGGGAATGAAGGATCCCGACGTGGGTCACCGCTCGGGCTGAGTCGCGAGCGGCATCGCGACTCCTTGAGCAGACCCACAGTTAATTCCGGCACCTTCCGAGTCTCTCCCGCGGGCCGCGGCCCTTTCTTCCAATGTGCGATGTTCGTTCGTCTGCGATCCATCTGTTGCTGGTCTTCACTGCTCTCGCGTCGATTCGGATACACGATATCCATTCAATGGCACAAAACAGCCATGTTCCATCAACCCTGCTGTATGAAGCATGCCAGGCATCATGACTCTTCGTCGGGGATTCATTGGGGCTCATTTGACCTGATTGCTTTCATGGCCTCTCTCTCAGGGTGCATACTGATCCGCTCATCTTTCTTCGAGCTTTTGTCTCCATCTGTCCGGTCCGAACTCGGTCGTCGGCACGGAATCAACATATACTACTCTACATCTGTCCTCCGAGCTTCTGCTCTCCCCGGCGCCTTCACAAGCTTTCGATAGTCGCGCGACCATAAATCGATGCATTCACCCAATTGACATATAAACCCTGGAATGATAAGTAGAAGTCGAAGCCACTAAGTAGACGACCCACCGTGCCCTCCAACGTCCACCCACCCTCCCCTTCAAGGCCGTTCGCCCCTGGTACTGACGGCACCCGTTGCCGTAAGTCATCCTCCTCGTGCGCCACCATGCTTGATTCTGGTCGTTCTCCGTGCTGACCATCCCTTTCCGTACTCCATTAGCTTGCGAACATCGCCGACACCCGACATAGGGGTCGCATCCAGACGAAAGCCCGACTCATCTGCATCCGGGGTCATTATCCTGACTTGCATGCTGAATGCACGTTTCACATCCTCGGAGTTATGATTTCGCGCATATGCACGATGCCTGGCATGGTCGGCGATCTATGTTGTTGGGTATACCAGTTGACGTCGAATGACCCACGCCAGTGTTCATCTCAGTACCACACCCAGAACCGTACGCGTCTTCTACAAACTCACATAGGTTGGCATATTGCGATCCCCGCCCATCTTCTGCGATGCATTCAAAAGCAGGAGCATCCCGTCCTTCCCGTCTTCACCCTTCTGTTGCTCTCACGATTGAAGTCGATATCCATCCGGCGCACTGTTATCATTTTTACGGGTCGAGACGGTAATGTGTTACCTTTGGCCTTAGGGCCTGTTCGGTAAACTTGTGGAGTTGCCAGTTGCCGACAACTCAGTGTAAATTGTCACGTGTCGGTAACTGCTGACACGGATCAATAACATCATGTCGCGCCCCATCCCGACCGTCTCCATCATGCGGGCCTGTCTGGTCACTGTCGACATCATCGCACTCACTGCTCCTCACAGCGAGCAACGATGTTTGGGAGTGAGGCTTCCAATTGTACACCAGAAATCTATCAACGTTATAATCTACCTTATCATGTAAACCTTGGGTGTTGCAAAAAAACTGTTGCTCGCTGTTGCTGACAGCGAGGAAGACGAGGCCGACGGCGGGGAGCACGGCGGTCTGCCACAGGAAGGCGGGTGATGACACAAGTGATTTGTGTCAAGAGTTACCGCCACGTGACAAAGTAGCGGTCACTGCAACTTCGAAAGTTTACCGAACAGGCCCTTAGGCTTCTCAAACATGTAAATCACAGCGTTGAACAAGACCATGACGAAAGAGAAGTCTGTTTGGTTCTAAAACGACCAAGTTGCAGCACCTCCCAATTACGGCACTTCTGTAGGTTCTGCATGCTTCATTCCGTTAATATCTTGTGCAGCTATTGGGTCATCGTTTCTGCTCGTAGATTAATTGCGATTCCTGAATGTGCCGTGAAAATCGACTGCAATAATTTCCTTCCAGTCTTCCTATTTTCAAGCTTTTCGCATGGATGATTTCCTCCTTCAGAACGTTATATGCATACGCTCTGTAAAAACAAAGCACAGGCTATAGCAGCCCGCCATCATGCTCAGAGTTGACGTGATCGATTTTGCCCTGCTCACCTGACGCTCATCGGTACTTTGGGAAATGACCTGACGCGCCTGACGCACCTGACGCGCAGCTTCGGTTTCTCGGCAAATGGACGACATGAGGTTTCTCAACATCTTGACAACGATGGAGAACGAGCTTAGACTCATCGAAAACAAGGCGTATGAAGTCCGTAGCTTCGTGAAATGCTTAGAAATACATTTATCCTTACGCTAGAAAAGATATGACTTGAAAAGACCGCCTCCATGACGAGAGGTAAATGCTTCAAACATTTCGGCCGCTCCTGACGCCTGACAACCTGACGGGCGCTTAAACACCGTCGTCAGGAGCTCAGGTCGTTTCAGGGGCTGTCAGGAGCTGTCAGGTCGTTTCCCAAAGTACTGATGGCTCCCCTACGCTCACCGTTTCGACGCCGACTTTCCCGTATGATAAGATATTTGGCGGGCTCTCTATTTCTTCGTCGAGCGTACTGCTGGTAAAAATGCCTGTGAATCTTGGAATTATCACATAGTCCGGGCGGGCTGCGTATAAATATGCATAGCAATGCAGAGGTCCTGTCATCAGAACGGATTGGGGATCACGTGACCGTGACCGGCTCGTCGGCCGCTCGGTGGACGCGAGATTCACTGGAATGCTTTCTAGAGCTCGTTTGTTACGATCCCTATCCTTGCAGACGAATCGACAAAGCCTTCCTCTGGGTTTGATATCTCAAGTACATTGCGGGATCTTGCAAAAGACTAGACAAGTCCTGAAGATAGCGATGAGCAAGCCATCTTCTAGCTTAGAAAAGAAGCGTGGAGGTGGTAAACACGGCGGAGGAAAGCTACGCGGTCACCCCAAAGACTCGCCCGATGTGCGTATATCCAAAACGTTATCCTGGATTCTACGCCACGGTGCCAAGTCAGAAGGTCTGTACATGCGTCCGGACGGATATGTGCGCGTCGTCGACCTCGTGAGTGTCCAATTTGTACCTTGTCGGCTGTGCGTGCTGAGTAGAAGGAGTGAAGCTATCGACGCCGAAGTTGAAAGGGCAATTGGATCTCGAAGCGATCCAGCAGATTGTCAAACAGGATCAGAAACAGCGATATGGACTACTTATGGGTCCAGACGACGATACCACGGATGCAGGGGAGATTTGGTGGATTCGCGCCAACCAAGGTCACTCCATCAAGGTGTGTCTGAATTCCTACTGTTCGTGACATCTCCTCATACATCTGTCATCCAATAGGCGGTGAATATGGACCTTGAACCCATTCTTTCCGCGTCGGATATCCCTATGGCCGTTCATGGTACGAACAAGAAGGCTTGGACATCAATATGTGCGTCTTTGTTGCATCCGTCCCTCGGCATGCTGATCACGCCCTTACAGCGCAAACCGGCCTCTCGAGAATGAATCGGAATCACATACATCTTGCACAAGGCGTACCCGGCGACGGTGTCATCAGTGGTAAGAGTATCCTATCTATACATTTGTACAACTCAACTATCGGAGTAGGCATGCGTAACTCTGCTCAAGTCTTGATCTACGTGGACGTGCAAAAAGCTCTTGAAGCTGGTCTCAAATTTTTCACATCGGAAAACGGCGTAGTGCTTACGGAGGGAGACGAGCGAGGGCTCCTTCCGATCGAGTTCTTTAGCAAGGTGGAGGACAGAAATGGGCAGCCAGTCGTGGGATGGAGGAAAGAAGGGGCGGTAGTACTCGAGACGTCAGAGTTATAACAACTACGTCTTTATCCGGGCGCTTCGATTTCTAGGTGTAGTCCTCCATGACGTCCGACGCTCGTCATACTTTCTGTGGTTCAAGTGAGTGAACTTTCCTCGGTCACTTGTACTTCTTGCAGCGCATTGAGTTCGCAATATATCCTCATCCACTGTACAACTACTGTGATTGCGATGGAATCCCTTCCGGTGAAGGTGTACAAAAGGGCAAGGGAATCGCGCACAAGCCTTTTACAGGTGCATGCCAGTGGACTCCGGGGTCTGTAACGAAACCCCGTTTTGAATAGCATGACGTTACTTCAAAATATCCAAACAAAAACACTGCCCGTCCCGTGCTTCGTGCAACAGCTCCTTCACCTCTTTCGAGAATCGGAGGAGATACTTGAAAGACAAAGCACCTTCCGGTATAGTTAGTTGTTCTAGCGGAGAGCCAGCTTGGCGTCGGAGGTGCAAGAATGGGAGGAGGGGTCGCATCATTGCGTCGTTCAAACGGCAGTCTGAATCTATGCGCATGATCTGCATCCTCTCGAGACCGTAGAAGGGGGTCCGCGACGGCCTGCCCTTGTTGTGTATATCCGCGACATGGTCCTTGAGAGGCAGGAGGGCGGAGGATCCTACGAATGAGGGAACCAAAGTTTCGTCGATGTCGAAGGTACGGACCCTGTGCTCGTGTGCGAACAGTTGTCTCCACTGCTCCGATGAAGGTTGATAGTGTTTCACAGTCAGGTCTTCCACGTTGTCGAGAGCCCGCACCGACCCAGAATCCATCGACATGGCCTTCCACCAATCGCAGTCGGCGCTGTACATGTGGACGGCTCGATATTCGCCTGCGTCCTCCCGCGACATCCATCTATCGACAAGAATGAAGTTCTCCTGGGTGATGGAGACCTGGATTGGACTGCGGGCCGTGAGGCGGTTGTGGCGACAGAGAAGACGCTGCACGGCGAGATGCGAAAAGGGGGTAGAAGAAACGGAGATTTGGTTGACGGTGTCCGGAATGTCCAACTCCGACGTGAACCTTGCGCACCCAGGCCCGGCGAGTGTGAGTGTATGCAACGATGGAGGTAATATGATGGCACGTCCGCTGGGGAGGATGTTTTCTTCGTCTTGGGATAGGATGAGAACTTCCAACCGGGGCATGGCTAGCAGAATGGGCCCAATATCCGCCCCTAATGTACCTCCGGTACAGTACCGATACAGTGAAGCACGGAAATACGTGATATTGGCCTGAGAAGAAGGGAAGCTTGATAGGGTGCAACGCGATACGTGTAGACGTTCAAGGTTAGGAGCCCGCAATTGTTTCCAGAATGGAATGGGGATTTCGAGTAAAGCACGGCCATTGGGGGGTCTAGCGACCAGGGATAGCTCGCGTAGGCCAGGCATAGGACGTTCGCAGAGGCTCTTCAGGCTTTGATGAATACTGTCGAAATCGGGGGAGGATTGGACAAGTGTTACGCCCCGGATGCGTTGACGTTGACCAGTCGGGGGAGCTGATAACATCTTCTTGACATTGCTGTAAATCGCATTGTTCCACGCTGGACCATTCTTAAAATGGACAAAAATAGATAACGGAATGGACCGGGAAAGAGAAAGGGCTTTTTCTTGCCAGAACATTGGTAGTTCAGAACAGTTGACGTTCGTCCATAGGGATGGTGTATCGAATGCTATCTGTGGAGGAGGACCTGACGTTATGACGTTTGATCACCGGAGATCAGGGAGTAGTTAACACGACGAACCTCTCGGAAGTGGTGGGAAATCTGAGTGAGCTTGATCCATCCAGGATCCCACCTTGTACAGTTCTTGCACATTGCATGAGGATCTGGGCGAGGAGGGTGCGCGAAACGCTCGGTCTGGACCTGATCTGGGCGGTTGGGTGGACAGGATGCCAAACGTCTCTAGTAAACCCAAAAACGGTGGTCAAGACCTCTGTCGGAAGGCGATAAATCTTGGACACCATGACATTGCGGCGGCGGCTTGTTTCAAACAATGCGCGGTGCATAGCTTGGAATTCTTCCTCTAGCGCATTGTCTGTGAACATCTCTCCCTCAGGAAAGAAACGAGCACGTATAGCTGAGGTCCAAAATTCACTGACGTATAAATGTATTAGCATACGTGAGATCCAGAGATGCATACATCAATTACCTGGATGGAACTCTGGACTCCATTTCCTTTAGTGTCTCCTGCCACGTACGTCACGGTTTCAGGAATCTCTTGAGGATGAATACGTGGCACCAAGGATGAATATGCTTCAAAGATTTTCGAACATGCGGATTGCGTGCGGTGGAACGTCTGGCTGTGTTGAACGGGATACAGCTGTAAGAGTGGAAGACGTAGGCGCACTGAAGCGAGGAGGTTGATTGGAAAGTGCTCAAGGTCTTATCGATCGCGGCACCGGAATGTCACCAGAATCCATTCATGCAACCGTATTTCTTGAACACCCCGTCAAAACTGCAACAAAGTTGGATTGCATGCCATACGTGTGTTATACATGTACAGACTGGATGAGCATATTACTAGCTACATGTGGGCTATCATACAAACTATCGTACACGTAACCGGACAGCCTCTACTAGAATACAGTAAGTTCACAATAAATTAACTGCTAACGGATGCGATGCTTTGAACACTGAAAGCGACTTAAAACCCCATGAGAAACATACGAAAGGCGAAAGCATAGCGTCCGGTCAGCATAATGCAAAGATGCTTGTCGAATGTGGTATATGTGCTTCGCAAGTGGTGAGAGGTCATGCGATGTTGAACACACGCTCAACTGTGGCGGTGGTAGGGCACCGGCTTCCTCGAAACGCTGCGGTGCCTTCGCCCATCGCGGTAACCTGAACGGAATATCAGCATTCCTGTTGTCAAAACAGCTAGCATCGGACTACTCACCCCCGTTCCGCTCGTAGCCGTCCAAGCTTTCGTCCGTATCACTCCCGCTGGCAGACGGAGAGCTTCTCATGGCTTCGGCGCCAGCAAGGAAGCCCTTGACGAACTCCAGATTTTCTTCCACCATCTCTGCGTCAACGCCGTAACCTTCAAGTTTCTGCAACAATTTCGTCCACTCTGGCGCGACGTTCCAGCTCGAGTCCACATACCCGTGTTCGTCGGTTCCCATGTGTGCGACGTGAACGAAAGAGTCGGGAACAGGCGAGGAGATGGTGGAGAGTTTGATAGGATGACGTTGGCCGCGTGAAGAGAATATGGACTTCGACGACTTTTTGGGTGTGGGTTTTTGGATGGCTAAAGGTAGTCGGAAACGATGAACATCGAAAGATGATACAGGTGGAATGAAACTGACGAATTTCGACGATACGCTCTGTAACCTCTTGGAGGAATATGGCCGCATCTTCGTCCTCGTCGAATCGGAAGCCGAATTTGCGGCTCTGAAGGAATTGTCGGCAGGGAGAAACGAGACGCGATGGATTGGCATACCTTGCCCCCGAAGACATGAAAGAACGGCTTCTCTGCTTCGTACTCGATGATCTCCCGCACCTCATGTGCCCAAACGATGGTACCCTTGCGGAGGTCGACGAGGCGGAACCAGTAGCTGGTTACATAGGTGTTCCGGTCGAATGTGTTCATCGGTACATGATTGTCGTAGCCGAAGACAACGACGCCCTTGAGGCCGGTGTACGACCATTCCTGCTCAGGGGCACCGAATGCGGCATGGTAGATGCGGGCGGGAGCGGCGGTGATGATCTTATTTGTGGCGGTAGGGAGGATGGTGAGGAGGCGGTAATGGTCGTCGCGAGATAGTGCAAACGTTGAGAAAGTCATGATGATATGAGGGACCGAGTGCTAAGTGTGCCTATATTGTATGAGGAATGCCGAAAGTGGGAGAAGTGGGATGGTTGGTTGACAGACCGTCGTCGGGGCTTATATATCTCTAAATTCTTTCATCAGACATGTGGTCGTTCCGGCAGATGAGGAGAAAGAAACCTGCATCGTGCGAGGCTCGTGGCGGAGATGACCACTTGATGCGGTAGAGCGCGCACGGCCACCCTAGAACATCTCAGCCCATGCAGGTGAAGCGAGGCCAATTGCAGCGCCGGATCCATCGACGCCCGCCCGATGAACCAAAAGCGCGATCTAGAACAGCATCTTGACGTGGCAGCCCCCGGTCAGTTCGTGTACGATACCCGAACGCAGGCGAGAACCTTACCCAAGTGGTCATTTAGGTCATACCGTCTACCGATGGAATTACAGGGCACAGCGAATGAGAAAACCTGACTTTCAAAACGAGATTCTCGGCCTTGCTTGAAACGGGTGGGGCGGCAATCTAGGCGCAGAAGGGATCAGCGAGGCATTCAGCAGAAACTCTCGCCCGCAGGATCAGCATAGGTCAACCGCGCCAGCCCGTCGTTAGGATATGTTTTGCACTCTTGATATGTTTTGGGGGGTGCCCCTAGCTCCGACGTCATCGCTTTGCATGAGAAAGAGCCGCCCGAAGGGGCGATAGATAGCATTATTAGCAGACATTGGGCGTTAGGTCGGATGCTGCAACTCGGACTCCTGCGATACCTTCGGAGGCGGGAAGCCCACGCTGTTGTATCACTCGCTTAGGTGGCCCAGAACGCGCCCCTCGGACACGAGGTATACACGTTTTGCTCCTCGTGAGCTAAAGAAAACTCCAAGACCCTAAACGAAAAAGCATCAGCCCAATAAGCGCGGTCAACTAGGGTGGCCACACCTGCACTTTTGACATTGAAACAGGTCATAAGAAGGAACTTCTAGGTTCAAGCTGGTCAGCAGATGTGCAGATACCCCGCCTGAGAAGACACGCACCTTGGGGTTAGGGGCTGTTTCTCGGTCAGAAACATGCTCGATTGGGCCCGCGCGTAAAACGAGGCAGACTCAGCATCGCTGCGCAGTTGCTTTGTTTTTAAGTGGCAGATAAAAGGAAGGGAAAGACCGCTGAGAGCATGTTTTCAAGCCTGCGAGGCTGTTGAGCACCGGTTTGAGCACGAAAAACAGCCCTACACTGCGTCGTCAGGAGCGATGCACTACGCGAGGGAGAAGCTCGAACGCACCAAGGGTACGGATCCCGAAGGTTTGGACGGCGACGTGAATTTATTCGAACTGTGTGCTTTCGGTACCCGGTGACTCGAAAACACCAAGGTTTCATTCGGCCGCCCTGAAGCCTATCGGCGAAGGCCGCGTGTTGTAACCTGCTAGTAAACTCTATGTATTCATGGGAAGGGCGATAAGAAGTTTGTGTCGATCGACCGTCGAGCTCGTGCGCCGCCTGGCAGGCAAAAGAAGACCCGCAGACGTAGATGACGCATGTCTACCAGGAACGGAGCAAGCAGAGTCGCAAGGCCATACACGTATGGTGGGCAAGCGGCGACGAAAATAGAGCTGCCATGAATAAGGACTGTCGTGGACCATCAGAGAGCTCCGATGAGACCAGAGTAGAGTCTAATACTCACGTATACACCGCGGTCTCCAGGTCGCGGAGATAAGCCCGCCTGCTGACACGCCCTCACCATGGTTCCAACCGGACTGAAGAAACTGCAGGAACCCGATGAAATGTATAACAGGAAGAAATGACGTCGTGCGTCCTGGAAGGCCGAGGTAATCACTGAGGGTGGCCCGGATTCGGTGGTAATTGCTCAACGGGTCACCAGAGATCGGCCGCCTTGCAAGTGTCACACTACTGACCAGACTTGGGCCCGACGGTTGTTGATAAACAGCAACGCTGTGTTCATGCTCCGACTCCAGAGAACCGCGACTTCTATACGGGCACTGAAGTAAGGTTAGTTCACGGTCTTGTATGCGCCACACAATCATAGTTGTACGCACCTGTCATATAGACGGTTTATGCAGACATGACGCACGTATCCGCGCCCGCATTGCATTGCGAGATAAGATCTAGTTTGGAAGAAGACGGACGGGTTGCCACCGCTTCTTGAATTCGGTGCTCCGGGTGCGCTTGGTTGAATGCATTGGGGCACAAGGTTCGAGCTCTTTGACGACTGCACATGCGCTATCGATGCAAGAATCGATGGGCAGAGTCAGCATGCAGGACATCTAGTCGAATTTGAACACTCACCATTCAGCGAAGAGTCTCTCTGAAGCACATAAGCTAACGCAGTGGCCACGAGGGGTCCACGCTAAGCAACGAGTGCGCACTAGCGATAACTGTGAGCCGCGATGGCTTGCGCCGTACCAGCAGATCGTCTGAGGTGCTTGTCCGTCCATTATAACAGCACTTTCGCCCGTGTACGTCGATGAGGCACCGCGGCTGGCTTCTAAAGACGTAACATCACCTACCGACGCGCGTGGTGAACGCGTTGTCGAATCTTCCGTGGTCCATGCTCAGCACGAACACGACCGCGGCCGTCTTCAGAGTACGTCGAGACTGGGCCTGTTCCTCCAGAATAGGCCGCCGCCACACTGCTGCACACGATCCCGGACCGGTGCTTACAGTCATAGTCAATATTTGGATCGACGAGGGGATCTCCTTGTTTGACAGTTCCAGCCAGTCAGTTTCACTAAATCACCGTCAAACTGAACAAAACTGACCTGCAACAAAGCGAGGTGCGAGGCAGATCGGGAAACGTGCTGTATACGTGACTTCTTGTCTTGCTACGGATAATTAAAACCGATATGAACATAACGCGGTGCTTTTCCCACCTGACAGAAGCGACCATCTTCACACAGTCAGGCGAAAGAAGGGTATGCACGATGGACTCACGGGTTCTGATGACAAGCACCAACGTGGATAACCTGGTTGAAAGAAGTTCGATCAGTGGTGTACACAGGGCAGGTACCTGGACGCTGGCTGTTGGAGTGCGCGCTCAGTACTGTATCAGATGAAACCGTGTTCTGCTTGAAACGACGCGGAAACCCATTCTGCTCGCACCGAGGAGGTGCTGCTGGCGAAAAACTCTTCCTTATTAACAGGTGCGACTCGGGGACTAATAACCGCCTTGGCGAGCACGAGAAGCCCACAGAGAGTGAACATACTTAATGCCTGGAATGCATTGTGCAGAAAACTAGTTCAAGTCGCGGGGGCCAATCGCATCCCATGGTTGGTGTCCTGGAAATGATACATTTGATGTTCTGTTCGTGACCTTCCTGATAATACAAACAAGGAAACGGATACGTTGGACGAGGTAGGTCAAAAAAATCGAGAAGGGTCCAGAACATCGAGGTCGGCACAACGTATTTTGCCTTCCAGTACCAGCTCGCTGACAGCTTTCGCTGTCCCAGGCGCGTTGCAGATACCCTTACGGAGCAGAGCACGATTGGATCAGTTATTACGACACGCCGATGGCTATTAAGTAAACGCACCCAGCATGTATGCCCCGTCGCGACTACCAGCCCTTTCATCCCTGGGACCTCACCAACGATCGGGCCACCCTCACCCTCCACGACAGGAAGGTAGCAGGCCTGGCGTCGTTCGATCCCCTCCAGGGCCCAGCTCTCGATAACCCCGGTTTTTGTGACCCATTCCCAGATTTCCTCACATGCGTGCGGGTCCACATCTACCTCGTCGACGGTTTGAGGGAGTGGAACTCTGGTATCGCCGGGGCCGCACACGTAGATAGTTTTGTCCGGGCGAGGGTAAATCTCTGGCGTGACAACGCGAGGACGACCTTTGCCGCTCTTCGGTAACTGTATGGCTGTAAACAGGACGTAGGCCGAGACGGCATCGATACGCAATGATGCGGGAGAACGGATAACTATGCTGTGTGCACGCGTGGCAGAAATAGGGCAAGGATGGAAGGATATTGGGGGACCAGGCGCCAGCAGCGAGGACGATACAGTCGGCCGAGAGGTGAAGCTCCTCCGAGCCGTCGCTCTGTATGTACCTAACCCCCGACACCTGGCCAGACTCGCTTTCAATGGAAACGACCCTGCCTTGTACGAACTGCACCCCCTTCTGGATGGCGAGCTCCAGCATGCTCGTCGTGAATAGGTATGGGTGAACTTGAGCAGTATCGCCAGGCGGTGCCATCGGGTCGTAGGTGTCCGCTAGATCCGCGTTGACCCAAGAAAGGTCTTCGGGAAGACCTTTGGCCTGACCAGCCTTGGCCTTGGTTCGATTGGGAGGAGATAGACCGGCTTTCTTTTCCAAGTTCTGGGTCGGACCTACGCCTTCCTTGACCAGTTTATCTTGCGCCGGCGCGGCGCGGCCAACCAACTCGCCTACGCCAGTCCACCGCCAACCCCAACGATTCGCTCCATCGTGCTCCTCTGCCAGCTTGACATGCTCCTGGAAGCTGACGGTGGTAAGAGGCTTTGGGTATGCCCATTTGGCGACGAGACCTCCAGCTTTTCCCGACGCGCCCTGCGCCGCTCCAAGCTTGGAAGACTCTATGACGGTGATGCTGGCAATGGAGATAGCAGGGTGGTGCGCTAGATAGTACGCGGTGGTGCTGCCGATGATGCCTGCGCCGACAACGAGGATGTTCTTCGGCGCCATATTGATACAGTTGGTGATACAGAGACGTCGGTATGGGAATACAAGAAACGTGGAGTCGGGAGAGCTGGGGAGTCGCGGAGAGCAAATGGTTCCTAATAGAATCCTGTCACGGTCATGAAATTTGGCTCAACAAAATCACGTGTGCGACTCCGGTGTTCATTTGATTTGTTGACTTTGTTGATTTGTTGAGTCGCCGACTCGCCGTTCGTTCGGTCACTCCTGATTCACTCCTACCACCATGACATCCGGGATAGTGTGATCTTACTGCATGGCATTGTAGGAACCCTGTGTTCAGCATCTGTGCTCAATCTAACATCTCCACGTTCTCTTGACTCTGGCTTACCAAGGTCGCCCGCCGCCGACAGAAGAAGCATGGGAGCTCCTTCCAGTCACCTAAAATTCGTCGTCCACCTTCTCACCAAACACTCATCTCAGTCGGAGACACAGAACCAGAAGAACGATTTCGATCTAATCAGTCAAGGTGAAACTCTGGCACGTGCGGGGGTTCAGTCGAACGGCTGGCGGTCAGTGACTCGGAACCTCGTCGTAAACTCTCACAAACCCCGTAAGTCACGTCCGTCGTACCGCACGCGTCTTCAGTAGGCCCACCTGTACCCCTCCTTTGGCTATAGACCGGCCCCGAAATTGTTATGTGTTTTCTACCGACCCCCCTGTGCACGTAACTCGCGCGAAGCCTACGCCAGCCAAGCTGCGGCCTTGGAACGATGGCCGCCTGTCACCATCTGAGTTATTTTCCCTAGATGATCTGGAGCCTTTTCAAAGCACAGACCTTGCCCGTCTTTTCTCCAAGCCCGCTGCTTCTCCCTGTAAGCCATCGAACGACCGGCAATCCGCACACCAAGCGACGTTCAGCACCACCGCATTCGTCATCAGAACCAGCGGTAAAGCGCCAGAGGTTCGTGGAAGGCTCGTTACACTCACTGATACCACTGGTAAGGAACTTCTATCAACACGACGGCTGTGCGCTGATTAAAGTCAGCCGCACTACCATGCTAGTCCATACGCCAGCGCCCATCCTGCTCATCCAGCGCTCGGTGTAGACAAAGTACCGTTCATCCCGATGCCCCTCCCGCCCCACACCTCCGACACCCTCAATACCATCCTCACGTCACCTTACATCCGTGTAGCATGGATAATCCCTGTCCGAGGGGTACCTCCGTGGCCTGGAACGTCCAGTGCCATCATCACAACGTCAACCCCCCACGCAACTTACTCCACCTCCTCCGAGTCCTCAACAGAAGCACGCAACACCATTCTCTGGACGCGCGAATCTCTCCAAGCGTTCTGGGCGTATCTACTCCGTAGTACGGTTCAATCGTCTTCTCCCCTGGTATTCATTGCGTGTTCTTTCCACGCCGCCCCGCGTCCCCGTGCCGTGCCCCATCATCCAGAGTCCGAATCGACCACATATAAATCCCCACATCTTAGTCCGAAATCGTCCTTTCCTTCCGCGGAAAGCCTTCCTCGCCATCGTACGATCGACCCATCGACTCCCGGGGCTCTACTCTCCACGGACTACATCAAAGTATATTGCGATGCGTCGTACGCGTTTGCTCTCCACAAATCACTTATCGGATGGACGTTCCTCACGCCCGCACCTGCACCCGCCATGGGGATTCGCCAGGAGATTTCCCTCGAGCACGCTGCAGCTAGTCCCCTTCAGATTTTGGAGAATGCGCGACTGGTCCTGGTAGATGGCAAGTCCGCCGGGCTTCTTGTCATGTAGACGCCGTCATGTCTTCCCTGATCTCGAACGCGCTACGACGGGGGAAGGGAATTCGGATTCTGCATACAGCATGCGTCCTCTCGCCGGAGATGGGTTCCCGTCCGCATGTCGCTGTTTCCGTGTTTGCTTTACAGCGATACCTCCCCCGAGTTCCATGCTAGCGGGAATGTGACTGGCAGACCACACCCACACAAATCCCAAGGTACTCGTGCACAAATTTACCACCAGAACTGTCGCGACATCGTGTGGCTTTAATTTCTTCAATACGTGCGTCGGCAACGCGTCTTCCCCCGATCATTTAAATGACCACTATAGCTGGAACATGGTCCTCGAAACGCGGGAAGAAATGACAGGCGATCAAGGAAGTATTCATTATTGCACTCAACATTCTGACATGACAATCATCGCGACAATACAAACTGGGTGTGGCCTGATATACTAAGAGGGAGGGGGAGGAGAGAAGCTCGAGTGAGGGCACCGACCCGGGGGTATGATATAATGAATGGAAAGACCAACAAAAAAACGTCAACAGGTCGTGTGGATAGAGAATAGAAACGCGAATCCCAAAATATTTACATGTACATCTGCATTGATGTGCGAGAGCATTAAAAGTATAGCAGTCCGATCCGCATCTCTAGCAAGGGCGGAAATCACAGCGACGCAGAGCGAAACCAGGCCAGAAGAACCAATGATGGATACGGCCTTACGTTCTGCTGAGGGCTTGCAGCTGAACATACTCGTAGTAACCGCCGCGTAACGCGAGGAGCTCGTCGTGAGTACCGGATTCACTAACAGCACCCGCCTTGATGAAGTAGCTATAGAAGCCAATAGGTCAGACAACAGGAAGAGCATGAGCATACAGCAATCACGTACATGCAATCAGCGTTTTGAATCGTGGATAATCTGTGAGCGATGGCGATGGTTGTGCGGCCCTTCGCGGCTTTGTCGAGTGCAGCTTGTACGACCTTCTCCGAGTTGGAGTCGAGTGCCGACGTCGCCTCGTCGAGTAGGAGCACCTTGGGGTTACGGAGCAGGGCGCGCGCGATGGCGATACGTTCTATAACGGACGAGTGTCAGAACAAATTGGTAGTACCGGGGTACGTAGGGGGATACGCACGTTTCTGGCCGCCAGACAGTTGCGAACCCTTTCCACCCACGTTGGTGTCGAAGCCCTGAGGCATGCTCTGAATGAACTCTAAGATGTTCGCATTCCTGCAGGCGTCTTCCAGCTCTTCTTGGGTGACTTCTTCGGCCGGCTTCGTTGCGCCCAACAGGATGTTGAACCTGATCGTACCGGCGTATAAAGTCTACGTAGTAAAACATTAACAGGCATTCCTTCACAGGAACAAACAACGCGTACTGGTTCCTGGGATACAAGGGCGATCTGTTTGCGGTATTCCTGAACGTTCAACTCGTTGATGGGCTGGCCGTCGAGGTACACCGTGCCCGCCAATGGATCATAGAAACGCTCAACAAGTTGAATGCTATGAACGTGAAAATCAGTTTCAGATATCTGAAGAGCCGCATGAATGGGACATACACAGTGCTCTTGCCGCAGCCGCTGGCCCCGACCAACGCAATGTAGGTTCCAGGCTTGACCTCAATGTTCAGGTCGCGAAGGACGCGAACCCCAGGACGGGTTGGGTAGCGGAAGTGGATGTCCTCTAGCTTGACGTGACCTTCGACATTCTGCGGCACCTTGCCCTCTGTCGATTCGGAATCCACCTCGGGACGGGCGTCCATGAGCCTGATGATGTCCGAGGCAGCACCAGTGGCAGACGAGATATCCGGGACGAAAGAGAACACATTGCCGGCCTGGATAGCGCCGAAGACGGTGCTCTGTAAACCGATTCTTTGTTATTCGGATAATTCCCCGTCAGAAAAGATCCGCGTACCATCAAACCAATGAAAAAGTCGAAGGTGGAAAACTCCTGGAAGGAAACCAAGCGCGAACCGTACCAGAAGATGAGCGCAATCACGAAGAATGAGAAACTCTGTGAAAGGGCATAGAGCGCGTTACTCCAAATTGCGGTACGGTTCGACTTGATTAGGGGAGCCTCCAAACTCTCGCTGTACAAGCGCAGACAGTCATCCTCTCGTGTGAGCGAGGCCACGGTGCGGATAGCGCCAGCAGCCTCGCAAGCCAGTTGAGCTGACTCTTCGTGGGCTTTCTTATTTTGTTGGTCTTTAAGAACAACCACGCGCTACGAGAATGGCTATTTAAACAGGTGTGACCGATGATGTGGAGGGTAAACGCACCAGGCGGATATAACCAGGGCAGACCAAGACAGGGATGCACGCTAGGAAGGATTATGTTAATAAGGAGGAAGACGTAGTAACAGAAAACGCCACATACCCAGACCAACCAAACCGATCTTCCAGATGAAGATCAAACCGAGGATGATTCCCAGAACGAGGGTGGAGACACTCTGAACGATACTGTATAATACTTACGTGAGATTCGTTGCGTGGAAACTCGACGGCAACCACGTACGCTCCAAGGGTGATACCAGCCAGCCCGTTGATCTTTTGCGGACCGTCACTGAGGTCAGAGACAAGTGTTCCGGTCTTGAGACACGCATTTCAGTAACGCACGCTGAGGCCCAGCATCGAAGAATTGACTCACGTTGTTCTCATCGCGGTCAAAATACTCGACTGTAACAAATGTCAGATCGAAGCGAACAACTTGCACGAAACTACGCACTGTCTTGTCTGAGGATAGCCTTAAACGAGATGGCACGGAGTTTATTTGTGAGCGCCGCCGCCGAGGAGGCAAAATAATAATTCTGGCCGCCGATGGACACTGCAGATATGATTGAGATGACGAAGAACCACAGCGCATTGCGATCGCCTTGTTCCCGCCGTTCATGAGGGCTCGTTAGGCCAAAGGCGTTGATAGCCTTCGCTGAAGGAATCAAAATTGTCAGAGGCCGCCACCGAAAGATATCACAATGTCGATACATACCAAAGACGATACCGAAGCAAGGGTAGACGCAACCAGTCACTGTTTCGACGTGAGATTGTGAAAATATATCGAAGAAGAACAAGACCGCCGCTTACTGATCGCAAATATACCGCCGATGAGGTACTGCCTCCACTGGTCCTTGTTGATAGCGCCCATCCTCTTGAAAAGGTAGTAAAGGGTGAAGTCTTTCTCCTTGACGTCCTTCTCTTTGCGTTTCTGTTCCAGAATCGCACTGGCCAACGAACGCTGAGTCTCACGACGTCCGAGAGGAATCTCTTCCTGCGCCTGTTTCTCAATGTCAGCAGCCTCGTCGACGGTAGACTCGCCATCTCCATTGTCGGCACTGGCCGCGTGCTCCTTTGTCTCACGCAGTTTCTGAGCTGCCACAAGGCGGGCGTAGGGGCCAGTCTCGTCAGCGAGAAGCTCATTGTGTTTTCCCTTCTCAAGGATGACACCTTCACCGACAACATAGATGCAGTCCGCGTCTTTGATCGTAGAGAGACGATGTGCAATGGTGATGGTGGTCCGACCTGGCAAGGAACATGAATTGGAGAACGCAGATATAAACATATTTGCAAACCTGCTGAAGCTTTGTCAAGGGCACTCTGTACAACGCCTTCAGACTGAGTGTCCAAAGCGGAAGTAGCCTCGTCCAGGAGTAAAATCCTGGGATCCGAAACAATGGCACGAGCGATGGCGATGCGCTGTTTTTGACCACCGGAAAGTAAGAATCCCCGTTCGCCGACCATGGTATCGTAGCCCAATGGAAGCTTCGAGATGAAACCGTCGGCGTTAGACTTGATGGCAGCCTCGCGGACAAGTTCCATTTTCTTTTCCGGGGTAGCGTGCTCGAAAGGCGTGTTGATGAGGCCATGCTCGATATTTCCACGAATGGTCGTCGCAAAGAGGGTTGGCTCCTGGGAGACCAGGCCGATCTGACTACGAAGCCACTTGACGTTGAGATCCTTGAGATTCACGCCATCAAGACGAACCACGCCCGAAAGGGGATCGTAGAAGCGCTCGACGAGGGAGATGACGGTAGACTTGCCAGATCCGGAAGCACCGACGAGGGCCGCTGTCTTTCCAGCTGGGAAGTGGAGGTTGAGGTCCTTCACGATTGGGACGTCGGGGCGAGCTGGGTAGCTGAAGTTCACATGCTCGAGGGTGATCTCGCCGACGACCGCCTCGGGCTTGAGACCGCCTTCATTGGAAGAGTCAATATCCGGGACACGATCAATGGTGGCGTAAATCTTCGCGGCTGCACCCCGACCGTGGGTGATGGCTGCGGCACACGGGCGCGTGTGAGTATGTAACGAGGAAAAAAAGGGATCGGACGGACCTTGCATTTCAGGAGCCATCAATGCAAGAGAGAAGGAACCGATGAGAACAGCAAGGAAAACATTGATAACTTGCCCCGCGTTCGCATGACCTTGGTTGATAAGCGTAGTACCAAAGCTGAAAGCTGCATTTCGGCACTTGTCAACGTCAGGAAGCCGCGAATGACACGGGAATCACTTACCGAGAGCGTATGCCGAGTAGATGACAAAGAAAAACACGGCGAGACCTCCGCCGTGCCAAAAAGCGGCCTTGTTATCGACGGTGAATGCCTTAGCGACAGCTACGTTGTAGAGCTCGGAGAGTACTCTCTGAGTGCCAAAAGCTTGCGCAGTTCGCACGGTAGATATGACTTCTTCGGCGAACGAGCCACCTTCTGCAACAAAGCCGAGAGACATCCTTGAAACATGACGTCAGGTGGGCCCACCGGGTCAGATAAGCAGGCAGGGGACTTACTGCATATATTTGGAGATAAACTTATTCATGACGCCGCCGGCGATAACGATGCAAGGCAGGATGGAGGAAAGCGCGAGAGCGAGACGCCAGTTACGGATGTATGCGAGGACGAAACCGGTAACGAAGGCGGAAAGAAAACTGACGACTAGAGCAACCTTTTCGGAAATTCCTTGCTGGACCAAGTCTGCATTGCATTGTCAGATCTGGCCAGACGTGGGAAGAAAAGGAGCGTACGGGTGTCGGTTTGGATACGAGTGGCAACTTCGCCGGCGCCAACATTGTCAAAGTATGCAATGTCTTGGCGCAGAACAGCCTTGAGATATTCCTCGCGAACACGTTTGGCGGTAGCCTCGGCGGTATACACCCATACAAGCATGTAGATGTAAGTGCACACAAACATGCCAATTCCTGGTTGGAGAATGAGAAAAGACCGTGACAGGAGAAGGGGGGTACACACCGATGGTGGTGAGATAGAGGGCATCATTGGCAGCAGTATGACGGAAGTGACTGGCGGCCTGGTTGAGGGACGCGACAGAGGTGGGATCGTTGGGATTGCTGGTAGAGACGGCTGTGCCAAAAGACACGAATTCCTGGGTGAGGTTGCCGAACAACAAACTCATGAGGGGCTGTGTAGAGGAAGTCGTTAGGACGAAAATGACAAGACGGAGGGGAAAAGGACCTGAGCAGCGCCCGCAGCGGCAGCAGAGACGAGAGCCAAAGCATTTATCGTACGTTCGAACCGGGTGGAAAATCTGGCATGGGAGGGAGAGTTAGACAATGGTCGAATTGACGTTGGACCGATTGCGAAAAAAGACGAACCTGAACATGGCCAGGAAGGAGATGGGCTGGATCCTTTCCACCTCCGGTTTGGCATCAACGACGGCAGGGACATCCTTGTCTTTCTCAAGGTCATCATCAACCTGCTTGGGAAGGGGGGGACTGGGTCTCCATCGTGCGAAAAAGCCTTTGCGGGGGGGACTGGCGGAGGGAGAAGACGAGCGATCTGCCGGAACGGCGCGGGTGCTTTTCGTCGAGATTGTCCTCTAAGGACATTGCTCCTGTGAGTCGGAAGCAACGAATGAAGGTGGAGAAGAGGGAGGGGGAAAGGAAGGAGGGACGAAGCCGGCGGCAAGGGGGCTCGAAGGAGGAGCGTGTCTCAGCTGTGGGGATACATATACTCTCTCGTCGGGTCGGCCCGTTATGTCATTCGGATTACGTGGGAGACGCTCCTTCGAGTCAAACCCAGTCCAAGGCTGTCACTGTCAGATTCCGAGCAACGCGTCCTGGCGGCTGTCGTTCCTCCTCTCCCCGCCACTTTGATCTCATTTCTATCCATCGCATACGCACCTCAACAGCGCTCCCCTCCCCTTCCCTGGTCTCTATTCTCGTCTCACCAGCGATGCAGTAAATTGAAGTACCTCTCCGCACGAGTCCGCACTGGCATGGCCGCACCATACCTTGCCAATGACCGAGCCTACCTCTGCCCAATCAAATACCCTTTCCCCCACCGTATCGTGCGATCTGTCGCTACGCACAGTGCCTTTCGTCCCATTCTCACGCGACGTGGCCATAACTCGAGATGGAGACCCCACAAGCAATGCGAGTTATAGGCGCCCGCTTCTGAATATCTACACTCTCATCTTGTTCCTGGATTTTCATGTCCCGCTTCGATCGCTTCCTCGGTCAGCCAAGTTCTTTCAGTGGGTCCTTGCCGTTCCCTCCCCTCCCAGACTGCAAGTGGCGAGTGTCCTTGTCGTGCAACGATTTGTATACAGCTTTGGGAGTCGCGGGCTGTAACTTTCTACCATCGTGATTGCCTGCTCATCATAGCTGCCAACTAAGTACGTATACTTGTACTGAGTGATCGTGGTAGGTACTTGGCCTGCACCGCGAGTCCTACCCCACACAATTGGCATACAAACCGCCATCCACCCACAGGCATCCATCCAGTTGCAGGCTCTACGCCACCTCGCAGACAGGTATACTGGCTCGACGTTCCACTGTTTTTGTGCGATCCAAGTACCAGATTCTGCAGTCCTCATAAACGATCGGCAAACTCCGCGCGGACCCCTGGCCAACCGACTTTAACCCGAGCGGCTACTCGAAACTAGCCACCGGCAATTCCTGCGACAATTCCGGCAATTCCTGCGGCAACTTTGCCGACGTTGGCATCGCGAGCCTCGATGCAATGACCTGCGATACAATCTAGTAAGTAAGTACGTATCGCATTCTGCAGTTTCACAGACGATGCTGTTTCCAGTCGTGCACTGCGATTATTCACGATAAATGCCACCCTGTGAGCCTGCCCAGGGCCAGCCTAGTCTAAGTCTGCGCAAAATCATCATTTCCAGGTTCTTTCAGTTCCTGTAATCAACCTGTAATTTTCGATCCGTATCCATCGCCAAAAGTCTAAATGGTATGTTTTGAATTTTCTGCATGGCAGGCTATGGCAGGCTGGTGACGTATCCATCGCATATTCCGAGTGCTCGTACTGCAGCAACCTCCAGCAATCTCTCTGTCAACTCTGCGTAGGCCTCTCTAGTGCCTCCGAGTCTCCGCCCACCGTTGACTTTTTTTTCCGAAGGGATTGTCTGCGTTTCGTACGTCATCAGATAGGTCTTTTCGCGCAACACGGCCCTGGCGACTAAAAGCTGCGCCACCATCGCGCACCAAGCGGGGCGGGAAGCGCGATCCGAGTCCTAGTTGCCGACCCCGACGCTCGATCCCGAGCTCCAAGCCCTTCTCGTCTCCAGCGTATTTGTCTTCACTGCGCCGACGCCCTCCGTTTTGCACCGACATATAAAGCCCATCGGTCCCCTGCCATGTATCTTCCCAATCACCCCACACCCCGCCCTCCTCTCCCTCAACTTTCGCCATGCTGACCGATTTCTACGCACACGTTCCGCCGCGCTGCGACTCCCCCGCTTTCATCCCTGCACCCCTTCCTGTTCGGCCAATACGACCAAATGCCAGAATGACGTCACTCAACCCGTCTGACGCCGCGCGCACATCCTCCTCCGTCCTTCCTTCACCGCCGCCACCCACCGATTCCGAAGCCATCCAGTGTGTGCCAACCGTCTGTTTCCTGCTCTTGCGTTCCGCTGATCACATCATCCCAGATCTCTCTGTCGATTTTTTGGCGTAGGCGCTCCCGCCCCCGTCCTCGCAAGTCAATTATCGCGCACACATGACCTCGCGCTCCTAGGCATCCCCTCTTCCGCCCGCCCCACCCACGTTCTCGCCGTCTACGATGCACCTAATCCCGACCCGCACGTCCTCGTGACCCTGATTCCCGTCGACCTCGATCTCGTCAGTCGACGCATGCGACCCGATGTCTTCAACCACACCCGCCCCGTAACCTCACCCGCGCGTTCGGAACGTCCTGCAAACCCGAGGGCCCTCACTGTCCCTGTAATTCCCATGCACGTCCCTCACGCATCTTCGGCCCCTCTCGTCCTCCTCTTCGCCCTCGGCGTACGTTCCGAGCTAAGCGACCTCGTCAGCTCTCTCCTCCCCGTCCCCGCCGTTGAAGAATGGCCCGCGGTCCCCGCCTCCGCTCGCGCGTTGGCTGGCTGCTGCGACGCCGAGGAGCTCGCCCGCCGCACGACGTTCAACCAGGGCGTGTGGAAGAACGTGCTCGTGTTTGGCCCGCAGGATGAACGTATCATGGGCGTCGTTCAGTTCGTGTGGAACGTCACGTCCGAGGCACGAAAAATATCCAGCGAGAAAAGGAGATGACGGAGAAACGGCGATGGCACGCGAGCCCTGCTCTCTTGTCCACCCTACCCCCTGCAACCTGGACTCCGTCGCCATATCCACATTGTCGATAAAATAAGCAGCACGCCTAATTTTCTGCGCACCAGTCTTCGTCGCTCTTTTGTGTTGTTTGTTGCCGATTTGTCTGCACATACCACTGCCCAGGTCTGCATCGTTATCATCGATCCATCCACCCCCCCACCCCCCTCGTTTCTACTTTAACTTTTAGCTTTATTCGATCCGACGTCCCCCAAGCGGCTTGACACTGTACACCATGAATGTATCATACCTACTACCACGCACTGCTGCGAACGTTAGCATCTGCCACATTAGGGATGCAAGCGGGGTGCAGATGCTCTTTAGGCCCTAGCTTGTGCTAGTCCCAGTTTGTCGCCGAGCTGCCCGCGCCATTTCAAATCCGCTGCGGTAGGTCGGATGCCTTTACCGCCAGCTCCATCATTGTCCCAGATTGTCCCCCGCGCGGTTTTACACAAGCATCCGTCTGTGCCGTCGGATGGGAGCCAGTCCCGCGGTAATTGAGCCGCGGACCAACTCCCTATCATACGTCGGGATCTTCACATCCGTGGTGATGTAGGACGTCTGACTCTCTGAGCTCAAGCTGACATCCGGGCTGTAGACTGTGCAGTTTATTTCCAAGCTATCTGGGTGGCCGTACCGACGCGTGGATAACGGAGGGAAGGTGATCCATCGGTATATGTAACCCTCTGATGGGCCATCGATGCTGCTCTGCAGTGTGCATGCCAATACCTAGGACACAAATCTCTGTGGGTCATCCTCGGTACCGTACTAGCGACTCCGCTGTGGGTTCTAATGACTCTACTTGACTGACATCCCAAAGTGCTGGAGGTGGCGCAACCGTCTGATGAAGGACCTCGAGGTACGACGGACGACATGATCTAAAAAAAGCTCCACAATTCGACATCCTACCAGATCATTCAGCATGGTTAGACGAATTGATATTCTCGTCGTGGCACCCCTTGATATCCAACTGACCGCAGGGCGGAGTGGACAGAGTACCCCACCAGGCTGTTCGTAAATTCGCATGCCAGAGTTGCTCTCAAAACGCTCAGGTAGACCGCGTATGGGTCTTGTGAAGTGCGCTGAGCTGTCAATCAACTGTCAATTTCAAGTAGTCGACGCCGCGGTCACGTTCGTTTGTGGGCGCATATTGACCTCTTCGAAGATGCATTCAATCATCGAGGCCACAACTGGCCACAAACGCCGGTGCCACCGCTTCTCGAGAGTTGAATGTCACTTCAATAGTGAAGGTGCCACCGCCAAGCCCTCGAATTTCACATTCACCACTTAGAACTCATTCCCATCGCTGTTCTGGACGACATACGAGGATATTAAGTATCATTGTTTTGTACAACGGACGGTGATGCATGGTGCTACAGATGTATGTAAATCTAATAATATAACAATAATGGTACGATGCGATGAAGAACGAAAATGCGATGGAATGCGTATGACAAAAGCGGGTGGAGGGGGGGCATGCAAGTGATAGTCCGAGATGAACGAGAAAATGGTGCGAGAGGGCATATCGTAGGGGACACGAACGGCATGGATGTGTTTATTGCGCGGCTGCCGGGGGTTCTACCTTGACTGACGTCTTCGTGCTCATCGCCAACGCGTTGATGTAGATCTCCCAAGCAAGATCGAGGACCGTCAAGAGGTTGTGGTCGGAGATTCCCAATGCGCACGTATTTGCCCACATCCCCTTCACGGCCATTGCGCGTACGAGCAGGATCTGCGGAGTGTACGTCACGGACAGGCGTCGTGCGAACTCGGTGATGAGTAACGCTTGTCTCTCCACCTCGCCCATGTCCTTGAGGGGGGTAGGCACTGGGGTAGTGGGGAAGAAGGATTGGAAAAGGGAGTGGTAGTCCTTGGTGTAGAGGTAGTTGCAGAGTCTGGGGAAGGTCGTAGGGGAGGGGACGCCGAGGGGAACAACGGGGACGGTGTACTTGACACCGGAGCTTCGATCGAGAGGCATATCGGGAGTAGGGAGTGGTGGGAGGTTGGCGCAGTACACGGACAATACGGAGTTGTGAACAGGGTGCATCGTGACCTTGCAGCGCTCGGTGGGCTTCTGGAAGTTTCCCCAGACGGCGAGCATATGTGTGGGCAAATGTTGGCGAGGGTCGTCTATGGTAATCTCGAGCTCCTTGTGAAGACGTGTCGCTTGGTGGGTGCAAACACTCGCGGAGCTCTGCAGCATCCTGTTAAGAAGGTATCAGAGAAAGAACATTCGAACAAAGGACGAGAGGGTACGTACTCGGGGCCGAGTTCCGCTAACACCTGCTTAAAGTAGACCATGTTTGTGGACTCGTCGAGACCAATAGCGGCTAAGGCCTCCGGAGAGGGGTCCTTGTGACCGGGGTAACCGAGAAACCTTGAGAGGTTGACTGTTTGCTGAGGGGTCGTTGGAGTCGCTGGGAGCGTCAAATCGATCATCTGGACGTCGACGTTGGACGGGCCAGAGAGCGGAGCTCCCTCATAGGAGCGACGGAGTTTGGATTTGGAGGTGCGGAGGGAGACGCCTTTCTTGTGTGCGGCAAACTTCTTCGCTGATAGGAATCGAGGAGAGCCAGGAGGATAGGCTCGAGCACGAGGTTTGGCATGCTTGTATTGGGAAAAGGAGGAGGCGTGCTTCGAAGGCGGGGTATTTTCCGCCTGGTGCTTGTGGCAAACGTTGGAAGACTGGAGAACCATCGTGAGGAGGTGAATTGGAGGAAGAGATGGGACGTTGAGAAGATTGAGGAGAACTGGGCAAGTTGAAGAACAAAGAACGGGCCGAGCGCGTTCTTTATATGCGATGGGGGGGTTGCGAACACTCAGGAGCGCGATTCGCGAAGAAGCGTGACGTGACACCGACTTCTGTTTGGCTTTGTGGACCCACGAAAAACGTTGCGGCAAAAGGAAGGTAACACGCGCCTGCGAGGCCAAATAGTAGCCCACACCGTCACCGTCACGCCTGTCAACAAGGACAGCTCTGGGACAGCTCTTCCTTCCGTCAATGGATCCCGTAGCAACGTGCCTCGGCTTCGATGCCGGCTTGACGTCAACCTCTGTAAGAGAACAAGATCAGCTCTCGCGATCCTTGTTCGCCGCCAGAGGGGGTACTATACCGTGCACTTGAATAAATGCTATTGAAAGTAGCAGGGCCTCTCTGTGTGGCAGAGCAGTTGCGAAGGGGGTGGGGGAGTTGGAGAGACTCCCCGTACGAACCTCAGGGCCCTTTTATATGGCAGCTCCGGCGACGGGCCCTGCCACAGCATGTGGTGTCGGTCTCACTCGCGCCTCGAGTTGGCCTCGAGGACAAGCGGTATCTCAAGCTCTACGGGGAAGAACAAGAGACGGAAACAAATACGGAAATCGAGATTAACCGTGCATCCGCGCCATGAATTTTTCGTGGACGCTTTGTTCTGCAAATTGGGAAAAGTCCGTTCGCCACACCCGGTCCGAGAGCGATTTCTTCTGACTTGAGTGGTACATTCCCCAGTCCTCGTGACCATCGCTCCATCGGCTCAGTTGAGTGAGTTTAGAGTGTGTACCACGAACGTACCACACTGGCACGGAAATTATCAGCGCGAGTTGGGCGCGCGGACAGCACGAAGACACTCGCGAGGACAGCACGAGGACAGCGCGAGGACAGCGCGAGGACAACACCGGTCGCAGGCTAGGCCGCTAGGTCGCCTGGTTATAAAGCGTGCAAAAGTCCTCCCCAACAGTGGAGAACAATAGAGACGCGTATGGGAACGAGCGTTTGAGAGTTTATCCACGCCTTGCGGAGTCGTAGAAGAATATGTCCATATCGCGGCCCGTCTCTTAGCTTGGCTAGTCCTGTAAATGCGCGGAGTGAACAGGACTCGAGCAACTGATGAGCCGGAAGGCTGACATGGGTAAGTAGCTGAAGAGAAGATATCTCGTCTGTGTTTGACCGCAGTACTTTGGCAGTACTCACTGGAGGCCGTACACCAGAGTAATCTGTGCTCAAGACCTGAAGCCTGAAGCCTGACGCGACGATGGGGAAATTCGGTTTGAGATGCAACATGATCCAGTGAGAGCACGTTGAGATGTCAGCGATTGAACATAGGCCTTGCGTGTGTCATGCACTCGACTCGGAGGTCGGGGCGAAGGCATGCAATAGCGGGAAGGGACCAAGAGGGGTGGCGGATGGAGATGGTCATGGAAAGGGAAGACAAGTTGCTTTACGGAACAGCCCGTGGCTGGATCAGCCTTATCAACTTGTGCTTGGGCCAGTCAGTACCCCCAAAGAGGAGAACAATGGTGATTGTCCCGGGGGGAACTTAATAGCCGGGAGCAGCCCACGACGAGCAAGCACTAATTCATCAGTCATCGCCCGGGGCAGGAGAAGAGTTAAAAATTTGGCAGGCTCATCCCGCCAAGTCCTATTGTAAAATGCGGCTTGGGTTTGAGAACAGGATCGAGCCGAGTGAACAACTTGGACTTCGAGCTGACGCGACGGTCGAACAAACCCAAAAAGGAGCGATCACGTGCCGGTTCGTTGATCTCGCGCGTCCTGGAACTGGGAGTAAGTTGCTGCTTCCTGCTGTTCCTTACCGACCGCCACCGTCCATGCCTTAGCTGCCACCCCAGCATCTCTCCTCAACCCATTCACTTGCTAACAATGTCAGAAATTACACAGATTCTCTTCAATTCGCCCGCGTTGCACTCCCTAAAGCGCGACCAGCTCGTCAAACTCTGCAAGATCCACTCTGTCAAGGCCTCGGGCAAGAACGTTGAACTCATCGAACGTCTCAAGGCCCATGCTCTCACTTTACCGTCTAATGCGCCTCTTAGCGTGGCTATGCGGAGAGAAGGTGCCAAAGATGACGTGGGTGATTCTGAGGATGAAGCCATGGGACCGGCGTCACCGTCTTGTACTCGCTCCAACCTCCCGCGTCCGAGTGAGCAATGGGAAGTTGTCATGGACGATATAGAAGAGATTCCAGAAGGCGCAGAATCTCACTCGCAGGGCACCTTGTCGTCTCTTCGAACGATCTCAGGCAACGGGGCGGGCGAGTTCGGAACCGGGGGGACAAAGTGTGCGTTTTTTCACCCTCCTCTGCGGCATTCTATCCAACGCGCTCTCTATTCTCTCTGAAAGCTTCGAGCATGAGCTCCTCCATCAAGGCCTTTGCCAACTCGCTTGGTTTTAAGCGTGCTGCATCAACCAAATCCGGCGGCTCACTGTCCTCAGGAAATTCGTTATCGTCCATCCCTGCCGCTCCCGACGACGACCTTGTCATGCACTCTACTCCTTACAGGTCAATACCGGAGCCTTCGTTCTCAGACATGCCACAGACGGACCATTTCCAGTTCTCCACCCCAGATAACAGCATCTCCATGGGAACTGAGGAGGCTCTTCCCGGCGACACCAAACGCCCAGGCGCACCTGCACCCTTTAACGCTCGCTTGAGTACCGGGGCTGGGGCAACCACGACTATTCGCCTAGTTTCGACAGCGTCTTCATCCACCCGTTCGTTCCTGCCTGGGACGGGTACACCCCAGCTGAAGCCATTTGCCACATCTTTCGACCTTATACTGGGCAGTCCGGGTAATTCCGGCAGCTCTTCCGTTCCCGTTTGGCCATTGTCCCCCGGCGGACCATCTGCAGACAGGCTCTATCCCTCACTCACGGCAGATGATTTTGACATGCCTGGCGGAATGACGAACCCTAGGTTCGCGACGGAGACACCCGCGAGGGCAAACACTTCTAGGAAGTCTACCCCGAGAACCAATACGCCGAAAACATTTCCAAAGCCTTCCAATGAACCACAAGACATCTTCTCTCCCGTTCCGGGCACTAGCACTCTGTCTATTCCCTCCGGTCAGCCGTTCATCTTCGGCTCACCTCTTCCTCAGCACAATGTGTCGAACAAAGCCTTTGGTTCTGCTGCTGCGTCTGTCTTGGAGGAGATGAACCGTCGCCTTTCCGCTGCAGGCGCACAGAAGGTTGGCATGGACTTCTTGGAGAATCGACCACACCCCTTGTCGTTCACAGACGGCAATGATTCCTCGGGCAGCACAAAGGACTCAGAAGGATAGGTTCGAGAAATTGCACGAAGACCGTTTCAACAGGATGGACTCGATCACAACCCATTATGCTGCTCGCAGGGGTGCTCCCGCTACCAAGAAGCGCAAATCGGATGTTTTGGGTCGTGGGGCCCCTCCTTCGAAGAAACGGGCAAGCGCCGAAACCCGCGTTATTAGCAATGGGGCGAGGAAGAGAATGATACCCGGTGGTTTCAACGATGAGGAGGAAGACGAAGAGGAGGTGGAAGCGGAGGAAGAATCTGATAGACGGATGTCTAAGCGTATCAGAGTCGTCGAAGGCGACGGTGGTCTCGACAAGGGCAAACGTGTATCTCTAGCCCCGGAACTCACGGAGAAGGAGGAGAAGAAGAACGAGAAAGATCGTGAAGCAGTCCGACGTATGCTTGATAAGAAGCGGGAGAAGAGACGGAGCAGCATGCGTAGGGTCAGCGGAGTGACGCCTCAGCCAAGTATGTGCTCCTCCCATGAATGAGCTTTATGCACGCTGACAGTTCGTATCAGACAAGGGCAAAGGCACGTCTTCACGATTCGGCTTTCTTTCTTCGGCGAAGTCTATGGTACGCAGCGTCTGGAATATAGGCTCGAAACCTTCCGCGCCCCCCAAACCTTCAGTAACCTCCAACATCCCTGTGGCGAAACCCGCGTCGATCAAGCCTGACGAGAAGAAAGGCGTCAGTAAACCATCCCTACTTTCATCTCGTCCTTCCACAGTAGCTGCAACGGCCAAGAACACTACCAAACGAGTATCTTCGACCGGTTCCACATCCAGTCGTACTCAAGCGCCGACGTCTACGGCAAGCTCGTCATCTCGAACTAGAAACCCCCTTCCTGTCTTCAAGCCCGTTACTGGGAGGACGGGTACCATGTCCTCGGCTCATTCGCGGGCCAGCAGTGTGGTTAGCACGGCTGGGAAGCCTGCTGGTTCAATCGTTCCTCCATCCTCAATCAACTCTCGCATGAGTACGCACGCGCGACAATCATCCGAAGACAACAAGGCAGCCGCTTCCCGCATGCCCATCACGAACGTTTCTTCTATGGGTGCACGTCGTTCTGCTGCAGGAGCGCGTGCGACCAGCAGCATCGGTACAGCCGGAAGCAAGGCGCCCGCACCTAGCTTAGCCAGCGTATCATCACGCCTGTTCGCGCCAACCGCCAGCTCCCTCGCGAAGACGCGCATCGCCGTCAGATCATCGCAAGAGAATGCTGGCAGCACCCTCAACTCGGTCAAGAGTCCCAAGCCTAGCCGATACTCAGCCTTGAGTCAAATCACGAATAGCCCGCCTTCCTCTCCTGCGAAGCGTACTCCTGGCAAGATATTCAGCAAGCCGCTGAGTCCTACCATGATTCCATCCCCTGTAAAGCCAACCTCTCTCAGCGCGGCGGCGTCGACACTTGCAAGTATGGGCAGCCCATTACCGGGGTCGACCTCAACGGCGCCAGCGAAACCTAAGGCTGTCATGGCGCGAAAGCCACGCATTTCACGCTCGCGTGTCATAGCGAAGCTCGGCGCTCAGCGTGCTGCAGCTCAGGCCTCGAGTTCGTCCGCATCATCCGACCGAAGGGTCAGTGCTATCGCTCCGCGCACCCGCTCCAGCGTTGGAACCGGCATCCGACGCTCCCACGGAGGTGGGAAGGCGACACGCGGCAGCGACGTGCTCTTGAGCGCGAAGAAACGCGCGCGGCAAAGCGAGTATATGCGTCGCAAGAGTCGCGCTGGCGGCAGCGCTGTCGGCACTTCTATGCGGACTGACAGTTTGTTCTCCAATTCGACCATGTCGATGGACGTCGATGATTAGATCTATTGGACTCTGCACTTGCACCCCCCGCCTTCTTGGACCCATTCCTCTTGGGTAGGTTCCTAGTTAACGTCTGCACCTCCACACCATACACCGCTAGTCTGTACACCCCCGTTTCGATATATCCTTATCCCGTTGTACGTTTCTATGCCTGGCTCAGAGGGTGCGGGCATCCTGGTCTTGGAGCATTCGCTTGTACTACGCGTACATTACAATGTCTATCTTGTTGTAAAGACCGACGGCGCTCCTACGTCAGACGATATACGTGTGGACACGACTTGTATTCATGCAATATAGGAAATGATACATATGAGAGAAGGGACGCCATACCTATTAGTGAAAGGAGTTAGAGGAACGTTCGACAACAAAAGGGTAGACGGAGAAGATGGATCAGAGAAGCCGAGGTTTTCATAGCCCTTGTCCTGACGAAGCGACACAAACCAGCCAGCTCGAGCCAAGACAGCACGAACTAGCACGACCCCCGCCGAAGCAGGAGCGGCACGCGAGGCAACACGGAACAAGTAATCAACGAATGGATGAACTTATTTTCATCTTGAAGAAGGGATGGCGAGAGATGGACGAGAGGCTCACCTTAGGCACACTCTTTTTGTCTCTGAGAGATGAAACGAACTACTGGAAGAGATCTTCTAAGAGACGTTAGAATGACGTTCGCAACAAAAGCGTATAGAAAAAGGATGGAAGCTCAGTTGGTGATGCATGTTTTGAGTATGGATCACGGTTAGTCACCGACTCAAGAATGGATGGATATCTATCATAGCAACCGGGAGAGGGGTCCACATAGGAAGATGCTCACCTCCTAGAGTATTGTGACAGAGGACTTGAACCCTGAACGTCGTTTGAGCTTTGAGAGACGCGCAAAAGCAGCAGGACGAAGGAAACCGAGAAAGACGGTTTTTCTTAGACAGTGACTCCCAAGCGGGGTTTCGAATCCTTCGGCGTCTGCCGAAATGAACTATGACTACAAATTTTTCATCATCCTCCTTCGTTGGTCCGTTCGTCACATCGCCGTCAAGCTCTTCCCTGTCTCCACTCTTTCAGGTGAGCATTCTGTGCCATCGTTTCGCGAAATGCTTGTTTTTGCTTGCATTACGTGATGATTCACTTCAGTTCTGCTTCCGAAAAGAGAGTAATCTCTTTGTGGACACCGTTTACCAAAACAACCATTCTGATCCTTCTTTCGCCTCTTCATACTCTCTATGTCGCCTATGCGGTGCTGATACCTTGTCCTTCAGGTCTTATATACTTTATTTCATTCGCAAGGCTTCTGACCGTGCGTTTTTGTGAGTGACTTCCTCCTTTTACTTCAGTCAACCTTTTCCATCCCACCCCTCGTGCGCGCCCATGATTTCTATAAACTATACAAGCATATGTCCGACTTTTTACGTGAAGGACACCTTTCATTTGCTGAGGCCCACCTCCCTATCTCCACCTCTTGTTTCTCGTCGTCCAATTGTGCTCACATTTCCTTGCTCTAGCGTTGTAACGTCCGTTGTATCGAACATTCCTTGTATATATTCTCATCGCGGAATGCTATCTGTTACCCAACTTTCTTTTGAGTTTCCGAAACCCCCGCCGTACGCTGTTCGTCAAGCCCTGCACACGGCAATATCAGTCTGGCGACATGGGTTCAAGTCTAGGCGAGTCGCGCACGTGTAGTGTCCTTGCCAAAATCCCCTTTTCCCTTTCGTGCCAATAGTTGTCGTATCTTCCGGTCGTGGCGTCGTTCCGAAGGAGTCTTGAGTTTCGTGTGCTCATATAGTCCTGCTGGAAGATGTCTTCCTCAGATGTCATAGGCTGTCAGTCCAGACGCGACGTGCGCGTTTTAAACGCGTGCTTGGCCTAGCAGCAGCGAACACCACTCACCGGCAAGACTGTCATGTATGGTTGGCCGTCATCCTGGGTAAAGTACGTTGAATGACGCTCATGGTAGGAACCAGAACTGCGGATACTCCTCGGCCGCCTGTGCATCCGCCACAATCACCATACGAGAGCTGAGGCGCTGAGGAGGACGCGCGCGTATGAGAGTAAGATGGGAGTTGTGCACACTGCGCGTTTGGTCATCTCGTTTTTGAACTTCGGCCAGTAACCAGTGTTGTGCTCGGCGCCTATCTTTGCGAGGCGCTGAATTGGAACTAGGGCGGTTTGCGTGCACGGTGCAGGGGTGGTAGAGGTGTATCTGCATCTGTCACTCGGGTGGGTGGTTCAACTTCCCCAGGAGGTCCGTGTGAACGCACGGGAGAATGGCGAGATCGTCCTTTCTCTGGGAAACTTTCGGGATCGCATGGGGCGATGCTGGTCGTGTCTACCCTACACCACCAGCAGTTGCCTCAGCATGACTCTATGCGGGGCCATTCGGATGAGTCTGATGGCGTGACCAAGGGTTCACGCTAGCATCGTGTCAGCTTCAATCCAACCCCCTCAATCTCGGCGCCATTCCGATTATCCGTTGCGAGAAAGTCGGCTTCGCGCCCAAGTCAGCGTGAGTACAGGTTGTCCTCTCAGTTTCAATCCCCACAGAGTCCTCGATGGACGGCGACGAGCGCGGGTTATGTAAGCAGTATTCATTTTCGTCGTCGCGCCAAGTCATCCTCGACTCCTTGTTTCCTCTCACCACGTCCTTCTCTTCTCCCCGTCCTTCACCTGGCCATAACCCCTCATCTGTAATGGGCGACTCCGACGTACCGAGATTTGGACGGCGCGTCAGGGTTTCCGTGGATGTACGAAGGGTTGGGTATGGACTCTCCCTTCGACACTCTCATGTGGGCATCATCCAGAGTCTGGACCATGGTGCGTGTTCTATTCACTTACCGCCCACCTGCCCTCACGACAGCATTCAGGATTTGCACATGCTCCGGCGCCCCTCTTGTTGTCGCTGGCAGTCGTCCTCACCTTCGCTCGCGGCCTTGAACTTTACTCCTGGTCTTGAACTTTGCTCGTGGTCTTGAACTTTACTCTCGGTCTCTCGATTTTTGCTTGCGGTCTTGGTCCTCGCTCGCGATCTTGGTCCCGCTCGCGCTCCTCTCTGGTCCTGGCTCTCTGTCCCCTGGCTCACTGGGTTCCCTGGTCTTATCTCGGTCTCCGTCTGGTCCACCTGCTTTGTTGGCATCCCAGGTAACCCTCTCTCACCTGTCATCCCTCTCCATATATCCCGTAGCAGCCCCCATATACTCTGTAGTTATCAAATGAAAATATCATGATTTTCTTCCTTCTACATCAGGATAAGATCGCGATAAGCACGATTTAAGCCAGCAACCCGCCGAGCGATTCTTGATGAGCTTAGTAAGATTATTGGATTGAATCCAAAGAACCTCAGCTTCGGGCCCAAGGGAATTCGTTGAGCGTGATATCCGCTTGACATTTTTGGATTCCATCCATCGGCACACCAACTTCAAACTCAGGGGCGTGATATCGGAATGAAGCTGAGGGATCGCCTGGTGGTGTAGGTCTCCCGTACGATGGCGCCTTTTCTTTGCTCGGTGGATAGAAGCCCGTTGAAGACATCTCTACAATTGGATCATGCTTAGATGATGATGGGGATTAGCCCTCGTGCGTGATGAAACCCCCGACATCAGCGAGAGTCTATATTAAGTACTGTTTAGATGGTCATTGGTACGACTTGTAAGTACGTGTGGTGAATGGGGTGTACTGTCCTCGATGTCACTCTCCTCTCGATTCTTCCATCTAAACAACGAATCAATGGTCCCGACGGAACCACATACTGTTATATGAGCCGATTTCCATCAAGTTGGCAGTAATTATCCAATCAATCCGAAATAATGATCACTTCCCCGATGAGACTGTGTCCTCCAGGACGCCGTTGTGATGGTGAAGGCGCTGGTGATGACACGGACAGCGTGGAGAGGGCATCCGTGATGTCGATTGTCCCGTGGGTGTCTTGCGTACTCCTGGAATTCTCGCCGTCGCTATCGAAGAAGTCTTCCTCTCCTTCAAGGAGCGGCAGTCGCCTTCGTGCGGGGATCGCGACAGCCGCAGAAGAGAACGGATGTAACATCGAAGGGTAATCCAGGAGCTCTGACCCAAACGACTCCCCAGGATCTCCTGGATTGGCGCGGGGTTGACGATCCCTTGTGCTCTTGAGCTCTTCATCGCCGTTCAATGCACGAACGTCGAAGTTGGGGCGCGGCTTCTTTGCGTTGGTCCCTGCGCGAGGGTTCTGATCGTGATCACGACGGGTACCAGGATGGCGGGGGTCTCCCTGACCATCGGCGATGTGCTGATGAACCGCCGGAGCGTGCGCGACGATGGAATGAGCCCGCGGACGCTTTGAATGTTTGGCGCGGGGTATTGAAGGAGATGGGCACGCCGACGCTGGCAGTGCACCTACGACATCGTCGGTGGCATTTGGGCTGAGAGAAGCCGAGCCCTCGTGTACAGATGTCTTCACGCTGTTGTGGCTAGGGGTGGTTGGTCTCGTCCTGGAGGGACCAGCCTCAAGCGCAAGCAGCGTGTCATGTGTATGCGCAAAGGTGTTAAGCCTTATGGGCGGTCTTAGAGGAGGAAAACGCGGCGCGTCGTCCTCTGAGCCGTCAGAACTGATCGCGTTCAGATCGAACGTTTCCTCATCGGAGGATACCGCTGTGTATAGGGCTCGACTCCTGGGTGGCCTGGCGCGTTTCCCCGCTGCTGGATACATTTGTCAGAGAAAGAGTATCGAGCACTGTGCCGCCCACCTTTTCCCGCATGAGATGGCGTAGCCTTGCCTTTCCGCTTCGCATGTGGCAAGGGGGCCAGAGGTAAGGATCCCGAGAGCTTAACTTCTCCATCGTGGTCCGACCCAAAGACCTCTTCCATGTACAACTCGTCTGCTTCGTCTGGCTCCGGAAGGGCCTTTCCGGAATGCCTTCGATAACAACCTCGGATGACGTCTCCCCATAGAGTGTAGGCGCCGCAAGCTGGGCAGTCCCCGCCGCGTGGCACGAGACCGTGCTGAGATGATCGTGATCGGGAGAAGCTTTGAGCAAGACATGTAAGGTGCGACACAGCCGTGCATCCTGTAGCGGGGCATAACGCGCTCGCCAAAGGTTCCTGCGTAAACCGTAAGAATCAGATATCTCTTGGGGAGGTTTTCACTTACCGTCGCGTACGTATGCAGCGATTTCCCACATATCGAGCATGCCAGTCGTTCCCCACAGGCGACCAGTGCGTTATGTTTTGTGAGATGCGCGGACGTGAATTGTTCTGCATATGGCAATTCACTCAGTGGTCCTTAAGCAAGCGAAGCTAACTTCACGGTTACCATCTGATATATCGATAGCACCAGCTCTCCCAGATCCAAGCTTACCCGACTTCCCGTCCACGCCTTCGAGTTCGATCTGTGTCGTGAAGCCCGGAGGGAAAGCGGGTGTAGCGGGACCTTCGTCGAAGCTCTTCCACACCTTGGCCGCCTCCTCGGTAAACAGTTTCACGTGAAGCGGCCAAGTCGTGTAAGGGAACGTGCAGATCATGGTTCGGACGACGCTGTTCACACGACCGAGGGGATGGCTTGAGACAGGGGTTCCACCACACACGTTGCAGTCTAGGGATTAGGGACGCACTGAATGTTCGCCTTGATATATTTGGCCCTTCGGTCGCCATTAAATAGAGAATGACCTTCATCATCTCTGAGGTGGCGCGAGATATGAGGATGCTGCCACGCCCATTCGAATTGTAAAGCGGCCAGCTTGGATGGGAAGCCATAGACAATCATCTGCATGACCCACGGGCGGTTGTGTTTGGTCTTCCAAGCACCCTGAGTGATTTCGCCGTTGTGCTGGCTACATGTTTGATTCAGTCGTTGTTGTAATCAGATAGTAATGGAGGAATCTGACCGTATTCGGCGAGGAGGGCTCGGCGTACTTCCGATGTATGTCCTATGCCCCTCTTTTAACATAGGAGGTTGCTAACAAAGCTGAGGGCGCACGCGGTAGATTTCGGGGTTCGTACAGACTTCAGGAGATAGCAGGCGTAAAAAGTGGGGATTTGGTGAAATGCAAGGGACGATCGCGTATTTCGAGTGGCCATGGTGAAGGAAGGACGCGTCTGCCGCCGCCTGCGTGTCCGTCATGGGAAATTCAACCGGCGAACGTGTCGAGACGCGGTCAGGTGATGCTCGGCACTCGGCATTCTCGCTCGCCGGACTACCCCGCATTCTCCAAGTTCTCCGTTCTCACCATTGGCATCTCCGTGACTTCCATCTTCCAACCCACCATGGCGGACCCTTCTGGTCGGTACATATTCATCGGATATCCCTGGGTGCAGGACTCACACAACCTTCAGACTTTACGATTCCGTCTCTTTTCAATGTCAAGGGCAAAGTTGGTGAGTAACTAAGGCTCAGGCTGTGGTTAGTTCTTCGGGACTCACGGGTGTGTCCAATAGCCGTGGTAACAGGCGGAGGCTCCGGGATAGGGACCATGATAGCGACAGCATACGTCCAGAACGGCGCTAAGGTTTATATTGCGTCGCGCAAAGAAAAGCAACTGAAGGAGGTGCGCTTTCGTTTGGCCTGCGCTTCCACATACGTAGTCTGTAACCAGTCATGCCGCCTTTAGGCCGCAGAACAGTTGAACAAACTAGGCCCCGGCAGCTGTGAATACGTCGTCGCAGACCTCAGCGTAGGTGCATTCTGAGTTGATTTTTTTGCAGTCCTTCTCACCTTCGCCACTACGGCGCCGTTTACAGAGCAAGGCTGGTTGCGACAAGCTCGTCGATACAATAAAGTCGAAGGAGACGAAGGTGAATATCCTAGTGAATAACTCGGGAATGTCCTGGGGCGCCCCGATGGATAAGTATGGTGCCCTTGTAAGCTGTATGTTAGCACGCCTAATAGCTCACCGAATTCCCTTAGCTTCCCGGAGAAAGAGGGGTGGGATCGTCTCATGGCACTCAACGTGAAGAGCATATTCTATGGTGTGTATTTTTCGTGTATACATGTTCATCCACCCAGCCTGATGCTCAGAGCCCTCAGTGACTGTTGGGTGTGTTGGCCTGCTGGCATCATAACAAGTCATGGCGCACTCATCCTTGTATCCTAGACTAGCGGACCTTTTGGCGAAGGACGCGACCAACCATTCCCCAGGATCCGTAATCAACATATCATCTGTGGCAGGGTTCGCGAGGAACTCGGAAGCTGGCAGGGTGGCCCCTCCAGGATCCGGGGTCTGGAGCTGTGAGCGGTTCTTTTGAGCTTTGGTCATGATCAGGCTTTCTGACGTACAACTCCAATTCATCCCTTCGCAGATAATGTTAGCAAGGCTGCAGGCACGTACCTTCTGAATATGATGCCTTCTTCCACTCTGTATCTCATAATGCATTCTCGCAGTGAACCATTTGACCTCCAATCTCTCCGTGACGCTTGGCAAGCGTTTTATCACGTCCGTCTCCTTTCTTTTTCTTGCCGATATCCGTACTGATCGAAACGTACTAGCGTAAATGCGATATGCCCCGGGTAAGAGCAACTTTCACCGGCCTTTGCCAATAAGGAAGCACTTATCTTTGACAGTGTATTCCCCTCGAAGATGACAGCGTTTGGCTTCAAACTAGCAGGCGGTGCGGAGGGAATGGCCAAGGGTGCTCCATGGGGTGCGTATGACGTCCTTGTCCAAGTCTGTGTCTTAATTTATTGCTGAGATATTTGCAGGTCGCGTCGGAGAGCCCCGCGACATGGCTGGTGTAGGTATGTAATCCGCCCACCGCTTCACTCGGCTTGCGATATGAGATAACTGACAATGCCCACTTTTAGCATTATTTCTTGCCAGCCCTGCGGGGGCATACGTGACGGGGGCGCACATCGTTCTCGACGGCGGATCGCTCTTCTCAGGCGATGCCCGTCTGTGACATGCGTTTCTAGCCTTAGGTGCTCTTTTCGTACGACAATGCAGTCTTCCGCCCATGCTGCATATATTATAATGATCAAGTTAGGCCTGCAATGGGATGGTCATTCACATAATACAGTACGGTGCCAGGCCCGATCGATGTCACAGGCTTTTGCAGAGAAGCTTCCCTCGGCTCGCCTGAGCATTACACAAATATACTTCCGTCGGGACAGCGACGATGGATGCAGTCAGTATGCCTAGAGAATCCGCTAATCCGATGGACCCAATCTTGAACTCCTTCTCTTGTTTAGCTCGTTCGTGGTCTACCTCGGGGTTAGAAGGCTCTTGATTGATGCGGTAGAAAACGTTCACGCTGTGTTCGGAGGGTAGGTAAGAGAGAGGGAATGAGAAGGAGAACAGCTCACTAGGCCGAGCCCCCGCAAATACCCTCGAGGCTGATAAGTAAAAACACAAAGGTGACGGCAAGGCCTTCAGAGGACTCCGGGACCAGACCAAGGGCTGACTCAGTAAAGAGCGTGAAGAGGATGATTCCTTGTACGACCGCCGGGAGATAGAGGAGGCGGGCTGGAAGAGGAGGAAGACCGAGCGAGATAGAAGACCGAGACAAGAAGACCGAGCTCTGGTAGACAAGCTATTTGGAAGTACGTTTCAATTCACGTCCAGGGTAAGGTAAGAAGGGGATTTACCTGCCACAAAGGGTAGTAGTCCCGAATGGAATGTATGAACCCAAGAAGGGGATAGTCTTCTGGAGACGGTACTGGATAGATTAATGTGGGTGAAATGCCCTGGTGGAACTCAGTGATGATTGATCGAGGAATGTAATAGGACTAGCAAACCTGATTAATCGTGTATTCGAACTGAGAAAAGCAGGTTAATCATGGGCGTTCCGAAGAAATCAGGCTACCTTACCAGATATACGCAAACTGGTAAAAAAAGTGTTAGTATCCTGAAGCATCACAATACCCGTTCAGCTCACATAACGGTAGCATGTATTGTAATAGCAGGGGCTTCGCAAGCCGCCATTTGTCCTCCATTGTCAACGGACCTGAAAGGGGAGTTCGGATGGTAGCGTCATTGTCATCGGTAACTTCGTCTTCGGATGCCGCGACAGGGGCGTAAGACGATTCCGTGGAGACGTCTGGCCCACCATCACCGTACGATGAGGGAAGGTCCAAAGTGGCGAAGGCAGTCGGACGCGGGAGTACAAGCGAGTAGGTCAGAGGGATTACGAGGGGTAAGATCTAGTGGGGTGGTTCGAATGACAGGTGGGAGGAAGGAATCTCTAGAAAGCATACCGCTGATAGGCTGACGCCGACCCGAACGCCGAAACTACGCACTTCCCACCAAAGGAGTGCCCCAACGAGTCCAGCAGCGCCAGTGCCGGATGCAAAATAACTAGCCAGTTATTCGTGAGTGATGGTCGATAAGCCCAGGATACGACGCCATACCTGAGGCCCAAACCAGCGACAGCAGGTGGGTGATACGTTGTCGACAGTTGCAAGAAAGTGAGTTCCCCAAGGCCTATATTTAGGTCAGCGAACAAGGTAATTCTTCAGGTGAAATTCATGGCACACCCGAGGCAAAAGATGAGAAACAGATGCCCAACAACCGCATCGGCAAGCTATCGAATGCGGCAACAACCTAGTAAATTTCAGGCATGTAGACTGAGGTCAGGGAAAAGATAGACTGAACCTACCACCATGCCAGACACACTCAGCGCACAGCACCCTAAAAGCCTCTTTGCATATCTGATACGGCCCCTGAGGAGATACGGCCAGCCGATCTTGGCCATTAACGCAGGAAATATGTTACAGAACGCAATGATGCCCTTGGGGGTGGAAGGAGGCACAAGATCGAGGGCAGCAGACAGAATTATGACATAGAGTACTGGGATAATTCTCAGTCTAACACCACAATGGCCACATAAACCGCAACGCTCACCGTTATTGATTACGCCGAAGAGAAAGAAGGAGGATCCCAGACGAAACATAAGGCGTCTGCGCTCTGTCATGATTAGCATGAGCAACGGTTTGCGAATGGCCTTGCGGTAGCCCGAAGGTCTGGTTGGTAGAATGATACTCACCTCGTGCATCCTCATCTTTCACAGCCTCCGTATCCAGAATATCGTCGACATTCTCCGAGTAGTAAGCGTTTGATACAGCTCGCGAGGTCATACGAGGGTCTGTGGAAGAAGCGGAGGTAGGACAGTGGAATACGGAAGCCTAAGGCTACAAGCCCTTTAAGACTGTAAGCTCTAAGATCTAAAGTCTAAGCTTTGAGTACTTTGAGTATCTGGCGGGCTTTGGATCTCGAATGGATAGGGCCTGCTACTGAACGTAGCTGCCGTTAAGGATACTGTGAGTTCGCTATTTGATGCTATACACAGATCTAAGTGACGAGACCGTGGTAGGGCTTGTGTCGAGGAGAAGATGGGATTGAGTGGAACCAGGCAGAGTCACGGTGGAACTGGAACTTGAAGAGTACTCTCGGTGACGGTTGGCTCCGAGTCCGGCTTTGACACGTGAGTACTCTCCGTGTGACGAGTCGAGCTGTCCGAGTCCCCGGCTTTGACACGGCCTCCTACCCACCCCGGTTTCCCCCGCTGAGTTCTTGAGGCCCAGCAATGTCTGGCTCCCTCTCCTCTATGCGCCAGCGCTGCGAGGCGGCAGTGTGCCTGCAGCTGTCGTCGACGCCCACTGGTATGGGGTCCGGTTCTTCATGGGGCTTTGCCCCCCTTCACCGCGCGGCCCCCCGTGCGGTTCTCCCAACGCGCCGTCTCTTGCCACTCGAGTTCGACGCATCCCTTCCTTTCAACGACCCTTCCATCCTTCTGTCCGACTCTGTTCTACCATACTTTCCGTTCACCTGTACCCTTCGGGGAGCCGCATTTAGTCTTAGGTACTTGACGCGGGATATAAATGTATTCAAAAAAAAAAAAAAAAAAAAAAAAAGGCTTTGACACGTGATCCGGCGGCTTTGCGTCGCCCCAGCTTCAGCTCTTGGTATTTCGACCCAACGCTCACCCAATGTCTGCCGAAGCTGGCCCTTCAAAACCAAGGAGAAAATTGCAAACTAAAAGAAAACCTCAACATGTCGTTCGGTCTTCCAAGGTCAAGAAACTATCCGAGAAGCAGCAAATCGACGCTCTCAACCGTACAGCCGAGGCATTCGTATGTCGCTAATCAGTCTGCACTATGGCATGAAGCTCATTAACACAGGTATGAATACAGGTACCACCCCTGATCCTCGAGGCCTTTGCCGACTTACCCATCTCAGAACTAACAAAACGAGGCGCGTACATTTTCTCCTCGCCCTTAACGTCTGGCTCATCGCACACCTAGGCCTTAAAAAAGCTTTCTTTGTCGACATGACGGATATTCAATCTAAAAGTCTGCCGGTCTCCCTCAAGGGCAAGGATGTGCTGGGCGCCGCTCGGACGGGGAGTGGCAAGACGCTTGCTTTTCTCATTCCCGTCCTGGAGATACTTTACCGGCGGAAATGGGGTCCACAAGATGGGCTAGGTGCTTTAATCATATCGCCTACACGGGAACTAGTGTGTTCTTTCTTTATGTTGTCGACTCAAGTCTAACAATTCTGTTAGGCGGTGCAAATCTTCGAGGTCTTACGATCCATAGGCAGCTACCACAGCTTTTCCGCTGGGTTGGTAATTGGCGGGAAGAACCTAAAGGATGAAAAGGAGCGCTTGTCGCGTATGAACATCCTCGTCGCAACCCCTGGGCGATTACTACAACATATGGACCAGACTGTTGGCTTCGAATGCGACAATCTGCAGCTCCTCGGTGCGCTTTCCGACGTCTCATTTCAGAATCGAAGATCTCACTCTCTGCACAGTTCTAGACGAGGCTGACCGTATCCTCGACATGGGCTTCTCGAAAACCCTCTCCGCCCTACTTTCTCATCTTCCGAAATCGCGACAAACACTTCTCTTCTCCGCCACGCAGACGCAATCCGTTTCCGACCTCGCCCGTCTTTCTCTACAAGACCCCGTGTATGTCAGTGCACAAGCTCAAGATCTCGCATCCGAGAATGTGCCTGAGGATGATGACCGTCGCCTCGCTATCCCAAAGGGCCTCGAGCAACACTACGCAGTGACTTCTCTCGACAAAAAACTCGACATTCTCTGGAGCTTTATCAAAAGCCACCTACAGAGCAAGACCCTTGTGTTCATGTCTAGCTCGAAGCAGGTTCGCTTTGTCTTTGAGACTTTCAAACGCATGCATCCTGGCATCCCACTCCTCCACCTTTACGGAAAACAAAAACAGATGACGCGCCTACAGACCTTTAACCGTTTTACCACCATGCAACATGCCGTTCTTTTCGCGACAGATATCGCTGCTCGTGGACTCGACTTCCCCTCAGTCAATTGGGTGCTCCAAGTTGACGCCCCGGAAGACGCGGAAACATACGTACACCGGGTGGGCCGGACAGCACGATATCAAAGCAACGGGAAAGGCTTGATGCTCCTGCTGCCCAGCGAGGAGCCGGGTATGCTAGAAGCGTTGAAAAAGAGAAGCGTTGAGGTGTCGAAGATCAAGATCCGCGGGAGCAAGACGCAAAATATAGACAATCAGCTGCAAAATCTTGCCTTCCAAGATCCAGAAATCAAGTACCTGGCACAGAGGGTGACGCGTCCATCTTACCAGTCCTAGATATGATACTAAAGGTACACCAGGCTTTCGTGTCTTACGTTAGATCCATACACCTTCAGAAGGACAAGTCCATATTCAACGTCACAGAGCTGCCCGTGGACCAGTACGCAGCCTCTCTGGGTCTTCCTGGAGCTCCCAAAATCAAATTCTTGAGCCGCGAGATGGCCAAAGAAAAAAAGAATGCCTCTCGAGCAGTGGCAGCTCTCCAGGCCGAGATCGCGAAGGAGGCGGGCAAGGGAGATGACGACGAAGGGCCAGACGACGGTGGAAGTGATGAAGAGTCTTCGTCTGGCGAAGAGCAGGATGAGTTTGGAGCCGTCGAGCCCGCTGCTCCCTCCAAGGTAGACAAAGAGAAGGTTCGTGCTTTTGTCTAACGCATTTTACTTTGCTCGAGGTTTCCTTATGCCTTGTCCTGTTAGGTTCGTACCAAATATGACCGAATGTTCGAACGCAAAAACCAAAACATTCTTTCGGAACATTACACAAAACTCGTGGACCATTCTCATGACGATGATGACGAAGAGGACTTTATTACTCTCAAACGCGCAGATCACGGCCTTCCTGGCGACGACGACCTCGCTCACTCTGACGCCGCTGATGCCTCGGAAAATCTTTCCAAGCGTAAACAGAAGATGGCCAAGAGCAAGCGCGCGATGCTCAAACTCAAGGGAGCGCCACAGCGGCTCGTATTCGACGACGAAGGCAACGCACATGAGGTATACGAGATGAAAGATGTCGAAGATGTCTTTGGGAGTAATGAGGGTGCCGTACTGGAGGCGGGACGAAAATTCGTGGAGGGTGAGATGGGACGTCTCAAAGAGGCTGATGTCAAGGATAAGGAGGAGGCCAAAGAGAAGAAAAGAGAGAAGAAACGGAAACGGAAAGAAAGGGAGATGGAGGTTCGTCCATCACTCTTCCCCCGCGTCGCTCATCCCTCTTACCCAGTCCGACATACAGGCAGATAGCGACCATGGGCCGGTCATCAGCGTACCTATGGACGACGACGGCTATATCTCGCCAGATTTCGATCTGCAACCATACTCAAGCGATGACGCATCCGATGCACCTTCACCTCCTTCAAAACGGAAGAAAACACAGGGCACCGCTACAGTGTCAACCTTGGAGGACGACGAGGCTCGCGCTTTAGCAATGCTACGGGGAAGGTGACCCAGGCCCACTGGCAACTGTCTCCTGTACAACTGTCCTTGGTTCACTAGCCTTCAAAAATATTGTTGACCGTCGCCCTCCTTGGGAATATTGGCAGCTTTGTCTGACAGTGCCGACGTGATTATCATGGGTAACAGTGTACTTCTATGCATGCAATATAATATAAGGGAACCCTGCGCTGTTCAACCGCCTTTTGACCCCACACTTTCTTCCACCTGTGAATGTAAGGTTTTTGCGATCACCTTCACGGGCTAATACTGAAGATCAGGGAAATAAGATAGACGTCGCCTGGGCGGCGAAGCTAATTAGTCGATATCGTTGCTGGTCCCGTAGGCAGGCTAGAAACTACCCGTGGGGCCAAATCGATGGCATCATCGTCCTGAAGGGCATCTTTCGCAGCGGAGAACGAGGCTCAGCGAGCCCTTTTAGGTTGCGAGCGTAACTGATCGCGACTGTTGCAACTGTGTGACTGTATTAACACCTCCCATCGAGGCTCCTGCACTCTCATCCCCTACTGACAAACTTGAGACTTCTTCGTCTGTCTCCAGATGGCTCGCGTCATCGCTGATCTATCTCCCACTCGTCTTCTGAGTTATACGGAGACAATCTGCCAGTGCCATGGCCGAACGAAGACCGACTCAGCCGTCCCGTAGACACCGGCCTGTCAGCGCCGACGAAAGTACGTCCATTATCGTATACACAATTGATAGCGTCAATTCGTTCTTTCCATTCGCGTGGATGATCAAGGATCGACTGGTTGATACTTTATTCACTGGTCGTCGTCGCCTGCGTCAACCGCGCGATGACACCCTACAACACATGTCATTTGTTGTGATCCACGTATAAAAATCACCGTAGTGTATCGCAGTTCTTCACTGGTCCATTCCCCAGCTCACTACAGTCCTTTCCCCCCTCCAGTTTTCTCTCGTCGCGATGTACTTCTCCACTGCCGTCGTCCTTGCCACTCTCCCCTTCTTGGCTGCTGCCGCTACCTCCCCCGAGGCGCGCCCCGGATAGGCTGTTCCCATTCAGAAACGCGAGACCATCCGCTGTGTTGGCGATGCCGCCGATCTTGCTGCTGCCAAGGCTAGCATCAAGAAGAGTACTGCGTAAGTACACTCTTCGTCCCATTCCTCGTCGGCCAGAGGCTCATTGTGGTCTCTTCGCACCTACAGCAAGATCCAGCGTGCTTGAGGCATACGTTCGTCACCTCAGTCGGCGACAGTTCGACACTGGCGGCAGCGACCTGTTCCTCCCCGGCCCCAGCTGTGGCTCGGCCTGTTCCGGCCACCACGATCTACACTCCCAGCGACAGTTCGCGTCCCAAGTCGCTTGGCAAGAGCTTCAATGTCGCGCCTCTTCTAGATTTCGTTGGCGTTGTCGTGAGGTCGAGGCAGCCTGAGAGCTCTGGGCATACGCCTGTTCTCTGTATGCCGTCTACAGCGGCGCAACCCAGCAAAAGTAAGGACACTCCTACTTATTTTGCGGCCTTCTTGGCCTAACCGTTAGGGGAACCACCCTGACGCAGGCATTCGAGGACACCTGTCTGCGTGGTGGCTTGCACGAGTCCGTGAGGATTTTTCAAGCTTGTTCGTTGGGCTAATTCTAACACTGATATCTCATCTACTTATGTTATGTACACAAGTACCAAATGCATCATCTCTCCACCGTTTGTTCCATATTACAGCAACAATTACAGATTATCCAGCAAAGCGTTAAAGGCATGGCGAACGTGAATGTCACGAGACCATGCGTGCGAGAGGGGGGGTATGACACGGAGTAACGATAGCGAGGAAACGGCGTGAGGAAGGGAGAGAGCAGTTTGACAATTAAAAGCTCGAACAATGTCCAGTGACAACCCCAACGTTGAAGATATATGGAGCCGGCCGTCTAAGATCGAAAAAGGGACAAGGCAAGGACGACGGCGAGTTACCGCCCGCTGCCGTCCATCTGCTGAAGGAATGCGGTCCACGCTTCCGTCAAGCTCAAATCCCCACTCTGGCGCAGGACGCGGTCGCGCGCTCGGGGATTTGGCGGACGATTCTGAACGTAGGTCTCCACCTCGTTGTGGGGTACGTTCCACAGTTGGTGCTGACGTGTGTTTTCCATGCTTGCGTCATTTGGGGCGGGGATGGGAGTGGGGTAGTACGTCGCCTGCGACGGAACTGCATGGGACGTGGACGGTGTGACCTCAGTATGCACCGAGAGCGTGCTGTACGAGGAGTACGATTGTTGATAATAAGCCTGCTGGGGGACGATCTGGGGCGGGGCGTGTGCTGGCAGGTAACCGGCCGGTTGGGTATAAGAATGGGAGGGACCGGGTTGAGGAGGGGGCGGCATGGCATGGGTTGCTGGAGGTCCAGGCGGGTAATACACCTGATATTGTTCAGGCGAGTACGAAGGGCCGGTAGCAGGGTATTGCAATGTCTGCATGCCGCCGTTATCGAGTTCGTCCCGGCCTTGCCAGCTCCCGCTCGTGCTGATTTGTGCGTCAAGCGTCCTGTTAAACGTAGCGAGCTGATCCACGAGCGTCGAGTGCACGTCTCCCCACACGACCTGCTCTGCAGGGTATTCCTGCGCCGCGACAAACTCCTGCTGGGACGGCACGGACGAATGGGTGTCAGGGCCGCTCGTGTCCGTCTCCGCCTTCTCAGACATGTTTGTGTTCATGGTCAAGTCTGTGGTAGAACCCGAGTGCGAGTTGCTAGCGTTCCCATACGTCGGCACGCGCGAGGTCTGGGGGCGTTTGGGAGCCGACATCGTTGAGGTGACACCCGAGAACACCGCGAACTCATCCCGACTAGAAGTGGGGAAGATTTCAGGAACACGGTGGATGGCTTCTGTACGGGCAGTATGGAAGGTCTGCGCGGCCTTGTCGAAGTGTCGGCGGACAACGGCCTAGGGGTTGACGCATCAAGAGAGGAATCAGAATTTGAGGACAATCGGCGTACCACCATCTTAACCGCTCGTCCGCCGTAGGGCTCGGCCTTCTCAAAGAGGTCGCGGGCTTGTTGGAGTTCCAGGAGGGCCGTGTGAGCCATCTTAGACTGAGGGGCACGCACAGGTATCAGGGCGAGCATGACCTTTCGATAAAGCGATGTAAGGACTATGCGAGCCGGCGAAAGGTATCCGACGTACAGCTGACGAAAAAGCATGCGTCCACAGCACCCAAAAGCGGGCGATCTGGGCAGGGAAGAGGTTGAAGGCGTTCCGGAGATTTGTTAAGATCTCCACGGCGCTGCGATAGCCAGACAAGATCGAGGGCGCGTATTGGCTTCGCAATGGGTCGAGAGGCTGATCGCACAGGCCTTGAGCAAAAAACGCTCGATGAACGTACAAAAGAGCTGAATGAACCATTACATCGTTCAGTGAGGAGCACTCAGAGATTCCAACGAGCACTCTTACTCAAATGGCGGTAATTATGTGGCATGTAATGCTGCATTGTGATGTCCAGTCCGGCGTTTTCGGGAGGAGGACCTGTAGCATACTTCGGAAGCTCCATATCCCGAATCTTGCGGTCGAGCTCGACTATGATGGAGTATTTGGGCGGACGAGCGGTAAGGATGCCCTGGACGACGTGTGATACGCATTGCTGCCCAAATCGTGCTTTCCAATGAGGGACTATCAAGTGAAGAAGCGGTTAGTCGATGGGATACGAAAATGAATAAAGAATGTTGTCTTACAGGAATCGATCGTGGAACCGTCCACGTCCATCCTCTGCTCAGGGTCTTGTGGAAGTTCACAGTCGACAAAAGGAAGGCTAAAAGTAGCCAACCGCCCGGTGGCAAGGCTCTAAACGGAAAATTCAGAAACCTGGAAGTCTGCCACGAAAGGGTGTATTTACCTGCCAACAATCTGTGATAAAGAGCTCCCAGAAAAGGGCCCTTCGCTTCTGCGTCTCGGCGGGCGTCAGCTTCCAGCGAGCGCAATCTCGATCTGATATCCGGTCAGCATTTCAGGTAGTGTTGCACGTAGGGTAAGAGATTCTTACGGAGGCCAAGCTACACAATAGTTGCGAGTTGTCAGTCAGATATTGGGATATCATATGGGCGCCGGATGAACGTACACTCTGTGCCAACTTGGTGGACATCCCCATAAGCGTCCAGGTACTCTCGATGCTGTACTCGTTCGCGACTAGACCCTGGTAAATGGCCATTAAGCTCAAGGCCTGTACCGTGGCCACGGTCGGTGCATGGTCGGTGACCGGGTCGAGGGCCAGCGCTGCTTTCGTCAACAGTGTAGTACCGGTCGGCTTCTGGATTACCAGGCGCTGGGGGCAGAGCTTCGTCGACAAGGGCTCCGAAACACAATATTACAAATAGCAGGCCAAGGTCGTGCGGCGTTGCCTGCGGCTGAGGAGACAGGGAGGGTGTATGGCCGCGCGCCTCTGCGTAGTAGTGGGGGAGAAGCTCTTCGCGAAGTTGACGTTCCTTGACCGCGCCGAAGAACCAAGGAGCCTGTTGCAGGTATAGGGCACACAACTGGGATGCGCGTGGCCATAGCGGAAGGTATTTTTCGAGAGGATCACGGGTGGTGTGTCGGCTTTTTGCGTCGGGAAAGGCACCAGAAATTTCAATGACGTCGGGAGGAAGTCCAGTGAACGAACCAGCCGATGTTAGAGGACCCGAGCCGTCAACGGGAGGTGGTGTAGAACCGACGGGATTGTCATGCTCGCCCTGGTGGTACGGTCAACATCACGACATAACCAACCTACAGCGAAAGCGTACCAGTAAAATGCTCTGTGAGTCGACGGTACGAATCAGTGGCTATATATGCGCGGGATACAACAAGTATACAGACCTCTTGACCCGCGGATCGCCCATAGAAAGTTGATCCGCCGTCTTCGTGGACGGCGAGAGTCCCAAAGATGTCGAGAGCCTCGCTGCCATCGCCTTCTTCCGCCTCTTCCTCACCTTCCATGGGAAGAGCATCTACGGCCGAATGAAGATCGATGATGGACTTGATTTTTAGAAAATCGCGTTTGAGGAGAGGGTGCGGATCTTCGGTCGAGGCGAGGTGAGCGTGAGTGAGGGCGTCTTCGAGCTGTCGTATTCGCTCGCTCATCTCGGTGATTTTGGAGTGTAAGCGGTCGGTGTCGGCCAGGACAAACCTACACGATATGAACAAAGGCATGTACGCGTGAGGAAAGGGCATACCGAGTTCCCTGACCGGTAACGAGACTGCCTAAGGACAAACGTCGCCGTCAGTATTCGTTCATCGAGAGAAAAAGAATATCTCGAATGATGAAACGCGGAAGTTCGTCCAAGGTGTATTTTTCCATGCGATACAACCCCGCTATTCGTCGATAGACAGGAAGGGGAGACTAACCATTAGGACAGATGGAGGCGCAACCTCTGCGTTTACATGACGTGCACGGCACGGTCTTGTCACATTTTAGTTTCAACCTGAGACAAGTTGAGACGAGCAGTTCCAGGACGAAAAATGGGGGTAGACGAACCGTCGGCACTCTGCACAGGCAATGGCACCTCGAGAACGCTTCCACTCCTGTTCCCTGCTCCTGAGGGCGGCGGCGCTGTCGGGATCGCGGTGGCGACTGGTGGGCATATCTGAGACGAAGGGGGAGGGAAGGGGGGGCGTGAACGAGGAAGCGGGACGGGACATGGGGCATTTGAAAGTCTGGGGTGCTTATGAGTGCCATCAGGACCACGACGTGCATTCTCGAGACGCGGAGCTGTCATCCCCTCGACGCCCTCCTCTTGCTTATTCTCCAGTATCCCAATTTACCCTCCTTCGTTCTCGCCAACTCCCGCGCACAGACCGTTATCCCCAATTGCCCGATTGCGCCCGCTCAAGATAGCCCAAGATCTGATGCGCGTCGTCGTCGCGCACTTTATCGATCCTCGACGTCGTTTGTTTCTACTTACCGAAGGAGTTTAGGCGACTCTTCGGTCCTTCGATCCTTCGAAGCGAAGTACAGCAAACCTTGAGCAACCCATCAACGCTCTCAACAGGATCAGCACCCGCTGCGTCCACGCGTCACCTATCCCTTCTCGCAAGCTCGTGTCAAGACCGTGCACGGCACGTCTCGATGGAGGCACGAGGAGCGGACATGGGCTCTCTTTGAACCTCTACCACCACCATCACTTGGGATTGGGGACCCCAAGTGGGTGACGTTGGGGAGGCCTGGGGAGGCGAGAACCTGGCTTGCCAAGGCTCGTCAAAGTCGGCAGCCCTCCGCCCAAGCCAGCGACGTATGCGGAACGTCGTTTGGTACCCGCAGAACCAGAGGGCCGTCGACCCGTGGACGACGGGCCCACCCCCTCCTACCCACCCCGTTTCCCCCGCCTGAGTTCTTGAGGCCCAGCAATGTCTGGCTCCCTCTCCTCTATGCGCAGCGCTGCGAGGCGGCAGTGTGCTGCAAGCTGTCGTCGACGCCCGCTGGTATGGGGCTCCGGTTCCTTCATGGGGCTTTGCCCCCTGTCACCGCGCGGCCCCCGCCGTGCGGTTTCTCCCACGGCGCCGTCTCTTGCCACTCTAGTTCGACGCATCCCTTCCTTTCAACGACCCTTCCATCCTTCTGTCCGACTCTGTTCTACCATACTTTCCGTTCACCTGTACCCTTCGGGGAGCCGCATTTAGTCTTAGGTACTTGACGCGGGATATAAATGTATTCAAAAAAAAAAAAAAAAAAAAAAAAAAAGATGGAGGCACGAGGCGGATCCGACAGCCACTTATCATGCGGGTGGCGCAATTACTGTATGCCCGAGCTTGAGCTTATTGACGACGTTTTTGGGGACGGCATGAGGTGATGCTAAGTAGAAGAGAAAACACGAAGAAGGCTCGTGCACATGCGTGCAGCCGCGGGATGACGGAAGAACCGACCCAGATGGAACTCCCTTGACGTACGTTACTTACGCACACCTCATCCGAACTGTGTGCTGTACGTATGTACAACGTACATCTTGAACGTTAAACATCGGCCGGCGCAAGCGGCAGTCCTCAACATCTTCCCCGCTTTCTCGGCCTTCCCGATTACAGAAAAAGAATGTCTATGCCTTGTCCAAACCATCCGAAATATATTACATCCTCCACAAACAAACAACACGAAGCTGCGCCTGCGCCTATGCTACAGAGTTATCCAGTGAGCACGCTCGGAGGAAACACACCACGCGACTGATCCATACCACGACTCTGCGTTCACCATCCGTAAACCACCTTAGTCCGACTTCACCCTCTCATACCCGCCCTGCGCCGGCCCCGATCCCCACCCGAACCACCCACTCGTACGTCGCGGAGCCGCCGACCGATCGTCATCACCCTCTGCATCACTAGGAACTTCGATCTCCTCAAACCTCCCGTTCGTCCCGCGTTCGCGCGTGTCCGACAGGTTCGACGCCGTGCGCGCACGCAACGGCGAAGATGTCCCGACGTCGTACCCCTCCACCGGCAACCCCGCCAGTTCGGCCTCCAGTTGCCGACGACGATCATCCACGGAGTTCGACGAGGCCATACGTGAGGGACCGCCAGGAGGAGTGTTGATGCCCTGCTCGTTGGCGCGCGACGAGGCGGCTGCACTTTGCGACAGCAACGCGGTACCGGAAGCTACGATGGCAGGGCCATAAGTGCGCCAGAGGTTTCCCAGCATCTGCGTCGGACCCGACACAGGATCACTCAGCGTCGGCGGCGCGGCGCTTGAGCTGGATGGCGGCACTGCGGCCGAGCTCGACCCAGACTGTGTGCTCGCGGCGATATGGTCCCATAGAGCTCGCGCGCGCTCTTGGACGAAAGCGAAGATGCGGGTTTTGAGGGAGGCCAACGCGGCATCGATCTGCGGCTCATACGTGCGCAGAAGCGGTTGCAGGTGCGTTACGTATATGTAAGAGGATCCTCGGGTTTGTGGGAGGGCGAGGTAGAGCAGGAATATGGTCTTCAATGTGAAGTAGAAGGGTATCCTGTATCCACGACGGAAATTGATGAGTGAATGAAACCAGAGCAGAACAAGAGACGCACACACCATGAGACCAACCATTCAGCGACATACTCCACGCCGACGATGCACCCTAGCACCGACCAATACATCAGCCATCGCTCCAGATCCTGTTCGGATGCTGGACGTTGCGAAAGGGTCTTGAACGACGCGTATCCTGGGTACAGAAATGCGACCACCGAACTGCGCGACTGCTCAGTGTTCCGTGGCTCTGGGGAAATGGATGTCTATGAGGGCTTCACCTGATGATTCGGGTGGTGAAATAGAGCAACATGGCCAGCCTGAAAAATATGGGGACGGCGGTGAGTTGGAAGTTTTTCAGATGGTGGTGATATCGATGGAGGAAGGAAGACTCGTGTTTATGTATGTATGCAGTCCGGGAATGAAGCAGACCCTCGAAGCGCATAACGCTGAGCGGTCCCTTATTGGCCATCCAGCTGTCGGGCCGGCACGTGGCCACAGGCCACAGCTCTCCGACTCATTTGGTCTCATCTGATGATCCTGTGTCTCAGTGTCTTGACTGGGATAACTCGACGACGTGTTCGAAAATTTGTCCACGACGTCGACGCACACATGCGCCAACACGATGGTCTTCATCTACGAAACAAAGCATGATCGCAGAACAAACATCTTTCAGCAGCCACTCCCGGACCGGCCTGACGGTCCACCATCAATGACTTCACCGTTTTACGCCTCGACTTTACCGCGTTCTCTCACCCCCCTTCCCTCTACCTCTCGTCTCCCTCCATCGCACACACTCCACTGACATTATCTACATATCCTATCACCCTCCAGATCTATACAACATATGCCCAAAGATCCTTCTTCGGTCCCCCCCATCGCAACTCGACGGCTTAAACGGCCGCTCCCGACAGACTACTTGGCGAGGGTCGGCGCATCCAAGCCGTCAACCCCCCCGAAAAGGAACTCGCCAGAATGGACGGACGCAGTAAATAAATCCTCACACGTCAGTGAGTGTATCCTCGCACATACACAAGTCCTGCACTTATATTTCTTCGAGTTACATATCGCGGCAGAAGCCATACTTTCTCCGTAAAAGACGAGTAAGCGTTCGACATTGGTCGTATCCCAACCCTCGACGAACTTCCTTGCTATCGTTTCTTCAAGCGTACTTATTCTTGGACACGACATGTGCAACACCAAGGAGTATGAGCATCATGAGTTCTGGGTCGGCCGTATCGAAGAGATTCGCTCTGAAAAGCTGGATGACGATCATGTACGTGGTGGCACGCCAACTAATTCTGGTTTACTATGATGGTTAACATATGTCGATCTCAGGTGTGGGCTCTTGTCAGATGGTATTGGAGTGGCACAGATATACACAATGAATGCAAGCAGTTGTAAGTGTAACAAACTGAACCCCAATTAAGACCCACTCGTTGTATAACTGATTGCCGACACAGAGATACCTCGTCTTTCGGCAAGTACGAGCGGTGCCTCTCCGAGTATCGTGATATTGTAGATATCCTCTGTATCAATGGTGTGTCTTATCCATTGTTTCAGAGTTTCTCACCAATGATGCGTTCAAGGCCGTGCCAAAGTCCTCCATTACAAAGACGAGGCTCCAGATCAACAAATCGCAACGAGCAACCAAACATTCTATGTGAGGCGCGCCTTCGATTTTGCCAAAAGTCCACCAATCTTTCACGTGGGTAGTTGCAAACTCGCATGGGTGTACACTTACGAAACTCCATATGTTTTCCACGTTCTTCAGCCTATGCCTGCACTACACTGCATCTGCAAGAAACCCTACAACCCCGATAAATCTGGAACAATGTACTATTGTCCCAAGCCATCGTGCAAGACTTGGTGGCACACCGCCTGCCTTGATGCACAACAAGCAGTTCACGAGGGGTGCGACCAAGAGGAACAGTGGCATATCCATCTAGGAGAGCTTCTGAACTCCTCGTTCGACTTGGATGAACAATTTATGTCGATGCTTGACAGTCACGACCCCGAACAGCGCGCCTCCTTGCGCGAAAAGTCGTTCATCACCCCCGCGATGTTAACCCACATCCCTAAGGACATCGTCGATGCGGCCCAGCACCAGATCAGACGGGGTGGCGATTTTGGCGTCGTCGGGAACGTGCGCATCGTTACTCGGGCGCGGCAGTTCGTCGCACGGTACTATCGGGCGATATGGGGGAACAACCTTGGGTTCGATCAGCAGGTCAAAACCCTGCAACAGGAGATTGACGAGACCAAGGTTCTCCGAATGGTGGGAGCTGATCGTCAGAAGGCCGTCGATTCTCCCGGCAAGCCTTATTACTGTCCCGACTGCTCTGGGCCCCTCTAACCTCTGGATCTAACGCATTTGCGCACCGAGTTTTATTTTCTTTCATGTTCTCAGCTCACGAATATCTAACGTCCCATCTAGTCGCCCTGGTCTCATGTCCCTCCCTGTTCTCTGTATTACCATCGATCGCTTTCTTGTTCACGCATTATCACTCCAGCCAAACTTCGCTTTCTTGCTCTCGATCCTGCATCTGTGTACATATCATCTAGTCGTCGCGCGTATAGCTGCACTTCAATAACCACACTACATAACAATCTTGACTGGTTCTGTTCGCGGAAATCGCTGTATTCTTCACAATACATAAACACCATTCCCTAAACGTTACAGTATGTCTACGAAGTTCTCATCCGGACCAGACAGCCTGAAAAAATGTGAATCAGCAACGGGCTCCAGAGGGACGAACAGAGAGCTTACGGGGCCCGGCTGGGTGTAGTTCGTGGGGATGGGGTACTAAATGCGAGTCAGCGTCGGGGTATCCCACACTGAAGGACAAACTCACGTTGATGTTGATAAGAATGCCGGGCTCCTGTCGACGAGTACAAATGAAAGTCAGATATGGTGTAAGAGAGAAAGGGGTCGGAGAAGCTCACGTAGCCGGTGTATACGCCAGGGATGGCCACCGTTGGACCAGGAGTGCCACTACCACCGCCGGTAACGTTGATCTGCCCGCACGAAATCTGCAAGGGCCAAAGCATCAGCCTTCACATCGCAAACTCCTGTTGAGTCCACGGAAACCGTACGTAGAACTGGGCTCCTCCGAAGGTGCTTGCGACGTGCAGCGCGATGGCCTCCATACGAACGAGGTATTGGCCACTTGGCAGAGCCGAGGGGACTGTAAACGACACTCCGGGCAGGGCCTCCGCGGGGAAGGTGATGGACGTCCCGCCGTCCGTGACTGCGGTAATCTGATACACCTTGAACCACACACTGCCATCGCCAGCGAAATCGTCGTCGCTGTCGGGTGCCTTGGCCATGTAGACGTTGACGACGCCGGGGTGGTAGATCGTGCCATCGGACATGATGCCGAGCTGCGAGCCGGCGGCGACATCGATGGTCGTGGCAGTCGCGGCAGTCTGAGTATCGTAGCAGCGCAGGTCCAAACTGGTAACGTCAGTGACCTGCCAGAGGGTCTGTGAGTCAACATTGGGTAGATGTGATGGTTTACATACCGGAGCTTGAGTGTTGAAGTTGTTTGTTTTGCGTACGTTCACCCATTGCGGAGTCGTCGTGCCATCGACGACGAGCGAGGGGAAGGTGTCTACGCTGCCGTCAGCATATCAAAACATGGGATAGTTGAAGGACGTACAGTGTGCGGCGACCTGGGATGCGAGGGTCGCAAGAGCGACGATAGGAGTGAAGGCCCTCATGTCTGGAATGTTTGTGTTTCATGGTCACCCCGCAAGGCCTTTATACTTGAGTTCTGATCAACCATTTCACATAATCTGAATGCGATGTCGTCGAGCAGGTGTGTCGGTACCAAACGGATGTACTTAGTGGCATCGTGACCTATAAAATGACTTAGTATAAAGATAGAGGCTTAGTGAGAAGAAGGTCGATTATCCGAGGTCAGCACGAAACATAGCCAGGGGATAGCAGTGGACCAGTGGTAGCAGTCGGACGAAGATCTCCAGTTTCTAGATCGTCCGGCGGACAAACTTGTCAGTCAAGTGATCTCGTATAGCTGCGAACGACATCCGACATTATGGGTGACGAAACTTCTGGTGGATATCGCACAATCGCGAATGGTCCATAGACTTGCCGATACGGCGATACCCCGAACAAGACTCCGATACTTGGCCGTAAAGCAACATCGCACTCCACATTATTGAACGTTCGGTGATTTTGACCTCGTGATAGCGATGCGTGAACTACAGATATAGCGCGTCAGCTTGACTACATGCTAGGAGAAGAATAGGAAGATAAGACTGGCATGCGCCCAGCAGCGCCACACAATGAACACTCAGCGTTCCGCTGGGCTTTCAAAGGCCCCATAGCCCGTGTAGAAGGTTGTGTCGCAGGCTCTTGAGTGACGATCTTGCCTATAGCGACGCGCTTGCAAGGTTTTGGGCAGGAAAGTGATAGATGTGCTACCGCTGTTGGGTGCGGAAATATCGTACACCTTGAACTACATATATTTCAATTACGGAGCGATGTATCGAGGCTCGCTGGACTGACCGGAGCACGCGAATTGTAGTTCTTTCTCTTGCATAAGTCCAGCATATCGAGGCGTGGTCTTGCTATTAATGCTATGTGAAGGGAAAGTGCCTGTAAGGATATCTGCATGACACAAGGGAAGCACAATAGTGATGTACAGTGAGCAGCGCCCGAAGATGCTATTAAAGCAGCGATAGTTATTCAAATCCTCATAATACCTCCTTATGTGGCGGCCCATGGAGCAGCGGCCTTGGCGGATGGCTTCGTGATTATGTGGGGGGACCTGAGTCGATATGGAAACAACAAAATGTATTGCGCACGAGAGTGGGTTTCGTGGGTTTCGAGGTATGTACAGAAAATAGCCTGGGAGGTAGGACAGTATTCTTCTGGTGGGTGGCTTTGAGGCACATGCATGCTAGTGAGCAACATCCAAGGGTCACATTGTCAAAGTCCTCGCGGTCAATGTAACGGTGAAAGAGTGCAAAAGACCGCCAGTCTTCCGAGGAGATCCCCGCCGTGACACTCGACGTTTATCGTTTTTTGACTATACAACTTGTCGTAGGATTTATTGTGGGCCACCTGACGGACTGCCCCTTCGCTGCAGGGACGGGCACGGCCGGCGAACAGCATCGAATGGCAAGGGCAGCATCTTACAGGCTACTGTAGGCAGCCGCAGGTGTGAGTATTAACGATGGCACCAACAAGAAGTAAGTACGCACGTCCAACCCAAACTTCGCATATCGCTGTCCGCCGTTCTGGACCTCAAGTTGGGCGGCATTGTTGAATGTACTGATCGGCTCTTCAGGTTTTCAGATACTCGGGGAGGTTGAATCGCAACGGAACATTTGTGAGGGCAAAGACGGAGGGTGTGAGGGGGGCCACGGAAATGAGGACGAATGAAGTTGCGTGAAACATTCTGGCAAAACAGCTCCCGGGAATTGCCGTCGGACAGTCTGCCTCCTTCCACCCTTCAATCCACCTTGCTTTGAAGCGTACACCCTTTTCATCGGTCCTAAGCGGATATCGCAATGTCGATGTACCCACGAACCCCACGATATATCATGCTTGTCAGGATCACCCCTATTTTTGGCGGGTTGTCGCTGAATCAGCCACACGCGGCCTTCAACTCCACCCATTCCTCCAAGAGTCTAATAAGTAGTGCAGGTGCTAAAGCGCTAAACACCAAGCAGGCATTGCTCTCTTCCGTGGACATCAATCATGTTCAGGCGCTACCAGACCGTTCAAATACTCCTAAGCTGTTCACTTCTGAACACCTTAGCCAACGCGCGAACTTTCACGGTGGTCAATTCTTGTCCGTTCACAATATGGTGTGTCCACTAACTCTCCTAGCAATCCTTGCGCTGAATAATCTGCAGGCCAGCAGTAAACCTCTTTTTTCCTGACAGATATGTCCGCGGATTAAGAAGTATATACAGACGTTTACTGACTTGACCGTTGCGCCCAACGTACCTCAATTTCCTACTGGGTGTGTTACTCTTTAACTCCCCTCACTACTGCCTGTAGGATGACACGTGTGGCAGATGGGAGGCACCTCCATCGACCTCGGTATCCTTTGGAGTCCCCGATAACTGGAAGTCTGCTCGGATCTGGGTGCGTCTCTTGCATTGCGTGCCTGTTCTCTTGTACAACGGTTGTCTATTAGGGTCGACGAGATTGCAACTTCACCACAAATCCTGGACCGAACTCGTGTCTAGATGGCGGATGCAACGGAGGATTGCTATGCGATCCGCATACTGGAACTGTACGTGCACACTCTGATCCGACTACCTCGAGAATGAACGTCTCTTTGGTTCCAGGGCGTCCCTCCAGCAACAGTAGCAGAGTGGACCTTGCAAGGAGACGGAAATCTAGACTTTTATGACGGTATGCTATGTAAACCGACTGTGTGAAACCCCGGTTCACAACTTGGAATGCAGTATCGCTCGTCGACGGGTACAACCTTCCTATGGCCATCACCAACTCGGCCAATTGTCCCTTGGCCGACTGTCCGGTAGACCTTGGTCCCGATTGTATGCGGCTTTCCTGATTCCCAGGTTGTTGGCGCGGAATCCTGACTTTGGTCTTTTACACCTTCCTAGGTCCACAGCCCTTGATCGGTCCATTTGATTCTACAGGTTTCCCCGTGGGTTGTAAAAGTGCATGTCAGGCCAATCTCGACGGAAATCCAAGTGCGTATATGCTATCAGTGTCGCCGGCCCCATTCTCAGCATCCATGTCATAGCCAATTCGGCCAACTGCTGCTCTGGCAGCCACGATACACTTGCTACATGCCCCTCTTCCGGCGTGCAATTTTACAGTTACTTCAGTATGTTCTCCAACTCTTCTCCCTAGGTTTCTTCGCCTCCTGAACCTATATTTTCTCTGCAGAAGGAAATTGTCCCAATTCGTATGCATATGCGTTCGACGAAAGCAGCAACACGGCGCTCTGGACCTGCAACACAGGTGCCAACGCAGATTACACGCTCACATTCTGCCCGTAAGTTACCCACTCTCCGTTGTCGCTAAGCCACCTTCCTAAGTGGATGGGTCTCAGATCAACGAACGGGAGCACACAGAGCGCAGTATCGCCGGTGCCTTCCTCGCTGATCCCTACTGCATCGTTCGCGTCTTCGTCAATCCCCCTCGCGTCAGTCCCGCCATCAGCAGTATCGGGGGCAGTAAGTGCATCGTCTTCGCCTTCGGGTAGGTCAAGTCCTCGACCAAGGACTTCTATTGTTGCTGAAAGAGACAACCCCAGGCGTTAGTACGATCAACTCTGCCATGTCTCTAACCGAAAGAGCGACATGGACACTTTTTGGTATCATTGCGTTTGCCATGGCCCGGTAAAAATTGTACAAGTTACAATGCATTTCCAATATTACGTCCCGACTTCGAGCACCTTCCAGATCAAAGAGAGATATCAACAATGACAGGCCTGTGATCACTGGCGATGACGCCGTCGTCCGTGAGAGATGTTTCGACCTTGAAATTTTCGCCCGTCCTGTACAAGAATCTCCATCAGCGTCTGCCTAGTATAAGCCAAGGAGATACCCACCAGCCACCATTGCTTCCGCCAAATACGAAGTCGATGTGCGTGTACGCGCTGGTATCGTTCGGGGCATTGAAACCGGTGTACGTCGCCCAGTTGCCACCAACGCTCACGCGGGGAATTTGCGTGCGGAGGTCGATCACTTTGAACCCCGGGAGTGCATTGTTCGGAATCGGGTACTTGGCTTTGAAGGTGCTGTTAATCGAGAGGGGTTCGATTCGCGCCGGTGATAACCATGTATGCGCCAGAATCGTTGCCCGCGGCGGGGCTGTTGAAGTCGCCTGTAACTGAGCACAGTGCCCTGGTTCGCCCATCTGCGTCGCCTCGTAAGTGTGCGCGCCACAAGATGAGCGAGGCGCCCAGACGACGCTGTTGGTCCGACTGGTCGTCGAGGTGGGTGTTGACTGTAGGCGATATGTTTGCCCGTCTCCTTTATGATGAAGTGAGTCGCGGTCGCGATGCGCACAGAGCCTGCGCCGGGGAACTTGGAACCAGTATCGAAGGGTTGGTTACTGAATCATGAATAGGTCGGAACACGAAGGTGAACGTAGACGAATGGACGTACGAGAGCCAGAACGTATCGTTGTTGATCAGGTTGAAAACAGACCTATTTGAGGAGGGCGTTTGAAGTGGGATGATCAGCCGACGATTGCGAAGACGAACTTCTTATAGAAGATGGGGCTAAATTCGCCTGCTGCTACGCCATCGTCCCGACCAACGCCAACCTGGAACTGACGATTTAGGGATAAGAATAGCATCACTGAGGGCGAGACTTGCCCAGCCCCAATCGTCACCGAGCATCTCTGCGATATCTGTCACCTGCCGAACGAGTCCCTCTTGAAACCCTAGAAATGAAATGCGTCGAATGCACAGGCAGTAGACTGGACAGACGGGAACATACCAGCGATGACGACGTTCTCTCCGACGATCCTCTGGAGGACTTTGATTCTGCGGGTACTCCAGGGCTGCTCGCCAGAGAGACCTAGAAAGGCAGGCTGGGCGATAGGATCGGGCAAAGCGTTGATGGACTGCTGCACGGTGATATTGTCGGGCATAGAGTCAAAGCGGAGGTTCCAGGACATAATGCGGATCGTAGAGGGTTGGGCGGCCATGGTGACCATGACGGCTAAGGACAAGGAGAGGAGTGCTGCGAGTGTCATCATCGGAGGTGGCTACCAGGCTAAGTGACGAGTGTAGTTGGGGCGACGGGATGTTCGACAACGCCTCGGACATGGTTTCAGGGCCTTTAAGCATCTTTGTGGGAAATCGGGAGACCTAGAATAAATCATGAGTGACGAGGAGAACTTCTGAAGGGCAGAGGGGGTAATTCCAACGCGCACGGGCGCAGGCTTCAGGTCATCCCGAGCTCTCTCGCGCGCACGTTCACGCCTGTTGACGCCCGGCATCTCCGGCGCGCATTCCTATTTTTGGAATACCTTTTCTTTCCTCCTCTTCCTCGTTCCTTCGAAGCCCATTGTCGCGCTTTTCTCATCCACTCAGCGCTTCAGCTTACGACCGTTCATCAGAAGAGCTCCCCCCATGCTCTTTTTTTGCACCCGCTAGACCAGACTGTGCTCGTGATCACTGACCTGCACTCCTGGACAGCTCATCGTCACAGAATGGCAGATGCAACCGCCCCCGTGTCCTATCCATGGCTTCCTTTTTACCACATCCATTTCTCCTTTATCCTCCAGCCACATATACTCGCAGGTCACCTGCTTTACCGCCATGTGCAAATCGACCCTTGTTTGCGTTCTATTCATACCCCTTGCCGGCCGTTCCAGCATCTGGACATCCACTGGAACATGCTAAACTCGTTATTCAGTCTAAATCAAGCGTAGGCCAACCGGGCTTGCTTTCTTTCAAGGTGACCCAAAACAGATTAGTGACTGGGCGTTCTGCAATGATCTTCAAACTGTCCCTTCTCCCGCAATGCTCTTTCTCATCCACAGATTGTGCATGTTCGGCCGAAGCTCAAAGCGCATGAATTACGAACAACTTAACATGGTAACCGTTCGATACTCGAGCTCTTTCAAGGCTGGCACGCTTCCTTCCCCCGGGGTGCGCTCCCACGAACAAATGAACGAAAAACCCTGTACCGCAGTGGGTGGACGAAGTGCGAAACGTTCTGCAATGGCTGTACCGCTGCGGTATGTTTCGGACCTAGAGAGGAATCGTAACGGTCGGCGAAAGCATCTTCGTGTCGTCGTGGCACATCACAACCATCCATCATCTTCTCCAGGATGTGCCCATGTTCGTTACGGTACTGGTTCGTTCAGACGGGGCGGTACTTACGGCGTGTGTGGGGGGTGCGTGAACTGCTGTTTTCCGCTTCCGAATGTTATCAATAATCGACGGTCATTCAAAGAAGAGTCCGTGTATCTTTAGTGTGCAACCATAGGATATTCGGTTGGCTAGGATCAAGGATGGACAGAAGCAGGCGAAACGGCTGCTGCGCGTTCTTGTGGGCGCCTGTTTAACCGACGTCCCATCGGGGTCTTCGTTGATTCGTTCAAAGTTACGTTGGACTTCGCCGTCACTTCGCCGCGTGTTTGTAATGTGAAGTTCTGCGCTTTCCTTCCCTTTGCTCCTTCGATTCCTTGGCTTTTGGGTGGGTCTACCACGCCTATCCTGTGTTCCCTCACACGGATCCAAGACGTCAACCTACTTCATAGCCTGCAAGTTCTCCTCTCCGTACCACCATTATGTCACAAGTACCTGTCTTGCTCCTGCCTGCCGAGCTACAGACAGAGATCCTTGGATCCTTGGATCCGAAGACGTTGAAGGCTTGTATGATCGTGAGTCTACTAAATATATCATTGTGCTTGCCCGTCTCATATTTTCTAACCAGACATGCCGTCAACTTCACAAGTTGATCTGCGATGTGTCCTCGCTTCAATACAAGATCACTCTTCCATCAACCGGAATGAACTGACGGTCCCGATCGCACGCTTCCCGCGGCAGCGGAGCGTTTGGATCGACTTAGAATGCACAGAGACGCGTGGAGAGAGTTGGACTGGAATGAAGCGGCACCTTGGGCCATTCCTTTCACCTTATCGGGTCGGTATATCGAGTGGCATATTCGTGGCGTTTTTCCCAGAAGAATCAAAACTTATTCTAAGGCGCCCACCTTCGTCTCTGCGCAACGTCGCTCGACTTGACTGGGAGCTCAAGCTACCTTGCGTTCCATACGATATCTGCATTGACGCCTCTCAAGATCTTCTTGCCGTTGTAGAGTAAGTCTTGGATGATACTCCGTGACTCACCTTATTTATTGACGTCGATATACTTTGTTAGCGTTGTTGGAAGGGTTCATCTCTTATCGTTACTTCAAGAGCGCGGTCACCCTGAAGCATCACCGGAGGTCAACTTTCCCTCGGATATGCACTCCGGAAGTATGCGCATCTTTGGTGACTTCCTCGGTTTGTACAACGGGATCTACCAGAACTGGTGCACGATCAAAAATTGGAAGACGGGTGAAACGGTGTTGGTGCGTCTGCCTATAACACGTCTTCTTGTCATGTTGTTAAAAGAGCCATCGCTTTATCCATACAGAGGTCGAAAAACTTTGGGAACTTCTGCTTCCTCGATGACAAGCACGTCCTCACCATCTCAGACAAATACTACTGGGCCGTGCATATTTACGAATATCCCGTCAAGAACACCTGCGAAGAGGGCATTTCGACAGATCCGGCACTCGCTCTCTTCTTGCTTCCCCCGGTGTCGCCCAATTCCCACATTCTTTATTCCCTACATGATTCGGGACCAGACACAGACCGCTCCGAGGGTTATTTCCACAACGACAGAGCGGAAAAGATGGTGTATATTCGCGTGTCATTCTGGGAGGACTCGCCAGGACGTCGGACGCCGTGTCTCACAGGCCACCGATGAAACCGTCTTCGCTATTCCGATGCGGTTTTTCTTACCATATCTCAACAGAAAAAGGAAGGAGGGACATGATGGTGCCATCGTCTTGCACGTGAACTGGGAGGAATGGGGACCTGCGCACACCCTTGCATTCGGAGGACCCCCGGGGTGGTTCGCGTTCGCGGCAGCAAGTAACGCCATCCACGGGACACGCTGTGCGATGGTGAACAAAGAGGTCGCGCCCGCAACCATCGAGGTGCTCGATTTCCATCCTGCGCGCGTGGCAGCCGCACGTCGCGAACTCGGAAAATCACCTGATCACGCTTCCGCCGCGTTCACTGTTCGCGCTCAGGGGTGGCTCGACGCGACGGCGCACGGATGGGAAGTATCGGGCTTCCCGTCGGAGATGGATCGCAGAAATCTGTGGGGGTGGGGACCTGTGGACCCTGCTCTGACCGAGTTGCCGTGCGTCGTCTCGCGCCGCGCGCTTCCCGACACGCTCGATGGGAACGGCGGGTCGGTTTTGTTGACCGAAGATGCGATCTTGTACGTCCCGGTACGTGAGGACATCTTCTGCTCCCGGATTCTGTTGGAAGTTTCATGATGACTGAACCTTGCGTTTAGCCCGCGGATTTGGCGGCTGGTTCTGGGGAGATGTTAGATTCGGGTATTTGAGTTTTGAGCGGATTGGGACGGCCTGGACGCTGAACCGAAGCTGTTGGAATACCCCTGGGATGTATGCTCCCTTGCGGTGGTCTCATCGATACTTGGTACTTTCTGACTAACTGGTTCGTCTTGAAGGCCGGAATGCATTAGCGCAACTTGAATGCGATCGTAATCATCAGATCATGGAAAGGCGAACAGTTTTGTTACCCCACTTCCTTATTGTGTTTGACTCACACATTCACGTCTGCGTTTAGCACCCACCAGTTCATGCATCGTTGCACATTCTCAAAAATCCGAGATTGTTCGTAGATGTCCGCATGCCATTCATCAGAAAAACTCCCTTAACTAAAAATATACTAATAGCGGGGGACCCTTCCTAATTCCCGTTCCCGTGCAACCTGCACGGCACTACGGTCAATGTAGGTTCCCTGTCCACCCTTCTGGCCTCAACTATGTATTTGAAGTGCAATAGGAGGCAATGTCGACGAGGTGCATCGAAATGTGTACGGGTTTTGTGAGAATAAGGGACCGTTAGTTCACTTTAGGCGGTCCCACTCTAACTAGCGCTAATTGCTGGATTTGTTGATTTAGTAAGGGGGTTTTTTTTTCCTGATGATATATACGCACCAATGTTCACACATCGACGTTCTGTCGGTGCGGCCATATATCACCGTTTGGTGTGCATTTGCCGGCAGTTGATGCTGGGAGTAACCTTATGAGACGCTCCTTTTCGGGTTGTGTTTCTCTCACGGATGAGTTTCTGATGCAAACTGAGGTCGCGCCACTCGTGTATTATAGGTGGGCATCATGCTTGGTTTTAATCGTCCGTCAATCTAATAGGCTTTAGGTTTGGTCGTCTTTATTCAATGGGTCAGCCGGCGGTCGAGAGGGTAAGTCCGAGCAAACCTACGGATGGATGGGAGGTGAATTTTTTGCGCAAGAGTGAAAAACAACCTGTTCGATGTTCAAAATTAGATCGGAGACTCCCACCAATTTGAAGGGTCTTGTGCGCGAAAAGGAAAGCAAACGCCTTGCCGAAGCACAAAAGAACAACGTGAAGCGCTGATGTGCTGGTATACAGTATATACTGAGCTGCGGTGAAACACGCGGAACTGAAAGCGACGAAGGGATGTCCCGTGCAAGGCTTCCGGCGCACGACGTGGGGAACATTGGAACCCGGGCCAGCATACATTATTACATACACCTGGCCATATTCTCGGAGAACAAACAGCTGGGAACAGCGCGCCAGTCTTCCAGTCCGGGTCTCGTCCGGGAATCCAGGATAGGGACTTCCATGCCCGCACGTCATCCTCGGCGGCCCGCCCGCCAAGTTCTTCCGCGACCGGGAAGGTGCTCTACGTTCTGCGTGGTGAACCTGGAACTCGATGCGGGAAGGCTAACTATAGTCGTTCGGCATATACTGCGTACCGTGAGCACGGTTCTCGCGCGTGGGGACCCAGGGGTCTTTTTTCAAATGCCAGAGCAAAGATGGTGTCCAGGCGCAAGATAGGTGATAAGTTGGACGTTCTGACTGGGTTCCAGTGTCTGGCGGCAGTCACGGAGAAAAGACGGCGTCTGTGTGGTCCCGAGGATAGATCTAGATCTAGCGCCCAGCTGGTAGTGTGGGGATGACGAACGCATTGTATGCATAGAGGCAACTCATCAACGTCTCATCCACATTGGAGGTAGTGCACCTGAGGATACTGCACCTGAGCCCTGGTCCGATGTGACAAAGCAAAGGTGCCCAGACGCCCAAGGGACGACTATGCGGTAACGCAGTGCGCGCTTCGCATCATCCGCTTTCGCGGTCATATTGACAGTGGCACGGCTTCGATGTCGACAAAGCGATACGGCCGGGAGCATGGTCATCCAGAAGTTGCCCAGCTGACGTTTGATAGAGAAGTAAAGATGCTTGGAGATGAGACTGTGGAGAGATGATGATAAGGGGCGGGGGGCGATGCAGGTGGCGTCGTGAGGAGGAGGCAAATTGTCGTGACCGTCTAGTGGTTCCGACATGCGGGTTTCATATAGCGTCTCCGAGGCCTCAGCAGGCCAAGTACGTTGGCCGCGTGGAACTCTGACGTGTTCTAGTCTCGGAAGCTTGCGCTTTGAAGAGGTGGTAAGGGGGATTGTGTGATGAAGATGGGCTTTGACAAACAGGCCGCGATGAAAGGACTCGCCTGAGGCATCATACCGGACTTCCTGGTTGAACGTTGATATCTCCTATTCCTCCTCGCCGGCCAACGCCTTCCGCCCTTCGACGCCTCGTGCTTTGGGCGCGATCGACTCGTCCATCTACCCCCATCCGATTCCGAGATACGAAGATTAACAGCGCGGCTACTAGAGGCGGACAGTGCGCCCGTGTTGACGTCCGTGGCGACATGTGAAAGGGAAGCGTGGGGGAAGGAGATTCTAGGACGCAGGTCCACAAAATGTCACGGATATTGTGAACAGTTGTGAACGCCACACAACTTTGGCGTACCATCAAGATCGATATAGGCGGGTCAATGGTTTGCACGGTCAGATGCGATACTAGATAGTTGGAGGAACAGCGAGATGAAGACGAAAGATACAGAGCTCGCCACTGAGAGGGGAAGTGGAGAGGGCTCGTGAGAGCCTAGCTTTGGATTTTTGGTTCGGATGACGCCGCGATATCGGAAGGTGACCGTCCGGCCTCCAGATTGCGGATACCAACGTGTGGCTCGCTCCAGCTGTCTACTGTGAACACATGGCCCACGTAGTGGAGAGCCACCTTCTGACGCGACGTCCGGTGTGCGGTACAATGTCTCCGCGGGAAGAGGGGATAACGGGACTGAGATGACTGCGTTGGGATGACTTGGGAGGAGGTACCGGTTCCGATGAGCGACTGCGATGAAGGAAGTTTCCGAGAGTCAGTTTTTGGAAAGACGGCGCTGGACGAGGGACCGTGGAGACGGGAGGGACCCAAAGGAAGGCGCACGAGGGTGGCACTGACATGGTGCGGGACCACTATCAATGCGAGATGATCACATGCCAACAAGATGGCACACACAAGCGCCCGTGCTCGGGGTTGGGCGGACGTAAGAACGATGAATCGGATGTGCTCTCGGCGTGGGTGAGAATCTGCGATAGAGAGAAGGACAACTTGAAACAAAGCGCATGCTGAATCGAGCGAATGCGGTTTGAAGAGAGTGAAGAACCTTCGGGATGTCGTTCGCTTTGAAGCTTGAAGGTTTGGCAAATAAGGGCTAGCATAGGAGTGTCGGGGAGAGGGGGAGTTTGAAAACAATTAGGTATCGAAGGGGAACGACTCGGAGCGCCGAGATGGCGAATGCAGAACAATATTAGCGATGGACTGAGGCGAGTTGACTGGAGAGCAACAAAGCGAGCGTGCGGCAACCGATGTGGCTGGGTGGGGTTGTGTGCAGCTGTGTACCAAGGAAGCTGGGGGCGGTGGCAAGGGAAGGAGGAGGAGCTGTTGCCTGGCTCGCGGCGTGGAAGCGGTGCGGCGACTTGCGAGGGCGCGAACGGGACCTGGAAGGAAGTGCCGAGCGCCGGCGGTGGGGGAAGTAAGGACCGGGAAATTGGCCTCCAGGCGGGGCGTCGTCGGGGCGGGTATATAACTCCCACCTTGTACATTTTCATTTTCCTCACTTCTTCTTTGCTCTCTTCATCCGCTTCGCGTCTCCCTCCCCCTTTCCTAATGTATGGCTCTCCCTATGGCGCCCCCTCGCATCCACCCTACCCTCCAGCGAACCCATACCCGCAACAAGCACAGCCTTCGTCCTCGAGAGATCGCGATCCACCCCGCAGTTCACATCCTCCCGTTCAACAGCCCTCCACCTCACGCGCGATCGGCTCCACCCTCAACTTCACAACCGGACAGTTCTCTGGAAAGCAGGTTCGCGCAGAACTCATCGAGTTGCAGAAGGCGGATCTGGGAAGAAAGTTCGTGCCTACACTTTCGTCCGATCTCCTCTCGTGTTTTACATCTTTTCCCTCCTCTAGGTATGCACGCAAGGATCGTCGGCCGTTAGACCCTCCGCCCGTCATACAATTACGACTTTACATGGTTCATGGCTCGGGCGACAACATAAAGGAGGAGGAGGTATCCAACTACGAGTGCGTTCCGACTTCTCTCTTCCCAGCCCGAGGTACTCACCGATGGCTTCTCTTCTCTCCACGCTTCCTCCGTCCCTGCAGCGAGATTAACAACATGGGTCTTATCTGCCACGTCGATCTCTTCCCCATTCGCATTTCCGACCCTGCTGAAACCTCCGCGGATGCCAAGTCAAGGCAAGACGCGCCTCCAACTTCAACTTCGTCCCCAGGCTACGCTTCTTCTGCCACTCTATCTCCTTCCCCCTTTTCGCCCACTACCACCCACTATCCCTACACGTATCCCGCCCCTGTTCCACCCCCTTCTGGTCCCTCTCACACGGCCGCTCCTCCGACTCATCAACCCTACGGCGCTGCCCCCACGGGATCCAGTCAGACGCCCCCGGAAGACATCGTTCATTACCACGAGGGCTACCCTGTTACCGAAGGCTCTAAATGCACGGAATCTCTCGCGGGTACAACGTTTGTTCAGGCCGCCAATCTCGACTACAAGGGGAACAAAGTGTTGATGTTCGTTTTCTCAGTCCGTGTTCTTCTTTTTGTATTCCATCTCCGTCGTCCCCTCTCGCCCATCTTCTTGTCGCACGATTCTGACGGTTTCTCTCTCCTCTCCTCTCGCGTTCTCAACAGGATTTGGCCGTCAAAGCGGAGGGCGACTTCATCCTTCGATACCGATGCTTCGACTTATTTTCCAAGGTGTCGGGGGAGACGGACACCCCGGTGTGGGCGGAGTGTTATGGGGGTGGGTTCCGTGTTTACTCCACAAAAGAGTTTCCTGGGTTACGCGCGTCGACTGATTTGACAAAGGTGTGCCCCCTACCTTGTTGTTTGCGTCGAGACCATCTGCATTGCCTCTCCGTATTCCGGCCTCACTTGCCCTTACAACCCGAAATGCGATGGCTGATACCTCCCCCCGCAGCACCTATCGTACTTCGGCGTGCGTCTCAACTTGCGGGAAACGGAGCGCAAACGTCGAAAGAAAGTCGACGATCCAATGGCTTCTATGGCCGCAATGGCCAGTCGCGACAAGGGCAAAGATCGTGAAGGTGACAACTCCGGAGCCGGAGGCCCTAGTGCCAGCGGGTACCGAGGGGATTACGACGACTGAATCGTTTCGCTGCCGCTCATGCCCTACAGCATCATCGCCCTTCTTTGCTATGACCGGGGGACTTTTACCATTGTGCGGATATTTTCGTCGTGGACAGGTTCTCCAAATTGAAATTGCCAGTGTTGGGACGGGGTCTGGGGGCCGCCGGGTTCGGGATGGGGGCGCGGAATTCGAGATGCGAGGTGCAGGTCGCGGGACGACATGCGGTTGCTCTCCGCCCACTTCGGCGCGTTCAAGGCCTCGGTTTCGGGCGACGCGCACCACGCGCACCCGGCTGCTTCTCCGTGGTGAGAACCACCTGGTATGTTGGCTGGTCTTTTCCCGATAGGTGCTCAGCGTACGTGGAATGTGACGTTGCCGGGGAGTCCATCTGGTGTATGCTGTGCGTCGTGAAGCCCAAGCTTCGTCTCCTTTGTGATACTCCTTCATTGCCTTAGTTTTCCCGTCTGTATGGGCGGTCTCTTTCGTCACCGTTGCAGCCATATCGAACCAATTGACATACATGTATACTACCATACTCTTAGTCCGTGCAATCACTAGTACGTATCCCTTCCACCGTGTTTCATTAGCTTTTACACTCCCGATAGCGCTTCCCCTCCCCTTGTCTCTTGTTTCCTTCAGTGTCGAAAATCGACGTTTTGTAGGCGATAATCTCAACTCTCTGTCTTACCCATATTTGTGGTAGGAGCCTAGCAGTGGATCACTGGCTCTGGGACCAGGTGTTTGCGATGCTCTTCGGCCGGCATTGCGTAGGCGCGTGTGGGTCCATATTTTCCGTCATTGTCCACCGGCGCGAGTTTGATAAAATTTCCTAAAACCTTGGATCGGGCGAACAGTATCAGACAGCTTCCGGGCGTTCCGAGCTCGCCAGAGGGCAGGGCCGCAGACCCTCGTGTGCGTCATGAGGGTCTTTGGGCGTCAGCGCGAGCCGCTGCTTCGTTCGAACGACTTCATTGCGGCGTAGATTGCTTCTGATTTCTGACGGAGTGAATGGTATGTCCCCGTATGCACTCCTTGGGCTGACGAACACCCGCCCGGCACTTTCACCCTCCTGCTCCGCTTGATGGCCCTCTTCTGACGACGATTATCCTTGTCATCGACAGTCCGGTGTTGACGTATTATTCGCGTCAGCGTTGGGTACGACTTACATGCGAACGCGTGGGCTTTCTGCGGAAGGACGATCCGAGACCGAGCAAGGCGGAGAGCAGGCGTTTCGAGAGATAGCGGTAAGCGCGTGCCCGAATTCCAAGTGTTTGGCGTGGACATTTAGGCGGGCAGGGTCACTCGCGCGTCGGGCGGCGGCGCGGGTCCGGGGGATCGTTCGACGCGAGGACGTCCAACGCGCCATGGGCTCGATCGCCGTCGTGCGGTACCCTCCAGAAGCAAGGGGACGTATTTCATGGCTCGCCGTTGGATCGGTGCTGATGCCTGCCCGGGGCTGTCAGTGATCGTAGAATGACTGAGACGGAGCCTTGGAGATGTTTCATCTCGACATGGACACGATATTCGGACTCTGAATGAACTGGAGATCCGGGGGCCCGCGCTCGTGCGTGACATGGAATGGTTGGCAACGCTGAACAGGGCACACTGCCTTGAATTTGACAGCTCCCAGTTGAAGGGCCGACACCCTGAAGGGTATGGGGATGGGACGGTTGGAACGCAACAGCTCGATCGGATGAATTTGAAGGGTGGGAAAAAGCTGAATAGGTGCAGGTGTTTTGCTGTGGAAAAAGTGCTAGTGTCCGCGAAGTGTAGGGTGCCGGAGACGCCCGTCCGACGAGACATTCCTGCGAGCATACGCGGCGTATAACCACCTACAGAGATCATATATTTCCCCCGTGCATATCGCGGGAATGACTATCTGAGGTACTGTTACTTCCTGTAGTGATGGTGGCACTGGCGAACACGCCGATCCTACATGCGCGCGGGTTTGATAAATTTGCAAGGGACCCCCCGCGGGGCGAGGGATACCAAACGCCCGGCTAGGGCTCTACGGCGACCTGGTGTCAGCTGGTGATGGCGACTGAAGGTCCGACTCCCGGACAGCCCACCGGGACCACGAAAGGAAAAATCCACCACACGGGCGATGGCGCCTCCTTAGGAACCTTCCTTCTCATCTGGATCGGGTTTCGGAAGGGCCACGCGCCCGGCGACCCGTGAGCTGGGTTTCGTTTCTGTTCTTCCAGGAGCTCCTCAACACCGTTTAGGGTGGAACGTGGCGCTGGCGCGAGAAGGCGGCTTCCAGGTGGGTGCGGTTCTATCAGGCCCGGAGACCTAATGATTAATTATGGTTTTGGGAAAAGAAGGAAGGGTGCTTATTTCGAACTCGGCAGGGGTGACCCGCGCTTTACACGCACTTCGCGAGAGCAAACGGCACCCAGGCAGGTATGGGAGTCTATGTTCAAGGTATAGGCGTGTTTTTTTTTCGAACCAGGTGGGCGGGGTCAGTTAAATAACGAGGACAAACGTCTGTTGCAGATTCATCGTGTTAACGATGTTCGGTGAGGCTGGATTATGAGCTCACAATATGGGGGTAGGCAACCACGGCATGCTATCGGCAAAACGCATTGCTTTCGACTACTACCGTTCGGCCTAAGTAAATATATAGCAAGGCGCCGGTGAATTGTAGTGATCCCCGATAAGAATCAAGTGCAGTGCAAAAAGATCTGTAATCTAAAACAATTGAGCCTATGCCAACGACGAAAATAAGGAAAGGATAAGCGCGAGCGCAAAAAAGTCGCCGGGGCTTGGACATGAGACGACGATTTGATGCCACACCCATGATCGTGCCATTGCCCGATGGAACCTGACCCCATGTAGCAAGTGAGATACTTGTTTGGTGAGGGGCGGGTACTTGTGCAATGCGGACAAAGAACAGGCATGGAAAAAAGCAGAACGTTCATCGTGAGGGCTGATGGAAGACACAGGTACGGCTTCATGAAGCTACTTGCATGCATGCACCTACAGAACGACTGTCTTCTGAGTAAGGTCAGCCACGGAGACTAGCATGCACCTGGAGCCTGAGGCCTGGCACTCGATCAACGGGCACCAACGTGACGTTTCCGATTGAATGTGTGGGTTGGTCCGAGTCTAGGGCTAGCATGATCAGTGTAGTTATGGTCGTGGCGCCTGTCCTCGGAATTAGACTAAGCCTGCACCTGTAAGTGTAACAGCCCTTACACCAACAGTCCTCGCGGATTCATTTGTAACATGAAAGCATGCTCTCTTCCGGCGTCATTCCGAGGGCTGACGACTGCGATCGAAAGGATCGCATGGACCTGTCCTATTTCACCACGCCTGGGACACCTCATGAAGGGGAATTCGTCGAAAATTAGGAAGTGGTCATGTTCTCACGCAGTCGATTAGGCCTGCAGTACTTCGTGGCAATCGTAAAAGTTTCGCACAAGTGGGTTCACCTATGACTGCGTAATATTGATATCAACGTCCCTGCTCGCTACCAAGCCTACCAAGCTTTTGAGACTGGGAAAAGCGGCCTGCAGATCAGGGTACGGAGGACTCGTCGCATAGGTGTTGTGCTTTGCTTCCCCCCCAACAACTTGACGGCTGAAGCGCTGACACGCCGTGAGACGAACTTTGTGACGGCTGGCAGAAGGTGTAAGGGAGACAGATGCAAGTGCATTGTGCATAGGATACTTGATTACAACCAAGATCACACGACTCGGCGGACGCGCCACAAGGCGATCCAAGCACAAGAACAGCCTGGATATCCTGCATTGACTGCGGCGTGGAGACCGAGGGATCCCTGAACAGGCTGGTACATGGTGCCGGTGAAGAGGTCCGTTGGGTCATCGATTACAGGCTAAGAATATAGGGTAGATGGGCGACCTTTTTCGAGGGGAGACAAAGACACGGCGGATTGCGCGCGTTTTCTAGCTGGAACTCCGAGTTGAGATTTCGAGAAGACCCGCGAGAGAGCTGACTGTTGAAGGAAAAGGGCTTGACTTCCTCGGACACGATGCGACCGCGGTGATTGTAAGTAGAGGAAAGCCTCGTAGACTCCCAGATGGGAAGCAGTCTGAACTCTGAAGCAGTCTCGGATAGACGACCGCCGGGAGACCCGGCCGGCGAGCGGCGGGGCTTGGCCGGAGGCGGGGTGAGAGTGCCGCAGCAGTGACGCGCGGTGCCGGTTCGTTTCTCTGCGGCGGCGCTCCACACACTCTCCCACCCACGACGACGACAATACCGACGACGACGGCCACCCCGTACCCTTCAGCTCTGGCCATCCCGACTTCCCTGCGTCCTCGTCTGTAGCGTCCGTCTTCCTTTCTTTTCTGCCACCATGGCAGCTCGTCCGCCACGCAGCCACGAGGACTACTCCCCGCCCTCGGATTTTCATCAAGATCCTTTCGCGCAACGCTACTATGACCACGATGCCGACAACGCCGACCCCTACCGTCGGGATACATACGCTTCTGATAGCAGCGCTACTGGCTACGGCGAGACTGAGCGATTTTACGACAACAACGATCCTTATGGTGCGCATATGCCCACTAACTCACCCTTCTTTTTCATCGGCCTTACGCCCTTTCCTTCCTAGTCCACCCCGACACCGACTCTGAACAGGATGTCTATCATCAGCGCTACGAACCGTCAGCGGAGTCGCTCAACATCAATAGTCGCATGGGGATGTCGGATGCGTCTGGTCCCACGCTCAACGATTACGGCGCGACACAGTATGGCGGCGTCCGAGAACCCTACCCAGCATGGGGGTCTGAGCGCCAAATTCCTCTCTCCAAGGAGGAGATCGAAGACATTTTCCTCGACTTGCAGCAGAAATTCGGTTTCCAGCGTGATTCTATGCGGAACATGGTCCGTCGCGCGGCCCTCCCTCGTTTCATCTATTTTCTCACTTCCCCTATCTAGTTCGACTTCACCATGCAGTTGCTTGACAGTCGTGCTTCGCGCATGTCCCCTAATCAAGCATTGCTCACCCTTCACGCAGACTACATTGGTGGGCAGCATGCTAACTATCGCAAGTGGTACTTCGCGGCGCAGCTGGATCTCGACGACGCCGTGGGACAGATCCAGAATCCCGGTCTTCAGCGCATGAAGTCCAAGAAACGTCGCGGAACGGAGAAATCCCTCAACGGCGCTCTGGATCGTTGGCGCCAAGCGATGAACAATATGAGTCAATACGATCGTATGCGCCAAGTCGCCCTCTTCCTCCTTTGTTGGGGGGAAGCGGCGCAGGTCCGCTTCGTTCCGGAATGCCTTTGCTTTATTTTCAAATGCGCAGACGACTACTACCGGTCGCCCGAGTGTCAAAACCGAATGGATCCAGTTCCAGAAGGTTACTACTTGCGTGCAGTCATCAAGCCGCTATATCGCTTCATCCGTGATCAAGGCTACGAAGTCATCGACAACAAGTTTGTGCGCAGGGAGCGCGACCACGACAAGATCATTGGCTATGATGATGTGAACCAGCTGTTTTGGTATCCTGAGGGTATTGCTCGCATCGTACTCCAAGACAAAGTGAGACTGTTCCCTTGCGTTTTAGGCGCTCTTTGCTGATAGATAATAGACGCGACTTGTGGACCTGCCGCCTGCACAACGCTTCATGCGTTTCGACCGTGTCGACTGGAACCGGGCGTTCTTCAAGACCTATTATGAGAAGCGCTCTTTTGGTCACCTTCTGGTCAACTTCAACCGCATATGGGTTATCCACGTCGCTGTCTACTGGTACTACACCGCATTCAACTCCCCGACGGTCTACCAACCGAAACGCGGACACTCCAATGCAATGTCATGGTCCGTGACTGCCCTTGGTGGTGCGGTTGCCTCTATCATCATGATCGCCGCTACCCTCGCCGAGTTCTCATACATTCCCACCACATGGAACAATACGTCCCACCTGGCCCGCCGTCTTCTCTTCCTCTTCATCACCCTTGCTTTGACCTCCGGCCCCACGGTCTACATTGCCATCGTGGAAAATTCGTCCAGTGCTGGAGGGCAGCTTGCGTTGATCCTCGGCATCGTGCAGTTCTTCATATCCATTGTCGCCACGGTCCTGTTTGCTATCGTTCCTTCGGGGCGCATGTTTGGGGATCGTGTCGCGGGCAAGTCGCGCAAGTACCTCGCCAGTCAGACCTTTACCGCAAGCTATCCTGTCCTGCTGAAGAAAGCCCGCTTGGCATCATTGTTCCTTTGGGTCCTTATTTTCGGATGCAAGTTCACAGAATCCTACTTTTTCCTGACTCTGTCCTTCCGTGATCCTATTCGTGCGTTGGCTGGTATGAAGATTCAAAACTGCGACGAGAAGCTTTTTGGCAACAGTCTCTGTTCCAACCAAGCCATCTTCACCCTTACAATCATGTACATCATGGACCTTGTTCTCTTCTTCCTCGACACCTTCCTTTGGTATATCATCTGGAACACGGTCTATAGTATCGCGCGGTCATTCGCCCTCGGGTTATCAATCTGGACGCCGTGGAGGGAGATTTACGCACGACTGCCCAAACGGATATACTCGAAGATCCTCGCCACTGCTGACATGGAGGTCCGGTACAAGCCCAAGGCATGCTTACTTTCTCTGTCATTGTGACAGCCTATTGACCAGGTTTTGACAGGTCCTGGTGTCCCAAATTTGGAATGCAATTATCATATCGATGTACCGCGAACATCTCCTGTCTATCGACCACGTGCAAAAGCTACTCTATCATCAAGTCGATACTAAGGATGGTCATCGCAGCCTGCGCGCCCCTCCGTTCTTCATTGCTCAAACGGACAAAGGTTTCAAGGGGAATTTCTTCCCCCCCGGCAGCGAGGCGGAACGCCGTATTTCTTTCTTTGCACAGTCATTGACCACGACAATCCCACAAGCTCTGCCTGTTGATGCTATGCCAACTTTCACGGTATTGACTCCTCACTACAGTGAGAAGGTTCGTCATCCCTTTTCTCTGGCTGGTGTGTTTCTCACCGGTACATCTTGCAGATCCTCCTCTCGCTTCGAGAAATCATCAAAGAGGCTGATTCAAACAGCCGTGTTACTCTTCTTGAGTACCTCAAGCAGCTGCACTCGGTTGAATGGGAGAACTTTGTCAAGGACACAAAAATCTTGGCTCAGGAGTCGGAAATGTTCGATGGTGGCAACCCATTTGGTGGCGATGAGAAGGGCAAGGCCGACGACCTCCCTTTCTACATGATCGGATTCAAGAGCGCTGCACCCGAATTCACCCTGCGTACTCGTATCTGGGCATCTCTGCGCTTCCAGACCCTCTATCGCACTGTCTCCGGCATGATGAACTACGCAAAGGCAATCAAGCTTCTTTATCGTGTCGAGAACCCCGAGGTTGTCCAGATGTTTGGCGGCAACACCGACAGGCTCGAACGTGAGCTGGAACGCATGGCCCGTCGCAAGTTCAAATTTATTGTCTCAATGCAGCGCTATGCCAAGTTCAATAAAGAGGAGCACGAGAATGCCGAATTCCTTCTTCGCGCCTATCCCGAATTGCAAATCGCCTACCTGGACGAAGAGCCACGCAAGGACGGTGGCGACCCGCGCCTGTTCTCTGCTCTTATCGATGGACATTCAGAGTTTGACCCAGCTACTGGTCGCCGCAGGCCCAAGTTCCGCATTGAGTTGCCAGGCAATCCCATTCTTGGAGACGGCAAGTCGGACAATCAGAACCATGCGATCGTCTTTTACCGCGGCGAATACCTCCAACTTATCGATGCCAATCAGGACAACTATCTTGAAGAATGTCTTAAGATCCGCAACATTCTCGGCGAGTTCGAGGAGTACAACGTTTCAAGCCAGAGCCCCTATGCCCAATGGGGTCAGAAGGACTTCAAGAAATCCCCTGTCGCTATTGTTGGTGCTCGCGAGTACATCTTCTCGGAGAATATCGGTATTCTTGGGGACATCGCTGCTGGCAAAGAACAAACGTTCGGTACCCTCGCTGCTCGCTCGCTCGCATGGATCGGGGGCAAGCTTCACTACGGTCACCCGGATTTCCTCAACGCTACGTTCATGAATACTCGTGGAGGTATCTCTAAGGCGCAGAAGGGTCTACATCTGAATGAGGATATCTATGCGGGCATGAATGCTATAGGCCGCGGTGGTAGCATCAAGCATACGGAGTACTACCAGTGCGGTAAAGGACGTGACCTTGGATTTGGTACTATTCTCAACTTCCAGACCAAGATCGGCACAGGCATGGGCGAGCAAATGCTCAGTCGGGAGTACTACTACCTCGGCACCCAACTCCCCATTGATCGTTTCCTTACGTTCTACTACGGCCACCCGGGTTTCCACATCAACAACATGCTTGTCATCTTGGCCGTGCAGTGCTTCGTCGTTACTAGTAGGTTTGCGGTTGTTCTTGAATATCAAGTTGCTGACATTGCCGATACAGTGGTTTTCTTGGGCACGCTCTACTCATCCCTTCCTATCTGCCGCTACACAAGCACAGGTCAGATTATCAGCAACCAAGGTGGTTGTTACAACCTGGAACCCGTTCGCTCTTGGATCAATCGCTGCATTATCAGTATCTTCTTGGTGTTCATGATTGCCTTCCTACCGTTGTTCCTGCAAGGTTAGCCTATTATCCCCATCACTAGAGGATCGCACTAATCCCTGGTACAGAACTAATTGAACGCGGGACCGGTCGCGCAATCATACGGTTGGGCAAGCAGTTCATGTCATTGTCACCTATCTTCGAGGTCTTCTCCACGCAGATCTACACGCACTCAATCCTCAACAACTTGACATTCGGTGGCGCGCGCTACATCGCCACTGGTCGTGGGTTCGCGACGTCGCGCATCTCCTTCGCGATTCTGTTCTCCCGCTTCGCTGGTCCGAGTATCTATTTCGGCATGCGTACGCTGTTGATGTTGCTCTACGTCACGTTGTCCTTTTGGTCAGGATACCTTGTTTATTTCTGGATCTCGATCCTGGCTTTGTGTGTTGCCCCCTTCATGTTCAATCCCCACCAGTTTGCGTTCACGGACTTCATTGTGGACTACAGGTTCGCCTTCGCTCTTTCTTTTTTATTTTGATGGCACGCTGATAGTTTCCCGCAGGGAATTCCTTCGCTGGATGTCCCGTGGTAACTCGCGGTCACACAATAACTCCTGGATTGGCTACTGTCGTCTTTCGCGTACTATGATCACAGGCTACAAGAAGAAGAAACTTGGTCGGCCCTCAGAGAAGCTTTCCGGCGACGTTCCCCGCGCTAGATGGCGTGCAGTTCTCATATCCGAGATCGTGTTCCCTACGGTCATGGCCATCATGTTCGTGGTGGCTTATATGTTCGTCAAGTCATTCAAGTTCGAGGGCTCCACGCCTCCAAGCCCTCTCATCCGTATCGCGGTTGTATCCATCGGGCCCATCGTCTTCAACGCGGCCATACTACTCGTATTGTTCATGATCTCCCTATTCCTTGGTCCTATGCTCGACTCGTGTTGCACGAGATTCGGATCCGTCATGGCTTCCATCGCGCATGTTGTTGGGACCTTGGGTATGATTGGCTTCTTTGAGTTCTTCGTAAGTTTTATCGCTGTTGTGAGGAAGGGCCTGTTCTGACACTTTATCCAGTGGTTCCTTGAGCGGTGGAAGACTGACCACGCCGTATTGGGGCTCATTGCGATCGTGGCTGTTCAGCGGGCTATCCACAAGATCCTCATTTCGGTCTTCCTTTCCCGTGAATTCAAGCACGACGAGACCAACCGGGCTTGGTGGACAGGAAAGTGGTACGGCAGAGGGCTCGGCGCACACGCCCTTTCCCAACCCGCACGCGAATTTATTGTCAAGGTCATCGAGTTGTCTCTGTGGAGCTCCGACTTCCTCATCGGCCACTTCCTCCTCTTCATGTTGACCCCCGCTACCGTGGTCCCATACTTCGACCGGATTCATGCGGTTGCCCTCTGTACGTCATCTTCCTCGCGTTTATCTCTGCACTGACTAACGTCTCTTGCTTCAGTTTGGCTGCGACCATCCAAACAGATCCATGCGCCCATCTTCAATATCAAGGTCCGGAAGCAGCGCAGGGCCATCGTACGTCTTCGTTTTGTTTCAAAAGCGTCGACCTGACCTTTTCTGTAGATCCTCAAATACACCCCCCTCTACTTTAGCGTCATAGCAATATTCATTGCCCTTGTCGCCATCCGTAAGTGGTCGTCGCTTCTTATGAAGACAATGTGATATTTACGCTCCTCGACTATAGCTCCTATCCTCAGCGAGCATCTGAAGTTCAGTTGCAGTTTGTGCAATAGCTTGTAATCTGACATATCATCACCCCACGGACCTTATGTGCTTTGCGTTACGATAGATCTGTTTTGCTTTTCCCCGCTTATAGTGTAGGGCCTTCTCAGCGGAGGCTCGCTTCGACCACACACGGACTTCACGGCCTCGATATCTGTCTCATGCTACCGATTATGCCTCCCTTGACACGGACATCTCAGTACTTGTAATCCATACGAGGAATGAGGTTTTAGGTCGATGAAAATCTACGTACTATCTGTGTATACTCGTACATCGGACCATTTGGGGGTAGTGAGTTTCGAGTGAGTTTTGAACATGTGGTAGAGTGTAAGAAACGCCAAAAGGTATCTAGTGGGTAACATAAGGCGCACAATACACTGCAGCTTGAAGCTTGAAGCTTGAAGCTTGAAGCATGTGGTCATACTTATCTTCCTGGTGTCACCCTCCTCAGAGATGTCCTCCCACTCTCGAGTCTCCCTCGCTTTCTTTCGGTTTGTTAATCGTCACGATGGCCGCCCTATCCTCCAACCCATGGCCCGGGCTCTACACCTCTATCACCTTCCTTCCAGCGAACCAGAACTCCAACGACGAACCCAAGGGTGCAATCACCCAACCAATCATCGATCATCTTCAAGCGGATGGCGGGCCTCGTTTACTATAGTGTCCACCATACCTCGTGAGATGCATTGATCCTTATACATATTGCATCTTCCTGCATGAAGGGACGTGCATGCTTCTTCCAAACACTATCCAGATACCTAATACCACGTTTGCATTGGAACTAGTATCCGCCTATTTTGCTGCTTTCTGCATGGCCCCCTCTGCCAGTGTATCGCACATTCTCGCCACTCATGCTTCTTGGAACCAGGTGGGATGGATTGGGCTGTATGACCACCCGGGTTCATGGACGACAAGACATGGGAGCTGTTACAGTCGAGGCCTCGAAGAGAGAGCCTGCAGTGATATTCATGTCGCCACCTGAGCAAACGGGTAGTCTGTATATCCAATAGATCCCTGTGTATAGAAGGTACTGCGGTTATGCGCATTGAGCGGTATCCCGCCCTTCAAACGCACAGGGAGGTCAGGCTGTCGAAGGCATCGTCAGGGTGTCATTGAAGGCAGTAGGCAAGACACTCACGTTGGCGATGAACGACCTTCCGAAAGCAACCAAACCCCCCGTGTCGTCCGCCCATTTCATAGCAGATTCCCGCATGAACCCCCCTGCAGCAATGTAAGCCCGATCCCCCCATATCTCACGCAAAAACAAGTCGGATTCGATGCTGCCGACAACAACAGCCCCATCGCTGCCGCCGTCGATTCCTGGCTGGATGACGTGCAAATAGGCGAGGTCGGGGTACAAGTCACGAATACGCGTAACGAGCTCGGAGAACGTGGATTTCAGATCGTCGTCCGGCATGCGCATGCCTGATGCACACATCAAGTGTCAGCCAACCCCAAAGACCTACACCGATCCCAACTTACTTTGAAAACGGCCCCAGGGGCTGATCCGGAATCCGACTTTCTTCACGCCGATAGCTTTGACAACCGCATCGAGTACTTCAAGCGGAAACCGGATACGATTCTCGACGGAGCCGCCGTACTGGTCCGTTCGCCTGTTGGTGTTGGTTTGGATGAACTGATCTAAAAGGTACCCATTCGCGCCGTGCACCTCCACCCCGTCGAATCCGGCCTTGACAGCGTTCGCAGCAGCGGTGGTGAACAACTGTATGTACTCTTGGATCTCGGGTATCGTCATCGGACGAGGTGCCTCCGTCCGGTCCTCGATTTGGACATCACTGGCACTCACGTAGGGATAGCCATCCTTCTTGATCACGGAAGGGATCGCCGCTGCTCCGAAGGCAAAAAGCTGCACGAACATATACGAACCGTGTGCATGGACTGCATCGGTGATCTATTGTAAGATGAGCACGCAGCTCTAAAGGAGGAATGTGTAAGCTCACCGTCTTCCAAGCCGCGATTTGTTTCTCTGACCAGATTCCGGGAGACCCGTTAAGGCCAGTGGCTTGATGTGCAACGCACGTTCCTTCGGCGATGATGAGCGTCCCTGGCGTGCTGGAGCGCTGCTGGTAGTACTCGAGATTGAGTGGACCAGGAGCGAACGCGACATCGTTTCTCAGGCGAGTTAACGGGGCCATAACGATGCGGTGCTTCAGGGGCATGTCCCCGACCGCGATAGGGTGAAAAAGCAGAGATGTAGAGGAGCTCATGGGGTGATGGCACTGGGGGATGATTTGGGCTCGAGGTTGCAATTTACCGGGGTTATATAGGCCGTCGTGCCTCATAATACCTCAGGCCTCATGCCTTAGGCTTTTAGTTTCATGCCTGAGACGTCGAGCCAGGGTGAGCGGATTGCGCGATTGCCAACTGTCGTGGGTTGAGCGCTGCGCTCAGCGCTCGGGCAGGGTGTGACTCACTTACAGGTGGTTGTTTAATCAGCCTCCCACTGGTGTGGCTGAGTCACGCACCGCCTGTGAACAGACGTCAACAGTGTCAGCCATGTACGTCCAATACTTAGGATGTATGCCGCTGTGGCGTGTGTATAAGTGGCAGTGTGCCAGTTGGCGGTGGCAAGCCGGCAGCCTGAGGCCGGGACCAGCCGACAGAGACACACGTGATCGCGCGTTCGGATAGGCGCCCGTTAGTGTAATTGGTGGCTTGGTATGATCACGACTATGTGATGTCCTTGTCCTTGTCCTTGTCCTTGTCCTTGTCCTCGTCCTCGAGGCTTTCCTTGTTCAGTCATTCCGGGGTTTCCCACCGCCCTGATATACCCACTGCCGGCCCACCACACAGCTTACCGACATCGATCGCATAGTATGTCCTGAGGATGGCCAACCCGACCGCAAGCGGTCGCGCCAGGAGTTCGACCAGGACCTCTACGTTGATCACCCCACATTATACTTCGAGGATGGCAGTGTTATCTTGCAATGCAAAATGACCCTCTTCTGCGTCCAAGGATCGCTTATCACCCGCCACTCCCCCCTCTTGGACCACAAACTTGCCACCGTCAGACACGTCAAAGGCGAAGAGTATTGGCTGAGAGGTAAACCTCTCCTCAAGCTCGACGATGATCCCTACGACATGGAGGTGCTTCTCGACTCATTCTACAACGGCCTGTAAGCATTCATTGTTGATATCTACGCTCCTTCGTTTCTTCATGCCTCTTCACCCTGACCTCTTCACCCTTAGAAGGATCGATGTCACAGAGCTCACCGCTCAGAACTTACCCATGGTGACATCCTTATTCCGCATGAGCAACAAGTATGGAGTACAGCGTCTCATAGATGATATAATCGCTCTCTTCAAACATGAATGGCCCAGCTCCCTCACCGAGCACCTCGCCAAGTGGAGAGCTCGACGTTCGACGCTCGCGCAGAGCGCTTTACAAGCACCCCGGTTCATATTCGTGGACAACCAGATGACGCCCAACCCCAATTACAACCCCCACGTACCCGAGGACCTCATCCCCGACCCTGCCATCGTCATCTCGCTACTCCGCATGGCTAAATGTACCGAGCCAGGGCTGCTGACGTCCCTCTTCTACGACCTCAGCTGTCGAGTGTGGCAGTATGGCCCTTCGTTCACCGGCCGTCGCATGGACGTCCTCCCTCCCGCCGATGCCGAACGTCTCACGTACGGGGTATCGGCCCTTCGGGCAGCGCAAGCCTCTCGCGCCCTGAACTATCCCCAGTTCGTCTACCACAACCAGAACCCAGAGCATAACGCGGTCACATTGTGGTGGACGAACGTCGCCCTTCAGAAGCTACTCAGGACGGGGATGGGGACGGGGCCGAATTCGAACTCGATGTCCCAGCCGATCGAAGACTGGGAGCTGCTGAAGAGCGATGTGGCGCCGCTGGGATCCGTGTGTGGGTTGTGTCGGGCGCATATGATCACTTTCATCGACGAAGCGCAGAAGGCGATGTGGGGCTCACTGGGGAAGACTTTCGGGATGATGTGAGCGTAGGGGACGAGGTATCGTTTGTTCATTTTCTTGGGCTTTGTGTTTCTTTTTCATCGGCGTTGCGCATATTTCCCACCCATCCTTTCCGGGGATTCTCATCCTAAGTTCCTGTACATGGTCATTCGCTGATCCGGCTGATCCTATCAATATGCTATGATGTCTTCCGTCTGTATTACTATTACTACTATCTGTACAAACCCGTCTCCTACATAAATACATAAGTAAATGTCGTATACACCATCGTTCGCCGTGCATCATCATCGACGATGTCGGTAAGAGCACCAGTAGCGAAAGACTGCGTATGCCAGACACGCCGCCACAACCAGGGCTGCTACAATCGTCTTGGCGCCAAATGTCGATGTCTCGTGTTCAACCTACAGAATCAAGATAGTTTCAGTGAACCGATCTTGAACGACATAACGAGCCCTTACCACGGAAGTCCACGGTGAGAGGATGGGGATCGTGAAATGTGATGCCATGGCCCACTTGGACTGGGGTTGCTTCGACCGTTCGTCCGTGAAGAGGAGGTATATGACCAGCGACGCGAGAACGGTAACACAGGTGACAGACGCGATCTGGTAATCAGACGGATCAGCCCGACATAAATCAACACAGGAGGTGAGGGATCGCGCACCACGATAGCTTCCATCTTCTTCTGCCTCGTCTCGTGCGACTTGCGCAAAACAGCCAGTTCCCTCTGTTCAGATGACCGTAAGCAGCGGCCAAAGGATCAACACCAAAAACCGGAACGAACCTGCTTCTTAATATCCTCCGAGAATGCGACGCTCTTCAGCTCCCGCCTATGCGCGGCGCTAGCCGCGAGGAGCGCCTCCGCCGTCAATGCGCGCGCAGCCCAGTAGTGTTCGGTAGAGGACTGGGGGTGCACAGGAGCTTTCGGCACCGGAATTGACACGGGTCTTGGAGCGGTCATCATCTTGCGTGGGGAAGTGGTGATTGTCGCCTGCGAGGGCAATCGCCAACAAGGAGGGTTGGTATCTGCGGCGGTGGCTGGGACGCGCGACGGGAGGATAGCAGAGCCCGCAGGCGGCCTGTCCCTATTCGAGAGGAACGGTTTGGTGAGTTTGTTCATGGGGGGTGTGGTGGGTGGGTGGGTCATCGTAAGGCGAATATGAAGTCAGAGAGGGCATTGCAGGGAGGTGGTCGTTGGCGACGAGGACGCGGGCGTGTGGATCATAAATCTAAGGCATGGGGTGAGTCAGAGAGGAGGGGTGAATAAAGAGAAAAGCTAAGCCTGCCTGAACACACGACGGAGGGGTTTTATGTTGTTGGGAGGAGGCGGTGGAGGAAAACGAGGCAGGCGCTCAGAAACGAGTTGAACGCGTTCGGGGGTACTGTTCGGATACTCGGGCCGAAGCGCGACTTTGTTCCTTCCCCCATCCTCCCAACTAACTTGAACTAAGTTACACACTTATATAAATCGGATTACAATGCATTTCATGTTCTAGATAATAGACGGCATAAAACAGAAACCAACGCGATTCCCCGAGAGATACGGGGGCAATATATGTTGCGGTATGCTGGTGAACGAAGGTACTAAGTACAGATCCCTATCTGGGTGAGTGCTCTGACAACAATAACTTGCTCGTCAGTGGCTTGGTAGATCAAACTGGTTACGAGTCCAAGTCAGTTCTCGAAAGTAGGCTAGAAGTTCAAGACATACCAATATCCCACGTAGCCCAAGATTCTACGCCAGCTCGACATACACATCCCTAGCTCCCCTTCCGGCCTCAGCCACCATCGCCCGCGCATTGGCGACCTTCTGCCCCTCCAAACTCGTTGACACTTCCACCTTATACTTCCTTAGCCAATCCTGCCCCAGAACCACCTCGACCGGCGCAGCGACGTCCACCACCCAGCATGGCATCTTGAACTTGAAGCCCCGCTCCCCCGCGATGAATGGCACGTCGACCTGCCCGTACACCTTGTACTCCCGCCCCGTACCAACCTCACGCAGCGCGACCTTGTCGCACATAGGCCGAAGTGGCATCATCTTCGCGAGCAAACCCACCAGCCGCACGAACCGATAGTCAACGACAGAGTCCGACGACGCTGCGGCATACATCGCGCGCGCGTTGAGCCCACGCAGGTTGCCGATGGAAATCGCGAATCCGAGGCTCACCGCCTCCAGACGGGGGTCCGCGCTCCAGATCCCTAGGTCTTCCATGTGCAGGACGCCGATGTCGCCCCCCACGTTCAGCGCGTCGTCCTCTCGATGTGGCAATCGCGCGCGCCCGAGACGCGCGAAGACAGGCGAGGCCCCCACGCCGTTCACCATGGACTCGGAACACGCCTCGGACGTACGACTGGAGGGACGTGAATGCAGCGCTTCGGATTCGTCCGAGGAGGGATAGGAGTATGGCGGCCATGGCCAATCAGCGGTGGGAGCGCTAGCAGAGTCACGGATGGAGGAGGTAGCTGGGGGATCGCGCGATGAGGCATGGGTCTGAGACGGCGGGTCGGGTACTATCATGGCGATGCCAGTCCTCTCATAGGATCTACCGTGGGGGGCAGCTTGTCCGGTGTGAATCTCTGGGCGGGACCCCGCTGTATGCGTTGAAGAAGCTGGAGTCGAACCGCGCCCAGCACGCCGTCCTCGTCGTCCGCGATTATTGTTGGACATCGATCAAATCGTCTCTGTCGGAGTCTGAGCCAAAGTCTGTCAGTGACAGGACGAATTCCGCACCGCATATGCGCATACCGTCTTTCAACGTGGTGGTAAAGGTCGAGGTGGCGATATGGCGAACACCAAATTGAAATGTATGCACGTAGGCCGCGTAGTACTATTTGTTTTGTGTTTGTCCACGCCCGACCAACGTAGGGTGGTACTAAGCACCAAGTAATAAGCAGGTACAGACCATAACCAGGTAGATAGCCCTCCAGCTGTACGACCAGTGCACACAAAACCTAAATGCCTAAAGACCAGAGCTCCCTTTGGAAGTGTGTCCATCTACTGATACATCGTCCATTAGTGCCCATTTTACAGCATGGTAAACCCAAGCAGCCATGACCTTGCCCTACATTGTCCCTCGACGGTCTCAACACCTCAACGCCCGGCCAACCATTCACGCAGTCCTTCACGCCTTCGCTGCCGCGAGCTTTTTGTCCAGCTTAGCCTAACATAACCCGCATCAGACATCAACGCCAATCTCTAAACCCCAAAAGCGATTAAGTAAAACGCACCTTGACCGCGTCCATGTACGCGTCCGTGATGACCCAATGCTCGCGCTTCATCGCCTTCCCGTGGATTGCAAGCGCAAGGTCCTTGGTCATGATGCCGTCCGCGTCGATGACCTCAACGCACGCCTCCTCGAGCGCGCGCGCGAATGTCGCCAGAGCATCGTTCCCGTCGAGCTTGGCGCGGTGTAGAAGACCACGGGTCCATGCAAAGATGGACGCGACGGGGTTTGTCGAGGTCTCGTTACCCTTCTGCCATTCGCGGTAGTGACGCGTCACCGTTCCTATCGCCGCCCCGCTATAGTTAGGAAACAAGGCTAGGCGAGGCGTGAGAGGAGAGCGAACCGTGCGCGGCCTCGCTCTCGACGACTTGTCCGTCGGGCGTGATGAGCTCGCTCGTCATCATGCCGAGGCTGCCAAAGCCCTGCGCGAGGATGTCCGATTGAACATCGCCGTCATAGTTCTTGCATGCCCAGACGAAACCGCCGGAGGACTTGATCGCCTGCGCGACCATGTCGTCGATCAGTCGGTGCTCGTAGTAGATCCCGGCCTTCTCGAACGCCTCCTTGTATTGTCTATGGCACACCGCTCACATGAGAGGGTGAAGCCAAGGGAGGAAAAAGAGAACGCACGCGTCATAAATCTCCTGGAAGATATCCTTGAAGCGTCCATCGTACTTCTTCAAGATCGTGTTCTTGGTCGACATGAACTGGAAAAGAGACCTTAGTCGGAGCTTGCACTGAACCCTACCAAAAACCTACCAGCGGCATCTTCTTTAAAAGCGCCATCTTGAACGACGCATGGGCGAAGCCTTGAATGGACTAATTAACTCGCGTTAGCCACCACTCCCCACAGAAAACAAGTCCGCCTACCTCGTCCGTGTTGTACATCGCCATTGCGACACCACTGCCCTTGAAATCATACACGTTCATTGTCGTGGGCTTTCCGCCATCCGCCGGCGTGTACACGAGCTGGATCGTTCCAGGTCCGGGTGCGACGAAGTCAGTCGAGCGGTATTGGTCACCGAACGCGTGTCGGCCAATAACAATGGGGTTTGTCCAGCCGGGAACGGGGCGCGGGATGCGCTCGAGGATGATGGGCTCACGGAAGACAGTGCCGCCGAGGATGTTGCGAATCTACAAGGACAAGGTGAATATATGCGTCACGAAAGACGGGCCAGGACGAGGAAAGGACGCACAGTGCCGTTCGGGCTTCGCCACATCTGCTTGAGGTTGAACTCCTTCACGCGGGCTTCGTCGGGGGTGATGGTCGCGCACTTGATACCAACTTTGTACTCGAGGATGGCCTTGGCCGACTCGACGGTGACCTCATCATTCGTCTGCGCGCATACATGCACATAAGTACGATATAAGCGACTCAGAAGATACGAAGAGTACACACCGCGTCGCGATGCTCAAGACCAAGGTCGAAATATTTGATGTTGAGGTCGACGTACGGAAGAATGAGCTGGACGGTCGGAGAGCGTCAAACGTGCAAACGAACGGATGTAAGAGAAACGCACCTCCTCGCGGATTTTCTTCCAGATGATACGCGTCATCTCGTCCCCGTCGAGCTCGACGACCGGGTTCTGCACCGCAATTTTTTCGTCTGCACACCCAGACCAAACGAGCGATACCACCCCCGAGGCAATTAAGTCAGGCACAGTGCTTCAAGGCAGCAAAGGACGGTACTCACGTTGGGCGATCATACTGGTCGCAAATCCTCGGAGAACGGTTTGTGCGTAGAGTCCGACGCGAGGTGGGCGTACGGCAGCTCGAAGGTGAGGTGCAGGACGGATGCGGGTGAGCGTGCGGGCAAGCATGGCGGCGATGGCGTTGCTGCGTGATACAGGAGGAGTGCCGGTCGGAAAGGCGGGAGACGGGAGACCGCAAGGGGAGGCAAGGGGGAAAATGCGTTGGTAATTTGAAGTCTGACCGACGACAGCGTTGGGTGAGTCGGGTCGACCGTCACGGTTATAACGGTTTTCCCATCGCCCGTAGTGCCGCACGACGAGCGTCTGCTCGGAGCGTGCTCGGAGTCGGAATAGGAGTCCTCATGACCTCCTCTTTCAAGTGCCAGCGAAAGACCTTGATGGATGTCGCGAGGACGCGGTCGACGAAGAACGACTTCAAGGCACCTTCCCACTGTGCATAGTAATCAAAACCCTATCTTACATGCACACCGAAGTTCTATACGCCAACCGTGTCCATGTAAATCTCATATCCAAGCTCTATCATATCGTCGTGATCACCTTCTCTACCAGCCTCTTCATCACATCTGCCATCTGCGCACCCATAGCCAGCACCTCGTCGTGGCTCACCGTCGGAGTCTTCGGACGTTCGATCGCGGTGCCCGCGATCTGCCCACGAGTCAGCACCCGCCACCGAAGAGAGAAGAGGGACGTCGGACGAACCTCGGCTTCGACCTCCTCCTTCACGCTGCGGTACCCTTCAGAAGACGCGACCATGTTCGTGACCAGGGATAGCACGAGCACGTTGAGCCCCTCGTCGCGCGCGACGACGACCTCTGGCACGGTGCTCATGCCGACAACGTCCCCGCCCGCAGCGCGGAGGAAACGTCCATCGGCGGCGGTCTCGTAGGTCGGACCGCTCACCCAGGCGTACGTGCCCTCTGCGAGGCTCTTGGTCAACCCGAGGGCGTGGGCCGCGCGGAAGGCCACGAGGCGCAGGGGCCGCGAATACGCGTCGGAAAGCGGGAGGAAGCGAGCGTGGTTCGGCGAGAAGGGCGGGCCGAGGAGGGGGTTGAGGCCCGTGAAGAGCGGGAGGGCGATGTGATCGTGGACGACGACGACTGGAGAATGGCCGTCAGTAAACCGATATGGATGATTATACCAGAACGTACTCGATCCGACGGGGATGGCTGGGTTCAGCGATCCAGCGGCGTTGGTGACTGTGTCCGAGCTCGATGAGACGTTCTCGGCGAAAGACGATGAAAAAACGCACTGATGATGTCCTTCACGCCCAGTCTGGCCATGAAACGGATGGGGTATACGACCGTCGAGAGCGGGTGTCCTTCATACGGGTGGAACTGGCTGGGTGCCGTAAATCAAACCGGCGATCGGAAGGTGGAGGTACTGTACTCACCCGGCCAAGCATGGCGACGACGGGGATGCCCTCACCCTCGCCTACGAGCCCAAACGCGAGGGCACTCTTGTGTCCGGGAACTGAGCACGAATGAAGATTATAAACTATCGAAGGAAGCGAACGAAATAGAACGCACCTGTGCTGTGACCAAAGCCCTCGAGGTCGGAGTAAGGGACTTGAACGACATCGCGAAAGTTAGCGGCGAGTGTGCTGAGACCAGAGCCACAAACGACGCCGATGCGAGGAGACTGGAGGTGCTTGGGGAGGAGATGGCTGAGAATAGCAACGTTGGCTGCGAAAGGGTCGCCCTTAACTTGAACCATTCTGTGTCCTCGGGTTCTGACTTCTGAGATCTGAAGCGTGGGAGGAGAGAAAAAGGAAAAGGAGGCCGCCCTTCGGGTTTATTTCCCCTTATGTCCGTCACCGTTCCTCGCCGTCCTGGCATCCGCAGAATCGTTTGTTCACCGATTCCTCTGCATATTCGACCTCATACAATCTTCCTATACAGTAGGACGCAATGTTCATACTACCAAAAATCATTGCATATCGATGCGCTTCATCTATCCCATTCGCCGTGGCCCAATACATCTCAAGGTTGCCGAGTCACGGACTACGGGCTGACAAGTTTCATGCTCCAGGTTCTGAGAAAAAACCGCAAGTCAAAATCGAAAAGGGTGCTGGGTCTCTCGTGGTATATACATGCATGTCAGATATCCGGAACGGAGGGGACATGGCAACGAAACCATAAAACAACTTAATCCATAGCTTTTATTCCAATAGTCGTTTGACATCCTGATCCAGGTGCTCTTCGGGGTTGACTCGGACGAGCTACTCGGGAAGAACGTAGGAAGACGCGGGTCGCACGGGAAGACCAGCCTGAGTTGAACGTATCAAGTATATGCCAACATAGTAACCCACGGGAAGCACGAACCTTCAGATAGGTTTTCTCGGTCCACTCCATCTGCGCGATCGATTCTTCCGCTGGGACCCACGCCTGTGGCTTGCGTCCTCGTACATGCTCCACGAACCCTTCGAGCTGGTACCGATACCTTTAGATGCTCAACGTTAGGGCTCTGCTCGGTGTGCTGTGAAAAGGGACGTACGAGGACCACCACTCCTCGCCCAAGCCAGACTTGAACTTGTATGCCTTCTCCGTACGCGCCGCGCCCTTCGTCGGCTTGACCTTGATGTTGTGGAAAAGGTGTGGAAGCGTGAGCCCGTAGTGGTTTATCTCGCCGCCTTCGAGCTTGATGCACATCGAATTTTTTACGACGTGCGGGATGAGGTTGAAGGGACCCCAACCGGGCTCCTGCAGGTCGATGACGGTGTCTGCGGAGATGTCGGAGGGGAAGGCGAATGTGGCTTCCATGCGTCGGTCGATCTTCGCGTCGTTGAGATGGCTCGTCGATTTTGCGGAGACGACTTCAAGAGGGTTGGAAGAGGTAATGTATCGGAGGGAGTCAAGGGTGTAGACTGCCGTCGCGTGAGCTGAAGGTAGAACTGATGATGAAAGGACTGGATGGCACCTCCGAGGTCCATCGAGGCGCCTCCTCCAAGATCGTAGTCCCATCGTATATCAACTTTGGGGATGAAGAAACCCTTCGGAACGCAAAAATCGGAGTGCACGCTTTTGATCTTGCCTAGCTCTCCGCTGTCGACAATTTCTTTGATTCTCTGAATGGCAGGGTGAAATCTGCGCGCGCGGGAAAGATGAAAGAGATGTCATATAAGAGGCTATTGTATGGTACGCATGAAGAAAACACACCTGTGATGATACCCTTCGAGCAGCACGAGGTTCTTGCTAGCGGCGTATTCAAACATCTTCCGGGCTTCTTCCGCGGTATCCGCGCAGGGTTTTTCCAGAAGAACGTGTTTCCCACCACGCAAAGCCCGCATAGTCCATTCAAAGTGGAGACCATTTGGGAGCTGTGCATGGCGGGATGTGAGCAAAAGATGCGTGGCAGAGATGGAGGACTCGAATGCACACACAGCATTATATATGATATCGACGGCGGGGTCATCAATCAACTCTATAGATACGAGTGTAAGGTGTAAGTGAACTGTTGGCTAGCCTGGGGTAGATACGAAGGAGAACGAGGGGGCTTACTTTGGTAGGCGTCTTGACCCGAGTAGACTGTTTGGATAGCGTGTTTCTTCGCATACTGATCTGCCTTGACCTTGTCGCGTGAGGATACGGCGACGATGACGACCCCAGGATGACTTTTCGCAGGTGTGATGACAGCGTTCACCGCGATTCTGGACGCCCCGAGCAACCCAAAGCGAAGCACGTCGACATCTTTCGGCGCCTCTGGCGGGTTGGTGATCTGTGCCGACGCCACAGTTGTAGCAGCAGGTGAGGCATCATAACGACAGGAGTCATACCATGCTATTGCGTTTCAGGAAGCCAAAAAAGCTAGCCATGGTTAAACAAGAAGAGCAAAGGTGGAAGACGTTGGGGGGAGGTAGGGTGCCGTGCGAGCGGGACTCGATCCTTCCTTGTAAATGTAAGCGGCAATCGCTGCCAACAGCCTAGCACCCAGCGCATGACCTGCCTATGAAGGCAACTCAAGCTTGTGTCCCCCGAATCACCGAATGCGTGCGACGAAATGGAAGGGCGTGTTGACGGTCACGGTGATGGTCCATGACTGTGATATTGCGCCCAATCGCGCCCGTGAAGGCGGAAAAGAAATCGGATTGAGTAGCGCATCGACAACGGCGGGTTTGAAAAGAGCCAGTGATGGCGGAAGGTTCTGTTTCGGAATCGCAAGGATGAGATGTGCACACAGGGCGAACGGAACGCGATGGAGGCGAGAACTCAAGAATAATGAGTTCGTGGGATCCCGCACAGACCCGCGCGAAGCCAGAACCCGGGGAAACGGCGGTCGCAATTGCTATCCAAATCAGGTAATTTCCACACCAACGGAGGCGCTGACAGGCGCGCGCCAGGAATTGACTGCTGCCATCGCACTCGGTCGGGTTTGTTCACCGTTTACCTGTTGGGAATGCTGATGCGCCGACAGCCACCAGTGCATCCATATCTACCCACCATGCCTTCTATACCCCTCTTCATCCTGACCACGATTCATTCCCCTCGTACTCTACAACTCTGGTCCTCCTTCACTGTGCAGGTCACTCTAGCGTCCTCCCCGCTGCCCAGCCATGGGTCTTCTCAACCCCTCAGAAAAGGAGTACACTGAACAGCCCCGCGTCGACGACACCATCGATCAAGGCAGACTGCTTTCCCCTCCCGACCCAGGGATCTTAGGAGAAAGCAGCCCCAAACCTCCTTCGGAGTCGGAACCGCCCTTCCAATGGTCGCGCTGTGGGAGAGCTTTTTGGATGGTTGTGGTGGCGAATCTGACTTGCGACTTCCTGTCCGCATTTGATTTGGTGCGCGTTCTCAGTTCCAATACCGATGGACCAGAATTGACGAATCGCGACGTTAGACCGCCGTCTCCACCGCTCTCCCCACCATCGTCAAAGATCTCAACGGGGACGACTTCATCTGGGCCGGCAGCGCCTACCCCCTCGCGGCCACGGCCATGGTGCCTATGTGTGGTGGCCTCGCCTCGATATTCGGTCGCAAACCCATTCTTGTTGTCTCCATTGCATTCTTTTCACTGGGTTCCGCGCTCGCCGGCGCAGCGCAAAATGTCAGCATGCTCATCGCCGCTCGAGGTAAGCCTCCACGTCCTGATCCGCATTCCTGCCGATTAACATCGATCACAGCTATCCAGGGCTTTGGGTCCGGTGGCGCTCTTGCAGTCACCGAGATCATCTACGCGGACCTTGTGCCTCTACCTCAGAGAGGTGTCATACAGGGAATCACAGCGTCGTAAGTTGTTGTCGTTGAGACCCTGCACTCTAGACTGAGAAATGAATCCAGAGTATGGGCCCTCGCATCGTACGTGCCGTCTACCCGTCACCTTCACTGGTCTTAAGTTTCCTACAGCGCCGTGGGACCTATTGTCGGAGGAGCTCTTGCAACGTCTGGCGCTTGGCGGTGGCTTTTCTTCCTTAATCTTCCCATCTCTGCGATCGCAGCAGTTCTGGTGCTAATCTACTTGCGCGTCAATACTCCGGAGTCCACGTTCAAGTCAAAGATCGCACGCATGGATTGGATGTATGTCCTAGGCCTCGCCTTCCATTTCGCCGCTCAGCTCACTCTTCCATCAGTGGGAACATCATGGTCGTGGGGAGCTCCGCTTCGATCACCTTGGCGCTGACCTGGGGTGGTCTGCGTTATGCGTGGGACTCGGCACAGGTCCTCGTTTCACTGATCGTTGGCATAATTGGGCTTTTCTGTTTCTTTTTGATCGAGAAGTTCTGGAGCAAGGAGCCAACGGTAAGACTCCGTCGCGCGTGTTCTACGTCCTCTCATCCTAGCTCTTGCAGATTCCATTGTCAGTCGTGTCAAATAGGACGTCGGTCAGCGGGTATGTCAAGCTGTGTCTTTCCCCCCTCATCTCACCAATTATCTGTTAGCTACCTGGGCACCGCAGTGCATGGCGTCGTCTCGTTCGCGGCAATATGTAAGATGTCGGTTCGATCGTCTTGTCGTTTCCTAACTAACCTTTATTGAAGACTATCTTCCCGTTTACTTCCAGGCGGTCCAGAAAGCTTCCGCTGTGCGTTCTGGGATCGACTTGCTGGCGATGGCCATGTTCATTACTCCCTCTTGCATGGTGTGTGGCGTGTCCGTGGAGATTGCAAGACGGTACCGGCCCCAGAACTATATCGGCTGGATGTTGACCGTTGTCGGCTTTGGCATTCTCACTCTGCTCAACGAAAACAGCAGCAAGGCGCAATACATAGGGTTCCAAGTTGTATTGGGGATTGGCTTAGGCATTATCTGGATAGCGACGCAGTTCCCTATCTTGGCGCCTTTGCCGTACTCAAATAACGCGAACGCATTGGCATTCTTTACGTTCGTTCGGTCGCTCAGTCAGGTGTGTATCCGTATTCCTACTGTGCGAATATGATGAGTGCTCATCAGGTGGCGGGTGTTTCAAATTTTAGACCTTTGGCGTCGCGATAGGTGGCGCGGTCCTTCAGAACTCACTTCAACACAAAGCTACCCGTGGATTTCATCGATCAACTTCCGCGGGGAGTATCGGTCGCGTACGCAGCCATCCCGGCCATCCCCTCGTTGTCGGAGCCTCTGCAAACTGAGGTGCGCAAGGCGTTCGCGGATAGTCTGAGGCGGCTGTTTCAAGTGATGATTGGAATCTCGGGGCTCGGGCTGCTGACGGTGTTGCTTATGAAGGAAGTTGATCTGCGGAGCGAGGTGGATGAGCAGTGGGGACTGCAAGGGAAGGAACGATCGGAGGAGACCTCGCTGGAGGAGCTTACGACTTTGCGTGTTTGATATTGCGGCGGTAGGTGTTTCAACAGGACAATAGATGTATGGTTTTATTGTATTGTCATCGACCGTGTGTGGCTTGGCTCGAAGGGTGTGGGGACTCTTCTTCTACGGCGTACCGCAACCTGTACAGAATGAATATTGAATAGGCGTGTGCACGCGGATCAAGGCAACTGAGTGAGCGCTACTCTGCGCGTAACGCTTCCGACATTGGTTGCGAGGAAGTACGTCCTACTAATAAATCAGTCACTGGCATCCGTAGGTTTTCGGACTATTTGAAGCCTTCAACGTATGTGAATTACCTGTCCGACGGCGACAAAAAAGTGCGTTCTGCTAGTGCCGGGAGCCAAAGATTTGGACCCCCCGGACCCCCATCTCCTGAGCGTTGGCCCGGGAACGGGGGCGCTGGCGCTTCTTCATTACATAATACTCCGCCATACGCGCACTGCACAATCTGTCTCTGATTCCTCCCAGCTTATTCCCAAGTATCACCGCAGAAGCATCGCGGCATGCGTATCGCTTGCCATTCTCCCAGTGGGAAGTCTTCCAGCCTCATGATGCATCAGCGTCAGTTACCGTGATGGATTCTATTATGGGCAGGTCTAAGGGTCTCCTAAACGTTCCACTTCTATCACTTGTCAGTGTTCATTAGGCTCCAAGTGAGTGGGTCCAAACCTCTGACCGCCCACAAGCTTCAACTTGCCAATCTCGGTTGTAACTGGCACCGTCCCCCACGGCGCTCCTATAAGTAATGTCCAAGGTCGCAACGCGCGATGAAGTGTTCACGCCCCAATTCTAGACTGCCCGTCCGATGGCCGTCCCCTCTCTCGACTCGAGCTCGATGGCGATCGCCTCTGGCGTAGCAGGAATCGTAACTATCTTCCTTTCGAGTCAGATATATCCTTTCCTGACTTGTGTGATCTTCCCAGACATCATGGGTCGTCCTCAATCGCAAACCTATTCCAGGAGACTACGCACTCCTCCTGTACTTCGCATGCGTCCTCGCTCTCTACTCCTACCTCTACGTCTCCCATCCATCGGAGGCTTTCTATCTCACTTCCCGTCTCACGACCCTCTACTTCACATCACTCGCATCTACCACACTCATCTATCGAGTCTCGCCTTTCCACCCCCTCGCCGCATATCCTGGCCCTCTCCTCTGGCGCCTCAGCAGCCTTGTTCTCGTCGTTGTCTCCTACCGCGGTCACCGCCACCTCATCCTTGACGATCTCCACAAGAAATACGGCCCGTTTGTACGCATCGGTATGTTCCTTCCTCTCTCCGATTCCCGCACGTGGTGATGGATATGACCGACCCAGGCCCGAATGCGCTTTCCGTCAACTCCCCGAGTGCATCCAACGTCATCTATGGCGCTGCCCACCATATGGATCAAGAGCGATTCGTACAGGTTCCCGGATCGGATTCCTGGCGCGGCACTCTTCTTCAAACATAGCCGCGAAGACCACGCGAAGCGAAAGCAGATATGGACCCAGGGCTTCACCGGTGCCGCGTCCGTGCTCTCTTCACGGTTTTGTGGCTGTATCGTTCTCACCCCAGCTGTGATAGCGTCGAGAATTTCTTCCCTCCCTTGGAAAAACGGACATTGGGAGCTCACTCATTGCATTGAGCAGCGCACGGATGCTGCGGGGCTGGTCAACCTAGTTCGAATGTATTTGCCACTGGTCCTACTGATTTCATGGTGTGTATTCTAACGTCTCAATGCAGTTTAGTCCTGTATCCTGACCCGCGTTTAGGGAGAGATGGTCTTTGGCGGGGCCAATAACCTCGTACGTCCTTTTGAATGCGCTCCCGCGTCCCTTATCGATGTATTACATTTACCACCTATGCAGGAGTTGATGAGAGATGGTGACCCTCGAGGTCTTGTCCAAGGTGGTAAGCAGGCTACAGGCCGTCCTCGACAGGTCAGGACCCTTTAATGCATTCCCGTGTTTTTCGGAGCTAAACCGTTCTATAGCTTCGGTCAAGCACCATGGCTTTTTGATCTCATTCAACACATCCCAAGCCAGTCCATGCAGCGTCTGCGTAAAATCGCCCGCAGAGATTGATGCGGCGAGGTACCACGCCGACATCAGAAACCTCCCTTAAACAACAAATCCAGCATCGCTATTAGCCCTTAAGGAATACGGGCTCTATCTCACAACCCCCGTACACATTTCAGCCCGTCGTCGACATTGCCTCATTTTGCACTAAATCATAGTGAGGCAGAGGGTGACAGCGGACCTCTGACGTGTGCAGTGGCACGGACAGGATTAGGAAGGTCCCCTAGATTTTTAGTAAGGGAGGTTTTTCCTGATGATGAAGGACGTCAAGATCCGCGACCTTAGTTCGTACCTCGTATGTCAGTCTATCAAGCTTTTTAAGAAACACTAATCAAGTTGGGGATTGAATAGATTGAAGGCGACCAGCGCACGGGAGAACAGATACCACTCGCAGACTTAGAGGTCGACGCCATACATCAGGAAAAACCTCCCTTACTAAAAATCTACTAATTAGAGGGGGACCTTCCTAATTCCCTGTTCCCGCTGCCAACCTGCAAGGCACTACGTCAACGTAGGTCCCTGTCACCCTTCTGGCCTCAACTATGTATTTGAAGTGCAAATATGAGGTCAATGTCGACGACGGTGCATCGAAATGTGTACGGGGTTTTGTGAGAATAGAGCCCGTTAGTTCACTTTAGGAAGGTCCCCCTCTAACTAGCGCTAATTTGCTGGATTTGTTGATTTTAGTAAGGGAGGTTTTTCCTGATGTAGTAGCGATCCAAGGAGGTGTGCTCGTTCGCGTCGTCGTCGCCGCCCGAAGACTGAACCAAAAATGATCAGGCTCCGATAATACTGGGACGACGATGGCTCTCGCGGTGTTTTTCATGCTGTCGTATCCCCCGACGTACCAAAAACTCCAAGCTATCCTCGATGTGGCTTTCCCAGACCCCACCGCACCTCTCGATAAGCAGACGCTGGCGTCCATCCCGCTTCTCGACGCCGTTCTGACGGAAGCTCTGCGACTCGGGTCACCCTTCTTCCTTCCACGTATCGTTCCACCGGGACATGCTGTTATCGACGGGAAACTGATTCCCGAGGGCACGACGGTTGCCCTTGCGGCGTACTTCGCAACAAGTTTCGGAGGACAACTTCTTCCCAGAAGCCGCTCGTGAGTGCTGCACCGTGACCGCTTTACTCACGCGCTGACATATAGGTTGGATCAAAAAGTCATTCCAGTCCGGAGAGGTGGATGCCCGGCGGGATGGGTCCTGGGTCCGTGTTGAACAGATCAGCGTTCGTATCGTTCTCGTCAGGTGAGGGTATTCCAAGTCCCATCTCAGCTGAACATTCGATGTTCATCCGGTACATGCTAGGTCCCTACGTCTGCGTCGCCAAGAGCTTCGCCATGCAGGAGATGCGGCTCTGTTTGTCCCGCTTAATCCTCACCTTCGACATGTCGCTGCCGCCCGGGTTCAACAGCGCGGCGTTTTACAAGGGCCTACGAAACATGCGCACGACAATGCTGGATCTGCCCCTCTTCGTCAAGGCCGTTAGACGCAAGGGTAAAGATACTCCGATCTTCACCTAGTCGGACCGCGCGCACGAATGATTATCGTATTGTGCATCCATTGAAACAACCCCGATTTACGTTAGGTTCCATCATACCCTTGTACTTATGCGCGGGCGCTGATCCAGTGCGAGCCGTGTTGATCGGTACGATACGTACGATATTGACAACCTAATACAACTGTGAACAAGCTTTACCTGTTGCAATCTGTGCCTACATAGTTCTTGCTTCAGTACAGGCGTACGGACGTGGTGATAGTTGCAGTCGTTGGAGAAGGGGGATCCATGATCATAGCTTCATACAGCGCCAATGAATCGATTAGGGAATACCATGTACTAATATTTACTTGTACCACGCAGGGATCCTCGACTGGAGGATTAAATAATACCAGGGAAAAACATACAAGGCACATCTCGTCTGTACTTCTCCCACGCGTCTCCGAACTTTTCTTTCATCATCCTGTCCTCCACTGTGGCCCTCTTCGCCACCGACACGAACGTAAACGTACTCAACACCAACCAGACCCAGACCCAGATCCCCCCGCGCGTGTTCATGATGCCACACTCGCGGTTCCAGCTGCCCGGCGCGAAGTGGAGGACGGCAACGCCGATGAAGTGCAGGTATAGGCCGGTGTAGCTCGGGTGGCGGACAAGATTGTACGGCGCGCGGGTGACGAGCGTGTGGGCGGGTCGGAAGGTGACCTCATAGGTGAAAAGACGGCCGAGAACGCGATAGCACCATACGCGGAGGGAGCATCCCGCCATGATGAGGAAGAAGCCGAAGAGGAAGGCGAACGGCGTGGACTGGAGCGCAGCGGGATTAGGGGACCGGGGGCATATGGCGTCGGTGAGGGCGGGGGGGAGGGGGAATGTGGCGGGGTACGCGGCGGCGACGATCAAGACGAACTCGCAGGCGAGCGAAGTTGTGAGCATCCCCTACAGCAGCTTTAAACCGTCAGAAGCCAGCTTGAATCGGGAAGAGGAAGGCGGGCGCGTACCCCGGACATGTGACGCAGTATAGGCAGGATCTTGCCCCGCTCGAACGCCTGGCCTGTGTACACCTCGTCATCGGGGCCCGGCGGGGGGATGGGAGGGGTAATGGAGAGGAGGTGGGTTATTTCGGTCGCGACGAGGGCGAATAGCTTGAAGGATGTGAGCGGCATGGAGCTGTGATCAGATCAACTCGGGGGGGTGGCGGGGCGCTCTTGGTGTGGTGTCTGTCATATTTAAGCAAGGCCGGAGGTTGCTCGAATGGTAGATCAAGCCGGTAGCCACTGTGAAGAGCGCTTGAGATCAAGACTCGAGGGAGCGCGCATCGCTGTCAATACAGTGGATTCATATCCGAAGATATCGCCATCACCACCGATTCTTCTGAATCCGTTACCGTTTATGTGTGTAAGGGTGCAGGCGACGCGTCCGAATCTAGCGAGGATGTGACCGAAAGTACTCTCCGATGCCGTTCGCTGTCCAGCCTGGGTGCGTGGGGATACTGACTCGTGAGCTGGGCGGAAACTGCTGGGGTTCTCCAATCCATCTATTTCGACCACGAACTGCGGAAGTTAGGGTGAGATTCCATTCAATACACACTAGGTAGGATTCGGAGTGCCGTCGGCCTTGAGCGTTGCACTTGCAGCCACACACACATTATTGGGTCCCGGGAACCCAATCGACTGGATTACAACTGCAAGCATCGCCTCACCGCTTTGCATCTCGGATGGGATGGCACTATCATGTGCGTCGTGCGAGCAAACGCAATATGCGCTGTATCTGTGTACCGGACTCCCCACTGCGGGAGAACTCCTTCTGCTGAGATCTTGCCCTATGTAGGAAGAAGGATGGGGATTTACTGGATGAACGCAGTGAAAATGCCAGAATGCGGCCACTCGCAGGCACGGCTGTGGTCCTGTGGGAGTCAGCCAGCACCTCGCCGAGAAGGAACGATCGAAGAAGTAGAGCAACATCGGGAAATGTCTAAGGGAAAGGGCCAGTTGACAAGGTTCAGTCACTACAAGCAGGGTTCAACTTTTTTCAAGTTAGTGAACACGGCAATTGTCTGATTAGATCAGCCCATGTACGAGTTCGGGCCGCCTCCAACTCACTGTTCCCGACGACGACCGCGGGTTTCTTCCTCTGTCCCTACTTATGCCTGCCCTCGTATGCCTGCCCTTGCAAATCTTCACACAGACAACATGGACCCCTGATGCCGAGCGTCAGTGACGGCCTGGCGCGCTGATCAAGAAAATCGGTCGGTCATTTCCGCCGGGCGTCCAGTTAATTCCATGTTCAGCTTCAGCGTTAACGCCGTGCTGCAAGTTTGGGACCGAAACTGCTGCAGTCATCCGTTTTGTGACCTTTGTGCGCACTGAGAACGTGGAGCAAAGTTCGCACCCCCCGCCTACCATGCCGTCCTCAAACTACGCTGAACAATGGATTCTCGGACCCCTCGAAACCTCCTTCTACACACGGCTCTACATGCCCAAGGATGTCCCAATCCGGGCTGCCATGGTATTCGTCCACGGCTACTTGGAGCATATAGGCCGATATGAAACATTTCATTCCGCATGGGCCGCCCGCGGCGTGGCCGTCTTCGCCTACGACGAGCGAGGGTTTGGCCGGACCGCGCTCGACGAGAAGAAGAGCGCGAAGAGCGTGTATGGCCAGACTGGTGGTGTCGTGGAACGTATGCTGGATGTTCAATGGGCGATCAAGTATACCAGAGGGAAAGTCGAGCGCGTGCCCTTGTTTCTTATGGGCCATTCGATGGTTCGTCTGCTTAAAATCACCTTGTTCTTGCCCGAAATCTGACTGGTGTGCTCTTTCCAGGGAGGAGGTCAAGTGCTGAGCTTCGCTACGAGAACAGAAAGTCCCCCAGACAAAGAGACCGTGGCCATGTTGTCCGGCGTGATCGCCTCCAGCCCTCTAGTGCATATCACCAAACCGCCCCCGTCCGTGCTTGTGCGATTGCTCACCATGGTCGGCAAAGTTTTCCCGAACACCGTTCTGTCAACTCCCGTACAGGACAAGGTAGGCTATCTTCTTTGCAGCCCTGTGGACCTCTTCTTCATGTTCGCGTGTGGCGTTAGGAATTATCGCATGACCCGACTATTGGCGAGGACAGTTTGAAGGACCCGTGGATAAAAGGCATAGGGACGATACGGGGTCTTACCGATATGCTCAACAGGGTGCGTTCACCTCTTCACCTCCTGGTCACGATGTCTTTTACTCAACTCCGACAATTACAGGGAGCATTGTTACTGTCACAAGGATACAAATGTTGGCCGCAGGACCTACCGGTAAGTGAGCATGTCCGGTTCATGCACGTTTCGTCCTCATGTAGTTTGAACACAGGTGTTGATGCTTCATGGAACCAAAGACATGGTAAGTTCTTCCGCCGTTCCGATTGACGTTCTCGATTGACGTGAGTCGGACGCTTTGCAGGTCAACTCGTGTCCCTCCACCGAAAAGTTCTTCGAAGTACTTCAAGCCCCCGACAAGCAGTTGATTATCTATCCCGTGCGTCTCGTGTAGCCCGTTATCATCTGGCAAGCCTGCCTGATCATCCGTCTTTTCTTCACATAGGACATGTGGCATGATCTTATGACGGAACCAGCTGTGAAAGAGCAGTATTTCGAGGACTGTGCTTCCTGGCTTGAGGCACGTATAGGATAGGTTTCAGGTATACATATCGGGGCTAGCGTGGCTTATGCCGCGGACCCACTTTCTCTGACAGGAGGACGCGGGGGCGTCTTTACGCCGCAGTAGCTTGTATCGTTGTTCTTTCAATCGTGACCAGGGTGCTTTTATGCTTAAGAAGGGCTTGAAGGCGTCGAGTTGGGTCCAAGTCGCCGCTACCCATTTGATTATCATGATGCTCATTATCGAAATCATTAGTACGCGACCATGGGACCCCGACGAGCAGTACTTACTGGGCGCAGACGCTGTCTCCAGTTACCGAACGTGTTCGGGCTTGGAAAGAAGCTTTAGGTACCCATCGATTTTGGAGCCGCATCGTCACCGCTTGATAACCGCGCACAAAGTACTGCTAGTTGCACCGAAGTGCACGCTGTGTAACACACGCGAATCCCCCCCTCTCGCCTTGAGGCCAACCGACGTCGATGGGCACCATCAGAACTGTACCGATGGACCGTGGAGGGCACGCGTCGGCTGAAGAGCGAGTTGATCGTCAATGCTGAGCGTTGAGCGCGAACATCAAAGCATTAATCGACGGCGCCCATCCGTAGGACCGGCGCGACCTACGTGCATGTAGGTCCCTCCCGCGGGGAAAACTGCCCAAAACTGAAGCATCTACCGGCACGCGTCTGGTTGATGTTTGAGACCGCTTGAAACACTGGCGTTCAGACGCCCTGCAGACTGCAATCGAAGAAACAATGCTGTGCGTTCCACCCGGGCGGTTATGATCGCGTTCAGCCTGGGATTTGCGGTCCTTTTATCGCAGATCGAATCTACTTTCATTGATGTTGGTGTGTGTGGCCGGGCTTGATGGCATGGAAGTGAAACAGTCCTTGTGGCGCATCTGCTTCGCCGACATTTCGCAAGTTGGAATGAATACGACATGCGGGGGGTCCCGGTCACCAGATCGTGAGACGAACTCCCGGGTCACCTTTCTTGGCCCCGGCGTCTGTCCACTCCAGATTTCTAGCACCGCCAGACCCGGACCTATCTATCTGGTCTACGACCGTGGACCTGCAGACCGGCTGCCACCTCACACTGACACATCAAGTCACTGACTGCAACCTTCTCTCGATAGTGCGCGCTATTGCCGTCGGATACTGCCCCTGTGCACCGGTCGGAGTTGTTGCCTTAATCCCATCCGTGTGCGTTTAGTATGTAAGTACTCCCTCGATCTTTCCCGATTTTCTGGGATCACTAGCGCCCCCGCCCCTTGCTCTCCAGCTATCATCCAGCCAACGCCACCGATGAGCGCGCCAACTCCCGCCCCCAGTTCCCCCGCCCCCTTGCCCCACTTCGATCTTAGGAATACGTTCGGTGCCATCTTTCTCGGGGGCACCGCGTCTGTAGGGTAACGTGCATCGTACTCGTGCTCTTCGTCCGCTAGACTTACCGTGTGCATTCTAGCATCCTTGGGATCACCGTCCTTCAAGCTTGGTTGTACTACTCCAATTACCCCGATGACCGCCGGTTCGTGAAGCTACTGGCGAGTCACCCTTCATTTCACGCCAGTATCTCGCTCACCGCTCGGTTGTTCTGTGAGTAGGTCGCGGTAGTCTGGTGCGTAATTCGATCGTGTTTATTCGAACAATTTCCCTGAGGTTATCCCGTTTTCCCCTGCCGCCTAGCATCATCGAATTCATCCGATCATCGTTCACTGTGGCCGCGACGTACCACTATTTGGTCACCGAATGGGGGAATCCGTTAGCGTTGAACCAAAACATATGGTGCGCGGAATATCCACTCTGGTCTACATTCCGGCCACTGGTACTGATGGGTCGCTATGTAGGACCTTGGATGTACGTGTCTATGCGCGGAATTTCTTCGTCCCGGATCGTATTACTGACTCCATGCACGTATTAGATTGTTGTGTTCATGACGGTGACTCGTTATTTACACCAAGCCTTCGTAAACGACTACTAACTATTGAACAGAATCTGGGAGAGCTCTTTGGCCATCTCTACTTCGCCTGGAGGGTGTGGATCCGTGCGTTTTTGCTGCATCTAAAGCGGGTTTCCGGTGAAGCTGATCGATGCTCTGCCCATTTTCAGTGAGCCGTGGACGGCTACGGCTCGTGTTGACTTCGTTGATCGTATGTAAAGACCTTTGAAGCCTAGTTATACCGCTATCATAATAATGTTATGCGCAGGTATTCCTCACGCTCTCCAACTTGGGTAAGCCTGTATACGGATATGCTGCCATTTACTGGCTGAACACGATCATTTTCTGCAGCAATGGGACTCGGTGCGTTCTTACTACTAGTCTGCTCCTAGTGTTCTGATCTCATATGTTTCTCCAGCTACTTGGGTCTTTAGGCACGTTCTCCATCTTTAGCGAGCAGTCCGTCCGTCTGATCCTATTACACAACAGCATTAAGGCGTCGACTTTAACCCAGATATCTGAGGGTCCAATCACCGTAAATCTTTTACCAGCCTTTCTTGCCCTACAACTCGTTGATTCAATCGTGCATATCAGGTTCTGTCTCCCGTGGCGCTGGGCACCGCGATTGCTACCGACATCGTTATCATGCTGTCCCTCATCTTCCTCCTCCACCGAGGGCGTACCGGCTTCTCAAAGTAATGGAGATATCCTTAAAGGTCAACTGGCTCTATACACTAACACGCGTCTCTTGTTGTCAGAACAAACCGGTTGATCAATACTCTGATCTTCTACGCCATACAAGTTGGCTCGATTACGGCGTTCGTGGCCCTCTCCGATGCCCTCTGGGTTATGTATTAATTTTGATTATGCAGCATTACGGACGTCGTAATTCTTATCTTGGTGAGTCCGCCTCCCTAAAATGCGCTCAATGTCAATTGAGTCTTAGATGAGTTGTTCAGAACCAAATATCTTCCACTGGATTGAGCTACTTAGCCGTCTACGCCGTGGTGGGAAATCGTAAGCCTCGTTCGAAACCGACATTGCGTGACCGTCGTACTTACCACCTTCCCGCCAAGTTTACGCAAACGCACTACTTGCAAGGTCGTCATTCTCTAGCTGCAGATTATGCCTTTTGATCTAAAAGCTGACATACATCCTTCGCACTAGCCTGAACGCCAGATCTTCTCTAAGGAGTAGAGAGGCCGTGAGCACAGAACTGTCGACGATGCACACCGCCTCCATGCAAGGTGGCTTCCGCGTCAGTGGTCTGGTCCACCTGTCCTTTTCTCTGCTGACACGAACCTCCAGTCGCGCAACACTGACAGTTCTGGTGCGACCAGCAAAGAAACAGGGAGAAGTCGCACATATCACTTGTCCACATCGCTGCGTCGGGGCACCCCCGCCGGCACGCAAGCTTCCACTGTACTAGAACAAGACGAAGAGGTGCGATCCCACCTTATGTTCCCCTTCGGCCTCCCCCTTTCTCCTTCAGTACCAGCGACCATTGAGGTGGAAGTAAATGACTAAATGGATTGTCAGGCCAAGCGTCCTGTATATGTCCAGATGGATCCATCCCTCGACGAACCTGTGTACGCGACCAGGGGGCCGAAAACGGTAAGCGCCAAGTGCGGTCTCATTCGATTATTCGACGGCGTTGACCTTCATTGGTATTCCAGCCCGACGAAGATTCCTCGCCTGTCTGAACCCGTTCGCAGTTATACCCTCTATCCCCGAGTCTACGTTGAAAATTCGCGAAGACGCGCATCGCCTATTTATCGACAAAAGTCCTTCCTTAGTGACAGTGGACTGACTTGTAAATCTGTATTGTTGCTTGAATCTACCACTGTAGCATAACGATGTAGCCTTGTCAAGGGTGAGTCCACTAGCTTAGGTCGTACGAAGGGTCAGGAACGTGCGCGGTACCCGCTCCTGGATACGGTGGAGGTACATAGATCCTGAGCTTGTGAAGGTTGACGGAGTATTTCGTCTGCCTCGGGGAGACTATGGAGGTGCCAATTGCAGTGTGGAAGGGTTGAACTTGTAGTGCCGTTGTCAGTACGTTGTCCGCCCACTGCACGCCACGTGAGCCGAAGGCACGCCGATATCGAACCAGAACGGAACCGTCGAGAGAACTTTGCTCTTCATCGCCATTCGCAAGCCATTCGCCCTTGTTTCGAAACTTGCCGGAACCTCGCCTCACCTCGCTTGTGTACCCGATTTTTCAACCATGTGTGTATCTCCACTATATGTGCAAAAATGGCGCTCTGACTCGAGGCTCATCTTTGCTGGCAGACAGACACCCGATTTTCCTCTGCCACAGTTTCCCTCATGAGCAATCTACCCATAGAAATCCTCGTAGACATCTTCGCTCGACTTCCGTCGAAGCCCCACCGCAACGTTCGAAGGCACCTCCCGCTCGTCGTGGTCTCGCACGTCTGCAGGTATTGGCGAAGAATTGCATTGGGAACCCCGGGATTATGGACTCACATCCCTCTCACGCATGGTCCGGAGTGGGCCGCAGAAGCGTTGAAACGCTCAAAGCCCTTCCCAATCAATCTCAACCTCCAGTTGCAATCCTTCGAGCAACCGTCCTACTCGAAAGCGGCACGCGCGGTTATATTCCAACATCCCAACCTCAAAACCTTCCGACTTTCCGACGAGTCATCCGACCTTTCCAATGAGCTCGCGTTCGAAGCTCGGTCTGCGGCTCTACAAGCCCTTGCCTCCCGTGCACAGCCATTCTTAGAAGCGTTTGAGGTCTACCTCGAGGACGATGAAGACCCCGAAGGACTGGAAACTCCTCCTAAAAAACATGGCCTCAAGCCATCTACGAAAACTCTCGGCCTGCAACTGCCCTTTCCTTCCCAAATGTCCTCTCCTCCGTCTTCCTTCCCTAACCCATCTCGACATCACACACTCCTGTGGCGCCTGGCTCACAGTTGACGACCTCTTGGATGATTTATCGGAGTTGAAGTCGCTCGAATGGCTATCATTGTCAACCGACTACGATTCACAGCATAATCAACCAGTCCGTCCCCTCTCCGCGCGGTGAACGTTCAATCCACCTCCCGCACTTGGCGTTCCTACGTCTCTCGGACGTATTTCCCGTCATCGACGCTGTTGTTTGGAGCACATCCTTTCCGTCCACCGCACAGATAGAGCTATACGCCCGCAACGATGAGGAATCGGTAATCCCTTTCGACACGTCCAGATTGGGAGGCGCTCTTCTCAACCACTTTGCGGAAGCCGCTGCCGCAGGTGACGCATTCCAATCCGCGAATGTAGACATATATCGCAGCGACAAGCCATTTGTCTTCGTTTCCCTCGTTGTCTCCCGACCTCGGGCAGCCTCAGCAATAAACGCCCCATCGCTTCCCAGCCGCACGGTGGTTGAAATCGAATGTGCAACTCAAGTGTCAAATCCCGTTATTTCGCTCTTCACCCATATCGCGCAACTTCCCGTCTTTCGAGACGTCCAATCGGTCGAAGTGGTGACCCGGTTCGAACAGGAGGCCTGGTCCCATCCTCAGGAGATGGAGACACTCTGGCAGCCGCTTTTTGCCACGCTCACCCGTCTCTCTCCGGAGTTTCACATTCACGGACCAGGTGCCCACGCCCTCGTCTCCGCGATGAACAACCCCGCCCTCGGATCCCAATTTGCCTCTCTTCGAACCCTCTATATCACGTCCGTCGATTTTGCCACGGGCCTACAAACCGCGCAGTCTTTTTTCTCCGCGCTGTTGGTCGGGCTAGAGAAGAAAGCGCAGGACGGCCATTCGCTCCCTCATCTGGTCATCCAAGACTGCCACGTCTCGGTCGAAATGGTCGGCATTCTGACGCGGTATCTCGGTGGCGAGAGCGCGGTTCGGTGGGATGGTCACCAGGAGGGAATGCACCCTGCTGATTAAACCGGCAGAAACACGGTACCGCGGTCTCGTGTCGGACAAATCCTATTTGCAGCGTGCCCGATGGTATAAGTAAGTGCGAAAGGGTCGCGGGGGTACCGCGCCGTTGACGGGCGACAGGGAGTGCGGGAGTCCGAAACCGAAGTGACATGCCGCTGGCATATACTTACGTGGAGCAAAGTGTGCTGGTGCTATATGCAAATGTGGATATGTGTTCGTGTGTCCAAACGCGGTGTATATCCACAAATGAGAGGGTTGTAATCCGGTTTTCTTCCTTTTTCCCGACTGATCTCAAGCACAGCTCTATTTTCTTTGAAATTCAATGGATCATCAGAAGCATCGCATCATGGAGAGGATGAGTTCAAGATGAGTTGGCGTACTAGGATCAAGTTCAATTGAATGTCAGGATGTTCGCCACATCCCCCGTCCGAAAATAAGCCGCGTGTGTGTAATTGTCCCCTAAATGGACCAACCTCTTCTACGCCACTTTTGGGTCAATCCCCTTGAGGCTGATATCATTCAAGGTCGATGGAGCGTCTCTGTGGCATCTCTACGTGCAACGTCACCAAAGCTACTAGGTTCCGAACGCTATGGGATTTACTGCTCGCATGTCCAGACGTCTGGAAGCCGGCAAGCCCGGATTCGAATCCCTTTCCCTCTGCCTCCTGGTTGCCTCCATGCGTTGTCCATACGTCCTCGCCGCTGGGAGCAACACTATCTTGATATCAGTCATCGAAACTGTCGGATACTACGCATTCCCGTGGTGTTGTTATCCTGATGCTCCTCTGGATACTTATTTTCGTGCACATCATGCGAGTATTTGACCCACCTCCATCTTTCAGCGTTTGCACCAACACCCCCCCTCACCTCAGACATGAGCTTACCCGCACCCTAGTGATCCCGTCCCCCTTCCTCACTTGAACCTCGCGCAGCCAAGCGGACAGCGGTCACCCCCGACCCCACATCCTACTCCCCCCTTCAGCTGGCCACCCACCCACCCAAGCCGCACTCGTCTGCCAGTGTACAAGTGGCAGGACAACATCTGCACCGGTATCAGGAAGTCAATGCCGTGCCGCCTATGGCGAGCACGTCGTCCCATCACATGCCCCTTGAGGGCCATTCGACCGTAGAGCACGGCTCTGTCGAATCTGGGTTGGGCCCCTGCGGGCGCTCATACCCCCACACCGATCAGATCATTAGAAAGCGAGCAGGAGGAGGACCCCGAGCAGCACACTTTCCAAGGGAGTCTTGTCGAGGGGTTGGTCGAGCAAGAGCAGGAGCAACCGACCATCCAGGAGCCCGCGAACGAGGACAACGACGAGACGCCGCCCTGTCCCGTGTGCGGTAAAACATACGGCAGGAGCGAGGACCTGGTGCGCCATATCGAAACCAAAGGGGGGACGCGCGCACGGCACGTACCGCGAGGAGACCGGCATGATGCATCGCAGCCGTTAGGTGGGCATGCCGCGTCGACTCGTCGAGGGCTGCCCGTTGCAAAGCATGCGCAAGTCCGGCGCGAAACGCCACTTGCGTGGACCAGCATGGAGACCCCGATTTGTTCGTTCGGCTGGAGGCTGGAGTAGAGGTCAGCCTTGGGTCAGCCGTAAGCCAACCCAGGTTTGCGGCGCGGAAAGGAGTGGGGGTGGGCGGATGAAGACCAATTGCAACGGGGTCCGATGGGACGGGTTTTATACGCGACGGTGCCCAGCGCGGCTGTACCGTTGTAGTAGGTACTCTCGATGGTATCCGCCTTGCTCACGGACCTCTCGTAACATGGACGCGAACTGTTGCTGGAGCTGTGTATAGTCGTGTGTGCACGGACGCAATGAAGGAGGAGGTGGTTCTGATTGAAGATCGTGTCGATCGCTCGGGCACAACCCTAACATAGGGTTCGACGTCCAACAAATCTCAAGGCCGTCGCTTTCATCTCGTCCAGATCTCGCTTTTGGCCTTCTGGACTTTTACATGGCCGTACTCCAGAGCACGTAAGTGCATCCCGCCGACCTTCCACAAAAAAGGGATTGCATTGCATTGCGAAAGCGTTGGGAACACTGCGACACACACGAATAGACTACTTACGAGGGAGGGAGGGGGGGGAGAAGATGAAGCGGGAGCGTCAGGGGCCTACTAAAAGTACACGTTTGAACGCGTTCGAGCCGCGGGAGGGCAAGGCATGGTACTACTGTGAGGTGGGATGCATAACGGCAGCGGCGGAGCGGCGGCGGGGCGCGTGCGGGACGAGGGAGGGACGGAGAACCGGGGACGGTACGGTGGAGGATGGAGGGCAGAGGCGGACGGGTAGAGGGGGGACGTGCGGGGATCCAGGAGAACTATATGCGCGGCGGGGGGCAGTCAGCTCTATGCCGAAACGCATTCCGTCGCGCGCAAGAAGGGCTGGGACCGGTCAGTGTATCAGTAAAAACGGACGTATAAGTAAACTTGGAGGCGCGACGCCGCCGATAATTAGTAGGGATGGGGAGGGGGGCGGACGGTATGTACGCGGAGGAGGGAGGGCGGCGAGAGCAATGTACAACGGAGGATCCGCGGGACGGGGGGGCCTGGTATCGAGAATGTAAAAGTCATCAACGAGGGCCCAGGAGGAGAGGAAGGGTGGGGGGGAGGGTCAACGACCGGGCGCTTTGGCAAGAACGAGAAGCGGATGGGCAGACGGAAACGCGTGCAAGAATGTCGATGCGTGGAGTTCGTGCGAAGGAAGGGAGACGGGCGGGGGGAGGGTCATGTTCGTGATGCGTTTGCTTGCGATTGCGGAACGAGAAACGAGAATGCGGTGGGGGGGATGGATGGTATGGGGCGAAAATGGTATGGTACGGGAAAAGTGCTATGGGACCGGGAGAATGCGAATGCGAATGCGGGGGGGGGGATATAAAATGCAGCGTGAGGACTCAGGCGGGATCGGGAGGCTGGGCAAGATATCTGAAGCACCGTGCGTGGGGAGGGAGAACGTATGCGGCAACGCGTCGTCGTGACGGGAGAAACGGAGAAGAGAAACGGAACCAGGGAACAGCCACGCGTCGAGGGAAGAAAACAAGGGACCCTCATCGCGCCCCAAACTCGTAGCTGGACGCCCACTCGCGGCCGTCGTACAAATGCGCCGACGCGGGATCTCGCAAGTCCTGCGCGTCCATCCCGAGGGTGAACTCGCCGCCAGCCCCCGCCGAAATCGCCGTCGGGGTCGAACAGCCGTTGCAGGTCGGGCGCGGGGCGCGGTTTGGGCACGGAGAGCGGCGGCGGGGGGACGAGGAGCACGGCGGGCTCGGGCGCGAGCATCGGGTCGAAATCGAGCGCGCGACGGTACTGGTGGGTGCTCAGCGTGCGCACGCGGATGCGGGGACGCTCGAGGGGCGCGGCGGCGGCGGCGGCGACGTCCTCGATGCGCATCTCCTGGACGGCGCGGGCGGCGCGGTCCACGGCCTCGTCCTCTTCGTCGCTCTCCTCCGTCACGGGGAACAGCGTCGCGGTGTCGTACTCGATCGTCCGCGTCGACAGGCACCGCGGCGGGCTGGAGAGGTACGCGCCGTTGATCGGGGCGTAGCGGGCGAGCGGCGAGGGGTCCTTGGGGGTCGCGAAGCCGAGGTCGGACATGGGCGCGCCGCCTTTGTACTTGCGGTTCGACCAGGCGCGACGCTTGCTCCGGACGGCGAGGACGGCGTGGAGCTGGTGCTCCTCCATCGCGTCGTTCTTCTCCGCGATGTCGATGTGGACGAGGAGTTGGCGGAGGTGGAGGGCGTGGTGGTGGAGGGCGTTGTACGTCTCGAGGTCCTCGGGGGTGAAGCCGACGGGAAGGTGGGACACGCTCGGGTTGGGGCGACCGTGGCGTTCGACGGTGCCGACGGGGGTGGTCAAGGGGGTGTGGACGGAGGAGCCGTCGGTGTCGGTGCTGAGGGTGTCGGTGAGGGAGTACTCGGACCCGGCGTCGTCGTAAAAGGGGGAGAGGACGCGATGGCGTTGGGCACCGGCGAAGGAAGACGAAAAGGGGGTGGAAGGGTGGCGGGAAAGAGGGTAACCGAAGGGGGAGGGGAGCTCGCCGCCGGCACGGTCGACGATGGCGGCCATCTGGTCCATGGTGGCACGCAGGGAGGCGGTGGCGGCCCATGCGGTGTAACCGCCGGTGGGGAGACGGTTCTTGAGCTCGCCGAGGACGAAGCGTCGGTAGGCGTCGACGAGGACGGAACGGGCTCTGAAGCGGAGGGGGGAGCAGGAGAGCAAGAGTTCTGTGGCGACGTCGGACAACGGGACAGGGTGGCGGGGGCCGGGGTTCGACGGTGGGAAGCAGAGGGGGAGAGGGGGTTGAGGGGGACATCAAGGAACTGGAGCAAAGAAGAAGGATGAGAGTGTAGCCGGGGAACGGGGAGAGGGCCAACGCACACGACGAAGTGGAAGAGGGAACGCTGTTTCTTGTGTTTGAGAGGCTTCGAGGGGACGGGCTGGGGGGGAGGGCGAGGAGGGGGTACGCCCTCTCTCCTGCTCTGCGGCTCTGCGAACGTCTTTGAGCATGGCGTTGAGACCGCGGATGCAGTGGCGGTCGGCGAGGGGCCACTCCTCGGAGGCGCCGCCTAGGAAACGGACGGTGATGGAGAGGGCGGTCATGTCGAAGGTGACTTCCTGGATGATGGTGGAGATCCAGGAGGACTTGTCGAGGGAGTAGAGGGAGGGGGGGAGGTCGAGGTCTTCAGCGAGGAGACGGTGGGAGAGGAGGTCCCATGCCTGGGGAACGGGGAGGGCGGGAGGCATGTCGGGGAGGGAGATGCTGAAGATGATGGAGGGCAGAGAAGGCTCTGGGAGGATTCTAATCTGCATGGCGGGGGAGAAAGGAGGGGGAAGGGAAAGAGGGATTAAGATTAAAAGGAGGAGTATAGTTGGATCGGCGTCAAAGAAAGGGGCAATTCGGGAAGAGAGGTGGGTGATCCCTGCCAACGCTAATCAGCCGTGCAGGCGCTGAGAGAAGAGGGCGGCGGACGTACGGAAAAGGGAAATTGGGAGGGGGAAGAAGAGGAAGAGGAAGAAGAAGAGAGGGAGAGGGCGGGAAAGAGCAGGAGAGGGCGGGGGAGGGCGGGGAGTAGGGCGGGAAAGGCAGGAAAGGCGGGATGAGGACTGTCGGTCCAGAGCTGGGAGCAGGGATGGGGGTCAGGGTTGGGTAAGAACGCCTGGGAGGAGGAGGAGAGTGAAGCTGCCAGCGGGGGGGAGGAAGAGGAGAGGACTGTCGCTCTAGCCTCTGGGTGACCGTCGCAATATCCTTTGAGACCAGACCGAGTTCAGGCTGCAAAGAGGAGAACTTGGAAGGGACGTGAGGGAAAGGGGAAGGAGGAGGAGGAGGATGGTGACAGTCGCCAGCAGAGCCCGACCGCGAATCTTCCTGAGCTGAGCCAGCTCGACCACCTTCTTCTCCCAAGGCAATTCCCCTTCCTCTCATTCGTCTAATTCCATTCTCATCACTCCCTCTCTCGTCCATAACGGCTGCTCCTCAACGCCACTCGTGTTCTCGCCGTCCTTTCCTATGGACGCATCGACGGGCTGATCCCTCCACCATTCCCTCTGTCCATCCTACTTACTTACATCTCACATACGCTCCCAAAGCACCCCGCCCTGCACACACGCACGTCCCGATGCCCGACCCCGTCAATCCCATCAGACCCACTCTGTGCCAATCTTCCCCGCATCCCCTTGATAAAGTTAGTCTCCCACTGTCCCAACACACACTCCGACCGAACTGCCCGCTTCTGACTTGGAACGTTCCCCGCCCGCCTCGAGCTCTCTCTTCCATCCGCCACGCCGTTCCCATATGTCCCCTCCCATCCTCGCCCGTCTCAGATCCCAACCTGCTTCCGGTAACCTGGCAATGTCGCGACGACGAATTTCGGCTCCATGACAATGCCGCGTGTCACGATCACGTGAACACCTCGAGGCCGTCATTGCAAACACGCGTCTTCCCCCTCCCGGTCCGACATCCGACACTTTCCCTTCAACACATTTGTCGACGCCTCGACCGCTACGCTTTCAAGCTTGGTTCGAATTGACGAGCTACGTTTTTTGGTCTGTGCACTAGGGGTCCTACCGCATACCTACTACTACTAGGCTTCGTAGTCTCGCAAACGCCTACCAAACCATATGCGGCGATCTCGGACACGGCACCCGCACGCCCTCCTCCCCCCTCCACCTCCGGGACCTCCCCCTCTCGTCTGCCTCCGTCCTACGACCGTGGATTGCCCCCGATCTCCCCGCCGGCGACTCGGGCTCCTACTCTACACCGCCACCCCGCGCCCCTCATACCCGCGTTCCTGGCGGTTTCTCCTCCACTCCGTTCCTTACGTAACCCCACCCCCTACGCACCCCCTCCTGAAACTCTTACGCTCAGCACGGACGGTCTCTGCGTGCACTGACCTTAAATTCATCCCCACTCGACCTGCAACGATGTGAATTCAGACAGCATGCGCAGATCCTCTCGCATTCGCAGTATCTTCGCCTTTGCCCTCGCCTTAGGCTCCCTACACTCGCACGCGTCCGATGACACTGGCACGCCTCGTCCTCGCTGGTACGCACGCCCCGTTCTTACCCCTTCATCTCCCCTCCCCCTCTCATTCATGCAACACCCCTCATCTCGATACAGGCGTGATAACGGACCCAGCCCTCTTCGCGGCCCAGCCATTCGACTACATCGTCCTCGGCGGCGGCACCGCGGGCCTCGTCGTCGCCGCCAGGCTCTCCGAGGACCCGACCGTGACCGTGGGCGTCGTCCAGGCAGGAACCTACAGGCCGGACGACGACGTGATCAACTTGCCCACAGAGTACACGTCCGCGGTCGGTAACGCGACCTACGATTGGAACTTCAGCACGACCCCGCAGCCGGCGCTCGACGGGAGAATACTCGCCGCGCCGAGGTCGGTCCAAATAGAGTCTCGCCTTGAGTTTCGGCCGCTGACGCTCGCTTGCAGAGGACGCGTCCTGGGCGGATCGAGCGCGATCAACGCACCCGTACGTCCCTCCCTCCCTCACACCACACAACCGATCCCAACGCGTACCCCGCATCTCCAGCTCTGGCAGCGCGCCTCCGCGCGCGACTACGACAACTGGGGCGCGCCCTTCGGGAACGACCGCGCTGGGTGGTCCTTCGCCGGCCTCCTGCCCTACTTTGAAAAGACCGAAAACTGGACGCGTCCCCCGCTCGTTCCTGCCGGGCCAGACGCTCCCCCACGCGCTCGTGCAGGCCCACGGGACCCGCGGGCCTCTCGAGATCAGCTACAACAACTTCTACCCCGAACCCGTCGTCCCGGGCATCGCTGCGATCAACGCCTTGGGAATTCCGACCAATTCGGATCCGGTGCGTGGCGGTTCTTCGTTTGCGTGAGGGAGAGGAGGGGGGGGCTGAAGGGAGCGCGTGTGTGTGTGTGCTCGTCTTGGACAGGATTTGGGGATGGGGACCAACGCGACCCTCGGCGCGCGCACCGTCTCCGCCGCCTCCGGCTTGCGCAGCTACGCCGCGAGCGCGTACTTCGCGCCCAACGCGCGTCGGGCCGAACCTGCTCATCCTGACCGAGGCCGTCGCGTCCAAGGTCGACCTCGAGTCCGAGGGGGCGCTGGTGAGGGCGACGGGGGTGCGGTACATCGTGAACGGGACGACGTACGGAGCGCGGGCGGCGAGGGAGGTCGTGCTCAGCGCGGGCTCGTTCCAGTCGCCGCAATTGTTGGAGCTGTCCGGGATCGGGAACGCGTCGCGGTTGGAGAGCGTGGGCATCGAGGCGGTCGTGGATCTTCCTGGGGTCGGGGAGAATCTCCAGGTGAGGCGCGGTCGGTGTGCGTTGTATGAGGGGGAAAGGCTGACCGTGGTTCGGGTAGGATCATACGCTGACGGCGTCGGACTTTATCGTCAAGCCCGGGGTGCTCACCCTGGATGCGCTCTCCTTCAACGCCACGTTCTCGGCTGAGCAAACGGCGCTCTTGTGGGCATCTGCGTCTCTTGTATTCGCTCTACGCGTGCTCATGCCCACTTCCTTTGACCCAGCGCGCACAACCGCACCGGCGCCCTGACCTACTCCTCCCCCGCCTGGTCCACCCTCCCCCTCGCCTCCTTCCTCTCCCCGTCCAACCTGTCCTCCCTCCTCTCCTCCGCCTCGGCCTCCTCCTCTCCTCCTCCACCAACGCCACCACCCTCCGCGATGTCCAATATCGCCTCCTCGCGCGCGAAATCAACGACACCAGCGTCGGCTGGGGCGAGTTCACGCTCATCCCGAGCGGCGGGCTCGCGTCCCCCGCGCGCCCGAACGTGTCCTACATCTCGCCCATCTTTCTGAACTTCCACCCGTTCTCACGGGGGTCCGTCGTGCGTCCTCTCCTTCCCTCCCTCCCGCCCCCAGCACACGCAAATGACCTGACGAACGCCCGGACGGGGTCGACATGCAGCACATCAACACGACCGATCCCGCCGCGCCGCCGTTGATCGACCCGAATTACTTCGGACACCCGCTCGGTGGGTCGTTCCGCGTCCGGTCTATGGGGCTCTCGAGTCGGGGGTAAGTAGGCGCTGACGCAGGACGTACCGACAGATCTGGCCGTCGCCGCGTATGGCGCGCAGTTCGTCCGTCGATGGGCGGGCACGGCGCCGCTCGCGGATCTGGTGGACGCGCCTGAACGCGCCGAACGCGACGGTGGAGTCCTTCGAGGAATTCGAAGCGGTACGCGGCGATCCTCCCCTCTCCCCTCTCCCCTCTCCCCTCTCCCCCTCCCCTCCCTTCTCTCACTCACTCACTCACTCACTCACTCTCCGTCTGTGTCTTCCTCGGCTGATCCGGTGCGTGCGCTTAGGTTCGCGGTCTCGAACGTGCAGGTGCGCTCTGGGCTGGTCGTCGTTTATCATGTTCCGCGAGCGCTGACGCTCGGATGGGATTGTGTAGCCCGGGTTGCATTACTTCGGCACGGCAGCGATGGCCGCGCGCGAGCTGGGCGGGGTCGTCGACGACGCGCTCAAGGTGTGGGGCACGGCCAACCTGCGCGTGATCGACGCGAGCGTGCTCCCCGCGACCGTCGGCGCGGCGATGCAGGCGACGGTGTATGCGGTCGCTGAGAAGGTGCGTGCACCCTTTTGTGTTTCTTTGTTTGAGGGGTGCGAGACGGGGCTGAGGCTGTTTCGGACAGGGGGCGGATATGATCAAGGCGAGTTGGTGAGGGGCGTGGGTGGGAGGGCCCTCAGTTGGCTGGGGTGATTCGGATGTTGTGGTACTTGTTAGCTTATTCGTGTCGACGGTGATTCCAATCTCCAATGCGTAATGCATCGTTGTCTGCTTTTGTTCTTTGTAAGAAAGACACCAACACTGAGCGTGGCCGATGTGCGAGAGTGGGTTGCCTCTGAAAGACTGAACCGTGCCATGCGAGCCCTTGTCTCAGTTGGCGCTCGGGACGGAGCCGCGTGCTCGCAGGCTTTCCTTTTTCGTCTTGTCACGACCTCGCCACTGGCGATGCGCCCAAGATGCGCCCCTCCCACCGTATTTCTCTTGCCTGATCCTCCTCTCGGCTCTTGCCAGCAACGCCCATCCAATAGACAGCCGTTGATCCCTCCATCCCCTCGCCCGAGGCGCTAGTAGATCCGACGCAGGCCCCCGCGCGCGTACTTAATCCTCGTTCAGATCGGGGTTTTGCACGGACGCCCAGCTGCACAGCCTGTTTGTGGGCTTGGGATCTGCGTCTTCGCACCGGCGGGTGCCTGTGCACGGCGCTGCTTCGCGGGTTCCGAGTCCGGCGACTTGAGACTCAGGGAGGGCGTTTGACTCTTGGACCCCAACCTTCGAGGTCCCTGTAACGCATCCGCGATCGCTTGGCTTGACGAACCCGGTGGATGACCAACGCGCAAAACCCGCGGTGGTATGAGCAGGTGGGCTACGCATATATGCCCCCTGGTCCGTCCATTTGATTCCAACCTTGCGCGTTATTGCGTGTTGCTGACGACCGTCCCAGCCAGTGCTCTCGCGTGGCCCACGCGAGCGTCAGTCGGTCACCGGTGACTCCTGGAGGCACCATCCCGAGACCATCGCGGAAAAACATCCCAAATCCCCTGTTTTAGGAGGCATATGCGGGCTTTGATCAATGCGTTGGAGGTCACCTCTCCCATCCACCCGTTTGTTCAAGCTTGCATTTTCCATTTGTATCGGAGCGCGCGACGTGGAGGTGGGCCTGCTGTGAGGACGCACTTAGCTCAGCATTTATCTCCGGGACCAGCACAGCAGTGCTCGCAGAAGGACGCCGTTTCAGCCGTCGTGCGGTATAAAGAGGGGCGGGCACCGGTGCACGGTCCTCAATCTGCGTCATGGCTTCATTGGGCAGTTTCGTATACCTTGCGCTGGCCTTCGCCGCCTCGGCCTCCGCCGCCACCAGCTCGTCAAGACCGCATGGTACATTCCTTTCTTCTCCGCGCGGAGCCAGAGTACGGTCACTGAGTACTGACGGGCCGTCCGATCGCAGGTCTCATCACCGACCCCGCCCAGTTCGCCAACCAATCGTTCGACTACCTCGTCGTGGGCGGCGGCACCGCCGGCCTCGTCGTCGCCGCGCGTCTGTCCGAGAATCCGTCCGTCAACGTCGGCGTGGTCGAGGCGGGGGACTACCGCCCGGACGACCCGATCCTGAACGTCCCGCAGAACGTGGTGCAGGCGATCGGGAACCCGACGTACGATTGGGGCTTCTCGTCCATCCCGCAGCCAGGTGGGTTTCTTCAAGTCTACTCCCTGTGAGGAGGTTTGGACTGAGGACGGATGGAACAGGTCTCGGTGGGAGGGTTATCCCATCCCCAAGGCATGTTCTTTTAGCGTTTCCCCTGCTCTTTTGGCGCTGATGGACGGTGTTTGCAGAGGAAAGTTGCTGGGAGGATCTAGCGCGGTCAACGCCTTCGTGCGTCCTCTCCCCGCCCTTGCTCACTCGACCATGCTTATTTTGGGCCACAGCTCTGGGCGCGCGCCTCGAAGAGCGACTACGACGCGTGGGGCACTCGGTTCGGGAACGGGAAAGACTGGAGTTGGGACAGCCTGCTGCCTTACTTCAAGAAGACGGAGACGTGGACCCAGCCCCCGGTCGTGCTTCCCAACCAGACCGTTCCCCAGTCCCTCGTTGACACCCACGGACACAGCGGCCCGCTGCACATCAGCTACAATAGCTACATCCCGGAGCCCTTCGTTCCCTCCATCGAAGCCGCCGAGGCGTTGGGCATCCCCTTCAACGCGGACCCCGTCAGTGCTCTCTGTTCTACACTCAGATCCGAGGGATATTGACGCGCGGAAACAGGACTCCGGAAACTTCACCGACGTCCAGTTTCCCGACCGCTCCATCTCGCCCCAGGGCGTGCGCACGTACTCGGCCCCGTCCTACTTCGCGCCGAACGCCAACCGGAAGAACCTGCTCGTCTTGACCGGCGTCCGCGCGTCGAAGATCAACACCAAGTCGCAGAGGGGGACGGTCGTGGCCACGGGCGTGAACTACGTCGCGAACGGGACAAGCTACACTGCGGCTGCCAAAAAGGAGGTGATCCTGTCTGGCGGCGCCTTCGGGTCGCCGCAGCTGCTTGAGCTGTCGGGGATCGGGAACAAGGTGCGGATGAAGATGTTGTGCTCGGCCTATGTTTTGGCTGACCTCTGCCCCTTGATACGTCCTTGTAGACCCTCCTCGAAAGCCTCGGCATCCAATCCGTTCTCGATCTCCCTGGTGTAGGCGAAAACCTGCAGGTGAAGATCCCCGTGCCGAACCACCCTCATCATCTCGTGAGCTGACCTTGGCCGTAGGACCAAACGACCGTTGCCTCCGACTGGTTCGCCAAGCCCGGCGTTCTGACCATCGGTGCGTGCCCACAGCGTCTATCCATCCATACACCCCAGTCCTCACGCCCGCAACAGATGCGCTTCGGTTCAATACCACCTACCAGCAAGAGCAGACCCAGCTCTACAACCAGAGCGGCACCGGCGCGCTCAGCTACTTCGGATCGCCCTTGTTCCCCGTCCCGCCCCAGGTCTTCATCAAACCCGAGAACCTCAGCGCGCTCAACGCCTCGCTCAGCTCGCTCGCCCCCCGAAACGCGCTCCAGAGCGCCCAGTTCGATCTGCTCAAGGACACGCTCAACGAGGGCAAGATCGGCTGGGGCGAGTTCACGCTGCTGCCGCAGGGCGGGTTCGCGTCGCTCCCGGGCGCGAACAGCTCGTACGTGACGGCCATCTTCACGGATTACCTGCCGTTCTCGCGCGGGTCCGCGGTAAGTCCGCGCTCTCTCTCCTTGCTTGCAGGGAAAGGTGGAACAGACGTTCATGGGCCGCGTTCGACTCGCAGCACATCAACACGAGCGATCCCAACGCGCTGAACGTGATCAACCCGAACTATTTCGACGTGCCCTTCGGTGAGGCTCGGCGTCTGATGTGTGCTCGGGTTGGACGGGAGCTCATTTTTACTTGCAGACCTTGGCTTCAACGGGTATGCGACTGCCTACGCACGAAACTGGATCGCGGCCGAGCCCCTCGCAGACCTCGTCGGGGACGCGAACACGCCCCCCGCATCCCTCAACTCGCAGAGTGACTTCGAGAAGTGCGTCTCGCCCTGCCTTCCTGGCTGTCGACCGCTGCTGACGCCCCCCTCCCCTTTTTCCCCCTGCACCCCCAGCTACGCCAAACAGGCCGTCAATGTGAGTTGCATCAGTTGATGCTGTTGGAACAAGGTGCTGATCGGCGTTCGGACGGGCAGAGCGCGCTTCACCCGATGGGTACGGTGGCGATGGCGTCCAAGGAGCTCGGCGGCGTGCTTGATCCCACGTTGAAGGTTTGGGGCACGTCCAACCTGCGCGTCGTGGATGCGTCGGTCTTCCCTTCCATGATCGCGTGCGTGCTCCAAGCGACCGTGTACGCCGTGGCCGAGAAGGTGAAGTTCATTCCTCTTTGACCAGTCTTGGTTCAGGGTTATTGATCGGGTTTGTAGGCGGCGGATATTATCAAGAGCGCGAATTGAAGTTGCAGCTTCGACGTCGCATAGGATTATTGTTATAGTATAGTACAGACATTTTCCCACTAGTTATATTGGAAGCCACGCTTGATGGATGGAACTCTCGCTGGATGACGTCCGTGTCGCATTAATCGTGGCAAGAATGTGAAGGCTTCGAAGAATGGTGTGGCAGATAAAGAAGGGGAGGACATCCATTTATTTCAACGACACTCCGTCTAGAAAATGGTCAGATCGCCAGGGCCTTGTGGTCATGGACATCGACCCCGGTCTTTTGGGACGTGTGGCAGAAACATCGATCATATTGCGACACACTCGACATGCAATGACAGGCCTATTACGAAGTGACCTTCAGTCAAGTATTATGTATAATCAAAGGATGCGCTCACGGGTCAAGCAACCCTTCTTCCCCTGGAGAAAGATCCGCCCATTCGTGTTCACCCAGTGGGTGTGGGGTGATAACGGAGACCCCTTGAAGCTAACTAGGTGACGCTGGGCCTTGTTGGAGGGTTTCGCGCCCGTTATGAGCTATAGAGAAGTATCACTTCAGAGGGTCAAACCAGACTTGGCCATTTCCCTGGATGTCGACGATGGCTGTAGGACCGAGAATCGAGACACCTGAGGTGCCTTTATAGTTGGCGTAGACATCTAGGAAGTAGTCATGGGTGGCCGATCCGTCGAACGAGTAGCTGCAGCCGATCCGTGTCGAGGACATGAGTACGATGCACGGACATCCATGTCCTGGGCGTCGAGCCATGCATTGGTCCGGTAAACAAGATATTCTGTGGGTGAGTCGTAGCCTGCGATCTTACAACGGACGCCAAGACCTTACTTCAAAAAGGGTTCCTCTATCGTATGAGAGTCCTGGTGCAGAGGTCGCGGATGTCCAGGCGATAGACTTGTTTCTGACTTCCTGTCAGCACACACACAAGATATCCGGGATACAAGTGGATCTCGAGCGCGCCCCGGCCGGGTTACTTCCGATACAGGCTCGACCTTATGTGGTAGGATGGTCGGGAGTGTGAAGCCGAGATGACGCGCAAGGATTGAATCCTCGGGGGGTTCGGGTATACTGAGCTCGTGAAGGGCCCAGCAGGATCACGTTCAAAGACGATGAGCGTGGCTGGGATATGGTGAAGAGGGTGTGCTCAAGAAGCTGGAATGGGTGGTGAGAAGGGCTCCGGCGGGGAAAGGAGAGCGGAAGAGTTTGAAAGCTGAGGTAAGAAGAAAGGAATCAAGACGCCGCACTGCTTTGCCGCGCGAGCGTTTTAGGACAGCCGACCGCTAGCCAGCTTTCACTGCCGCACCTTGCCCTACTCCTCCCACAGCAAGCAACACCCCTCCTTGCAGCCACATCGACCATCACCACCGCCCACGCGAGCTCTTCCAGGTCTTCTTTCCTTGACAAGTCCAGCTGTTGTTCTATGGGAAACAATCAGAGTCTGCAAGCGCCATCCGCACCGGAGAAGCTTCGACACCGCTTGTCCGCGAGATTCCACGGGCCACCGCACAAGGATAAGGCGAAAGATTTTGGATACACGTCAGGGTCTGCTGCGTCGTCGCAAAAGGGTCAAGAAACCGCGACGCCGACCGCAACGACGACGGGGGTCGAATGGACGAAGGACCGCAACGAGCACGCTGCGCCGGGCACCGACGGAGGGCCGGCCGGCGCCGGCGGGGTAAGGATTGCTTAAACTGATCTCGGTTTACCGGACTCTGATCATTCTCTCCCTCTCTCCATCTCCTCTGCCTCATAGTCGCCTGAAATGCCCTCGGCGACGTCTACTACCGTTCCTTGCCAGGTATCTTTCAATCCCCTACTTGTTCAACCCCTTCCGAGACCTTTCTCTGATCTACATTCCCCTCGATATCTTTAGTATCGCACAGGAAAGACCCTAGGTAGCGGTACATATGCTATCGTGAAGGAGGCCGTGCATGTCAAGACCGGCGAATACTATGCTTGCAAGGTCATCAACAAGAAGCTCATGGAGGGCAGGGAATTCATGGTGCGTACGGCGATCCTTCTGTCCAGCAGCAAGTTCTCCCCTAAACTGCGCTGTTGTAGGTTCGCAACGAGATAGATGTACTGAAGAAGATCTCGAGCGGTTATCCCAACATCGTGACACTACATGATTATTTCGAGGTGTGTACCCAAATATGTTGCGTGGTTTCTTATTCGCGTCCTTATTCGCTGCGTAGACTGCCAACAACTTATACCTTTGCTTCGATCTCTGTACCGGTGGAGAACTCTTCGATCGCATATGCGCAAAGGGGAACTACCACGAGCCGTGCGTAGTGTCTCTTTCTTCACGTTCCATCTGTCTCATCGATGTCACAGTGATGCCGCCGATCTTGTCCGTACAATCATGAAAGCGGTCCAATATATCCACGATGCGGGCATCGTCCACCGAGGTGAGCAGCTCTCTCGTCCCGTCGACGTACGTGCTCACTTTGTTAAAGATCTGAAACCTGAAAACTTGCTCTTCCGTACGCCTGCCGAGGACGCCGACATCATGATCGCAGACTTCGGCCTGAGTCGTGTAATGGACACAGATCGCTTCCACCTCTTGACAGAGATCTGTGGGACACCAGGTGTGAGTCCTCCAGTCTTCGCCTACGCGTCTGGCTCGTGCTAATTCTGGATGGCAGTATATGGCGCCGGAGATCTTCAAGAAAAGTAAATTTGTCTAGTGCTCCCCATACCTATTACCGACACGACGTTCTACAGCTGGCCATGGTCAACCTGTCGACATCTGGGCTATGGGTGTTATCACGTACTTCCTGCTTGCAGGTAAGACATTCTCCCCCTCTGACCTCTTTCGCAGGGCACCGACAGCATGCCAGGTTACACGCCATTTGACAGAGACAGTCAACGACAAGAGATGGAGGCGATTATCGCAGGCGACTACAAGTTTGAGCCAGGTACGCATCGCCCATCTATCGCCGCCTTCATATCCTCACATCACGACCAGAGGAGTATTGGGCCAACGTCTCATCCACCGCGAAGGACTTCGTGTCCGAATGTCTGACCATCGACCCCGGTTCCCGTCCTACGGCAAAGCAGATGCTACAACACAGTTGGCTGGCGGACAAAGTGCCGCACTTCGTACCCGACCCATCGAGCCCGTCAGGTCGTCCAACGGACTTGCTGCCGCACATACAGAAGAGGCTGGACGCGAAGACACGATGTGAGCATCAGCTATCTTTTTTTAACCTGCCGCAGAGGCTCACATATTTTTAGTCCGGAAGGCGGTGTGGAGTATCACGGCTATGAAGCGCCTGTCAATGCTAGCGGCGACCTCATCGTACGCGAACGAATTGGAGCAGAACGTCCACAAATACAAGGAGGAGTCAGAGAAGGTGCTCGACCTCCTCGAATCTCCACACGCCCGCAGTGCTAATTCTCCCATAGGAAGTCATCGACGAGTCGGGGCAGGTGGTGCACCATCACAACGGGAACCAATCGCCCGCAGAGAAGGAGCACTCGGAGGAGCTCAAGCGCGTGGACGATATCTCGGTCAACAAGGACGGGGACAAGACAGCGAAGGACCTCAACGCCGCGATGGGAAAGCTGTCCGTCGACGAGGCGGCGTCGTGAGCGGGGAAGGGGGGCGGTGGCGTTGTTTCGCTGGACATTTATCGATTCACGATCGTATCTCAGTTCTAGTCATGTCGCGTGTCGTGTCCTTTTGCTTTGACCTCGCATGTGTGTACAATACAAAGTCAGGTTTTCTCTCCTTCCGTGTCGGAGGCGATTACGGCGCGTAAGGTTGAGACTCTGAGAGTCTAGAGATAAGTATCGGAGCAACTGAGGTTGGCGATATGAAAGATGAAATCGATGGCGCTCCGTTCGCGGAACTCAATGTAAGTATTCCGCTGCGCGCGCTCGTCATTACGTTCAAGAACCGCCGGAACGGCAGGAAGAACCAGCGCGCATAATTGAGCAGTGCGGCATGTGGCTGACATTCCGACCACTTGGGGAGATAATCAAGGCACGCGAGGGCGTACTCCCGGGACGCCTCGAGCCAGCGCGAGCCAAGAAAGGGCGGACGGAGGGGTCAAGTAATGATTAATGACGCAACAAGGATCCCTTTGGGATGTCGTCATAGGTGGGGACTCGAAGACCACGGCGTTACAGTGCATCGTCGAGTGAATGGGGGTCATGAGAATGTTGCCGTACCGTATCACGAAGTTTCAGATTGAATTGAACGTACATACTCTCAGGCTCGACCTGTCACGGCCTCTCAGCAGTGAAAAAGTGACTCGGAGAATAAATAAGAAGCAGGTGATTGTGGATTTTGGAAACTGAGCGATCCTTGAGAGTGGTTATCATATCTCTGCACCACAGAGAGCTGGCGGATCCGTCAGGTATACCGCGCGTGATGCGACTGGGAAGGAGTTGCAAGTCGCCCTAACTGTCGCCGCGGCGCAACGGCGGCCTAGGATGCGGAGGAGATGGTCAGTTCAGAATTTGAATCGCCTTCAATTACCCCTTGCTCACCCCTTTCGCTCAACCTTGTGCCTTGTTAGTAGGTGTCAATGTGTGAGAAAGCCTAGAATCTTTCGAATGGGATAACGAGCTGGAGGCCGGAGGGTTCGGCCTGGCTGGATGGAGAAAACTGGTGAGCAGAATTAGCAAGTATTGTTGCGACTTGCGAGTCAATATTTGTGGTCAACAAAGTATCGGAAGTCCTACCGGCCCTTATTCCACGAGCCAAAGACCCAGTAGAGTCGCATCCTCGCAGATACACCCATCACTTCTATGATCAACCTTAACGGATTGAACGCGTCGATCCCGAACAGGAGAACGAACCTCCATACCCAACAAGGACATCATAGACCGCTGAGAGGTGTGATCCGGTGGGGTCAGAGAAGAAGCGAGCCCACGGACCGATCCTAGAAGCTTTTGTGCCAAACAGCATGGACCAACAAGCCGGGATGTGTGGGGCGCAGGCAGAAGGACCGGAGGTGCAAAATGAAGGGGCGGACGACGGCGTTTGCTAATGACAGCGTGGCCAAGATCGATCGCCGGTGGCGCGACACGGACCGCTATCGAAAATACAATCTTTCATCAGGGTGGGTAAGCGAGAGCACCTCAAGGGGAATGTGTTGAAGACACGCTCGTGTTTGACATGACGGACAGCTCCTAGGCGAGAGGTTGTATGACAGGGACGCCCGCGCCTACATACACATTGCGGCTGCGCTCAATAGGCACCCTCGACAACTTACCTCTGAACCCAATCTGAACCAGGCAAAATTTTGTTAAATGCGCCCGTCATGAGGTGAGTGAAAGGAAGGAGTACGGTCCGGAGAGCTCCCAGCGCGTCCCGGAGATATCGGTCTGGCGCTGCAACATAAGTGAAGGTTTCACCAGGTTGAGAGCTTGCTTGTGAAGGACGCAAGAGAGTTCTAGGGAAGGATGGAGATCTCGCCAGGCTACACACTTACTAGACTATCTTGGTGGTCAAGCTCCGAGAACCCTGGCTCCTTGAGGCGTGGCTAGCGAGATAAGGATTGTGACGGAATGGTAGACGATTGTAGCTGCAGAAGCCTCCGACAATGCTGAAGTGTGTGTAGGAAGTTGATACAAGTACAGACGACGGAACTTGGATGAGAGAATCACGATTAAGAGCACGGTGTGGGACGGAATGCCGGCACAAGCTCGCTTGATAGGCGGCTAAACCGCGGGTCGCACCCATGGTGCTTGAGTGGGAATGGCTTCTGGTGAGAAATGGCTCAAATGGCGGCGTCGAGATATATATCTTACTGCTAGCGACGGGGATTCGGAGGTGAAGCCTCCTTCAGCAGACACCACATTGGAAACGAAGCGCGTCTGCTGGTGAAGTTCTTGACCCCTCGGTGGACGAAACCAAACTGCTGGAAGAAATACACCTGCAAATAAAGACTCGAGTTTGTCATTGAGAGTGAAAGGAGGGGAGTTATTTACTGCAGAGAGTGTTGAAACGTCTGTGGCCATGGTGTGCGCTTGGTGTTGACCCTAAAACACATGTATATGAGGGTCCAGGCGAGTTGTAGCAGGGAGATTCCCACATTATTGAGCATGGCTCCCATCAATGCACGACCCAGACCCTGCCGCTGATGCTGAGGTTCCACGCCGATGAATCGAAGGTGCCAGGACTGCGTGCGGATGAGGGACCCAGAAGCATATGCAGAAGCGTAAAGTTCTCTGTATTGGGGAGTATACTAATGTTGCTGGAACGTCACTGATGACGGTCAGGCGAAGGGTGACTGCGAAGACCTACATGATGTAAGATCCAATGTCTTGTTTCTTCCGACAGAAGGGAGCGATATGGATCTTGGATGCTGCAGATTTTTGAGTTTCCGGTCTTCGAAGACAGTTGGACGCGGGCGGAGGCTTACATCGAAGGCTCGTCCCTGCCGGGTCCAATCCATAGCGCCACAGCGTGAATTTGACCGTTCGGACCCGCTACCCAAACCTCGCCGTCCCGCAGCGATGCTTCTGCATATTGCCTGTACATCGCGCGTTCTGCAGCCTTGGAAGCCCCGGTGATGCATAACACGACTTTGTCTGTTTGCCATGTTAACAGCTCATACGAGTACAATGTTTGACACCCTACTCGCCATTGAATAGCGCTGCTTGAAGGACGTCAATTACACGTGCCCACTCCGCGTCTAGAGCCCGCGGTATCAGATCCTTGGTCAATTTCCAGCTAGGCAACACTTGCCTGTAGGGCGTGTTAGGCGGCGAGTGGTCCGAGATGCAGACATGGGGGTGGCTGGGTTGTTGTCTGAAGAGTACGAGCAAGACAAACGCGGGCGGAGGGGGCGAGGGCGAAAGGTGAGGGTCCGGAGTGAAACGAACGGAAGAGGCTTTATAGTCCAGGTCACTAGAGATTTTGGCGGATTGTGGTGAGCGCCGTGAGCGCCGACAGATGATGCTGTCCCGTAGACCGAGGAAAGGCTCAGCGGCTATTCCAGGAATAGTGACCGCAAGGAGGGAAGCGCACCGATGTCTCGATATGGGATAGGTGAGCCGAGAGAATCCGCTGTGGCTGCGAACCTGAGAAGGGGAACAAGGAGAAGTAGTGGAAAGCTGGAGGGTTTAATTGGGGACAAGGAAGAAACATAGAAACAAGTAGAGGTAGAAGACACTCCCTGGAAATTCTGAAATGTGAGAACCACGGGAGGCGATTGGCGCAGAATGCGATGACATAGGCTGCCATCATGAGGTTGTTGAAGAAAGTGAGGATTATGTATCTTTGGCGCAATGATGCGGAAGCTTGTTGGAGGTCTGAAGATGGAATCAGGGTCCACAGGCAGCCACGAGACGCATGCTATAGTCCGGCTTCACAGGGGGGTTACACGTTACGACTTCAACATTGGGCGGGAGCTGGGAGAGTTGTGCGACGGGGATGGGAAAAATCGTAGTGGAATGAGCCGAGAAAGACTGGACAGTCACCGGGACCTTGGCCTGTCGCAAGTCCGAGGATATATTGACCCATCCCTGAACATAGAAAGACTCCGGCAGTCCGAAGCTCGGCCAAGATTGAAGAGGTTATGGATGGCGTACGTCTGGATAATGGGGCCTGAGTCTGTCTGATTCCGCGTATATTACGTAATTAATTTCCACGCTATGTTTGTTCTCGGTCCTGACTGTTCTTTAGGCTAACCCGACCGTTCCTCGAAACTTATCGCTTGCTTGCTTACAATGCGCAAGGAGTAGCTCTTTCGGGCTCGCAACTAGGTCTTGAACCACTAGAATCAATACTTGTCGTCCGGTCATCTGCCGTTTCGGTCAGTTATCCGACTCGCTGCTTTCTTGGCCCTTCGATTCCTCATTCTCTTCATCCACCAGCTTCCTCGTTCATCGGAGCACTGGTCATTTGGCACGGGGTTTCCCCCCCACTTATCCTCATGACTGTACCCAATGCGCGAACCTGTATCGTCGTAGGCCCGACGCCCCGCCGGTTGCACACAACACAGAGCAGCTGTTCTCCCCCGTGACTGCTTCGAAGCTTCGGCCCCACCGTTTGATCTTCGTATAAAACCTGAAAGTCCTTCGGCTACCCTACAGATGTTCAGAAAACGATGTTCAAGTCCTACATTTGCATCACCCTCCTGTTGTTCCATATCTTGAGTCTTGTCGCCCTTTCGGCTGCCGGGACATCTGCCGATAGCAGCTGTACCATCCGACCGCTGGGCGCAGGGCAAGATGACACGACTCAGGTGGGTATCAGCCTTTTTTCCATGGTTCCGCTCTCACGGAAGCTCCTTTTGTCTTCCAGGTCCAGCACGCTATCGACACATGCGGCGAGAACGGCACAGTCGTCTTCGAGGAGGGTAATTTCAACATTACAAGGTAAAGTGCCTTCCTACCTGTGACTCCAGCGAATTCTTATCAATGTATTCTCTCTAGAAAAATGACATGGAATCTTCTCAATAGCCGAGTTGATCTTCATGGGCTCTTAAACGTGAATGTCCCCAATCGAGGAAGCACAGGATTGTCTTTTCTCATTTCGGTACATAGTTTCAACCCACAGTGGAGTTCTGGCTCAATGCATCCAATACATATCGTGTAGTATTTATTCAGGCACGTAGTTTGCATTCCTGTGTTCTCCTTGCCTGACTTCTCTTCCAGAGTCAAGCGTCGTGGTTCGTGATCACAGGCCATAATTTCACTGTGGATGCACACGATACAGGCGGAATCGACGGTAACGGTCAGGTAAGGGTATATTGACCATTACCAAACCTCAACCAACCCACATACCAGACGTGGTGGAACTTCTATTCCAACCGTACGCGTGAAGACGGAGATGGGCGGCCGATCTCGCTCACGCTTTCCAACGTCACCCAAGGAAATATCTTGAACTTCCATATTATCGCTCCCCCCTTCTGGTGCAACATCGTGGCCGATTCAGAGGACGTTATCTACCGCGGCATGCTTTGCAACGCAACAAATTCTAACCCCGAATTCTTTGGAACAAAGTAAGCGATATATGTGCTCTATGTCTCGTTGCCATCCCTTAACTTGTACCCATAGTCTCGTACCAAATACCGATGGTATGCCTTGAATTGTTTAGCAGTGGATGAAAGGCCAATAGGGCGCAGGAATCGACACCTATCGTAGCAACCGCGTGCTTCTGGAAAACTGGGATGTACGTTTTTTCTTACCGCACGCAAGTCATGTGGGCCTTATGTGGGTTGATCCCACAGATTACTTGCGGAGACGACTGTCTCGCGATCAAAGGCGTAAATTTTTCCAGGTCTCTGGTCCTTTCTGTTTTCGGTTGACCCTTTAGTAGAACTCTACCAATGTGGTAGCTAATAACATCACTTGCCGCGGAGGTAATGGCGTCGCGTTTGGATCGCTCGGACAATACGTGGGCCTGGTGAGTAAGCTTGTTCATATTGCCCTCCTTGTGTCCTTACAGCTATGTCAGGACGATCAAGTCGAGAATGTGACCATAAGCAACGTCAGGGTACGTCGCTCCCAGTCAAGCCTCCTGGTAACAAAACATGAACTGACGCTTACTAGACCGTTCGCCTCGATTCAGCTATCCAGCCCAACATGGCATCCGGTGTAAGGGATATGTCGAACTGAACGACGTGGATGTTTGTTCATTTCCATGCTTCAGGTCTATCTGAAAACGTGGACCGGTTCTGTTAATGGCGAGCCCCCTACCGGTGGTGGCGGAGGCGGAGGTGCTTATTTCTGTTCAGAGAAGTATCCGACCCTGCGCTCGGTATTCAAACAAATTGCTTCACCAGGTTTCGTACGGAACGTACTTTTGAGCAACGTATCCCTCGACCGCGTCGATCTTCCCACCCATCTTTATCAAACAAACGGGGGGCACTCGTAAGCACTAGCCTTATTCTACTTCGAGTTCCGGCCGTCCTCATGTCTATTCACTAGCGATGATGTGCCATCGACTCTCCAATTCAGCAACATCACTTGGGTAAATTGGACCGGAACATCCACAGGTAGTGAGAGTAAGCGCAATCCCCTCCCTCCTTCCTATCTTGACCCTCATCGGCCGCTCTATAGTTGTCGAGTTAGACTGCAGCCCTGCAGTCCCTTGCCCAAATATGGTATTCCTGAACTTTAACGCCACGCCTCCGGCAGGAGACGCTGCAGAGTATTCATGCAGCAATGTCATCAACGAGACCGGACTTCCTTGTACGTCTTTATACACCTATGACAACGCCAGCCATACCGTGTCGCTGACTATGTTCTTCTCCAATCACAGCGTGTACTTGAGATGGACAGCACGTCATCGACATCGAAGCATTTTCGCTGTGCTCGCTGTGATCCTGGACGTTATATGTCCGATATGTACATATGACGAGGTCGATTGTCATCGTCTGCTGAACTCGTGGTGTCCAATACCAGCCATCGTCGTCTCTCTTCCCAGTTCATTCATCATGGTCAGCCGGCGGTCGAAAACTTTCAGCAACGGAACAGATCGTAAGTCCGACTCCGCCTTTCTTCCTGCGCGATCGTTCTACAAGCACGCTCTTGGCCTCTCACACCCGCCGCGTGCTCAGCCTTCAGGCATGGGCGTTCTCTCTAGAGCCTTCTCAGCTCTCTTACCACGTGTGAACTCCCTCAAGGCTATCACGACAGCATCTACCCCTGGGATCGTACACTCCACAAACCAACTTCTGTTCTACCCCGCATCCGTTTGGTTCTCGCGAGTCACTTGGCGCAGCTACCACTCTTGTGTGCGTGTATGCTGACCAGCCATACACTAGATGCGGTGATTCTTAGGACCAAGTGACTCACGCGTCCAATTCAACAGGGTGCGGTACCTGCGGGTGTCAAACTCACCTCCTTTCCCTGCACGGTTGTCCCACACCGAAGAGCCTGGTCGTATCGCCTTCCGTTTCACTTTCCCCTGCACAGCCTGAAACGTTCAGCTGACAAAATGACGCGATTCCAGATCCACGCTCGTGGCACTACTTGAAGACAATGTGCGGAGGGAGGCCTAATCCAGACTGAGCGGAGTTGTGTTCTGTGTCGGAACAGGGGACAGGAAAAGACGAAGGAAAAAGAAGCACGACCTCGTCTGCATGCCCTCGGAGGCCTAGGAAGGTCCTCGCGATACCTGCATACTTCGCCCGCACGAACCTGCGGACGAACGCAGCACGAGGCGACCAGGAAGCATTGCGAGCAGACGCTCTGACCAGGGCAAGGGATTTGCGCCGATCCCGCCGTCGGGGCTCAGGAATGTCGATATCCTTCTTTCAGCAGGATAGCAGCTTCTTCTATCTCGATTTGGGTGAACGATCCTGGCCTCGTTGTGCTGGCAAACCTAGCCCGCGTAAAGCATACAATGCGTAGGTAAGTTCCAACTCTGCCTCAGTCGGGCATCTTAGGTTACCCGTGCACCGTCCCCCCCGGAACGACCGCGAAAGGTTGTGATTATTCCTGCTTCAGAATCATTATCAGCACATGCTGCTTTTTTACGTCCGACAACAGCGCCCGAGTCGTGCATCTTGCAGGCAATTTGAGGAACATTTCTGTCGACCCCGCGCACCCGCGGCCTCGCATATACCTGGTGGATTCATCTGACGGTGGCGTCGTCGGTATTCGATCCATTCACTGTTTCCAAACGGGAATTTCTACACAGGAGCGTGGTTTAAGGCGCTACCCTCGTCGGCAGTCAATGCTGGATATCTTGCATCGTGGCTCGTCCTCCTGCGATCGAGGCCTGCGCGCTCTGCATTATAGGGAAAGTATGACCATACGTGATCAATAGCTAAGGCCGGCCTCGAGTTGGATTCCCTCGGATTTCATGCGCTCCTCGGGCTCGTGTTGACGCGACCGGTGAGTTGTGCTTTTGAGTCAATGTGGCGTCAAAGCTATGAGCGCATTCCCATTCATTCCCCGTCTATGTGCTCTCGACCAGGATACCATGGTCAGTACTCCGATGCAAAGCCAGACACGCGCTAAATAGGATCCACACACAAATCCTCTCTCCGTCAAAACGCCTAGGTTCTCGCTTGTACGCACTGGCCCCTCTACTTCCTCTCCACCCAAAGTTCAATCTCGGTCGACATCAATCGCGACGGTCGTGCGACTGGTTGAAACCTTATAAACTTCCTGCTACCCTCGCGCTTACGATCTTCTCAAAGGCTATCTTGCCTATATCCATCATGCTCTCATCCTTCTTTTCCAACCGTCTATAACTGGGGCGAGCCACCTCTATCACGCCACGAAATGAACCCGGTGTCTCGGTCAACGGATACGAACATCGAACTCCGACAGCCTCAAGAGGCTTCTTTTCTGTCTCTGCTTCTCAAAGCAGGCGTTTGGGTCAGGTTCTCTACTGACATTTGCCTGAGAGGTTAGCAGCGATGCGTGCGCACGACATTGGGTGGAGCAGCAAACTCGGTGCCGAAAGCTCGATTCTGTGTCGGTCGTTTTCTCTCGTGATCGCACCGTGACCTTGAGATCGTCGTTCTACGGTTTGGTAGTAGTACATTCGTCAACATCTCAAAACCTCAGGCCTCAAAACCGAGGGGGGCGTTCGGGGGCGGGTATTTTAAGCTTGACGGGCGAAATCGCCGTGCGTTGCGCCGCGAGCCCGAGTCCCTGGTCCACTGACATCGTTCCACAGGCTGGTGAGTTTTCGAAACATATGATTGTGATATTGGGGCTCGGCGTTACGCCGACCGCAAAGGAAACAACACGTACTCCCTACTACTTCCGACCCCCTTCACATACAATCCTTCTCTCGGACGCGGCTTGATTCAAACTTGCCATGGTCTCCACGCTGCGAGGTCAGAAGTCGGTTGATGTCCGCATGGTTCCAAAAGTCGACGACTTTACATGCATGGCGACCACCATCCCGGGAGCGGCGTTAGTCGACGTTAATCCTTGATTCTACATGAAGACGACATCGCGCCGGTTAAACACATTGAACGCTACCCACGTGACCGCGATGCGCGCGATATTCCCCCACCGCCTTGCTCCCGCCGAGAATCTTCAGTGTTCACTCTCACCATCTGCTGTTCCCAAATTAACATCCCCAATATTTCATCCAGAGGGTATGTAGCATGTACTCGATCCATCAAGGACACGAAGAAGCACTGACAACTAACGTACAACGAGACAGTCACCGACCACAAACCCACACTAGACCGAGATGGCGTACGTATACGCGAGCTGAGATGAATGGCGAGGGGTACAGTAAAGAAAGCTCGAAGATACGGATTCCCGAAACCATTCCAGTCCCGCTCCTCTAATCCCCAGTATGAACAAACACTCTCACGCCACATCGGCCCTACGACAACCGTCGTCCAGGACGCACAGCAATCAGAAGTTCTCTGCAGATATAAACAAGCCCTGTCAGCATGCATACCGGCGGACGGACACGACAACGCTATCCCCACGAGGTTTATCACAGCAGCCAAGACGACCATGTAACCGTGTGAACAAACGCAAAGGGATGCGCAGAAGGCGTAGAAGATAACGTGGAAGATAACACGCACCCTTGCCAAAGAAGAACCGCGTGCCGGAGGGCGTCGAGTACTTGTTCGACATCTTGTGCAGCGAGCGCGAGAGGACAGCAGGACCACAGAAGAACTATTGAGACCGCCGCGTGAGCACAAATCCCTTCCTAAGAATGAGGGCAGAAAGAGCTCACCACGCCGACGTCAGTCTCAGGGTGCTTCTCTGAGATTGAGCCAAAGACGCGATCCCAGTTCGGACGACCAAAGTGAGTGGGAGCACGGAGGGAGGTGATTGCATCCTTCTCGGCGCCGACATCTTGCACGATGATGTTGTTCATATCATCTTCCTTAATCTTGGCCGTGAGATAGATGTTGATTTCGATCCGGTTCTGGGTGTCTTGCTCCTCGATGGCGTGCAGGAGCGAGTGGAACCATTCAGCGACGCCGAACTCACGGATGACCCAGGTGAAGTAGACCTGAAGGCACGGGTTAGCGAGATCAGCAGGAAGGGAAGGAAAATGCAACGTACCTTGGAGAGCCGGGTAGGCTTGGAGGAGTTCATGTTGTTCATGCGGTACCAGATTGACTTAAGGATCGAAGCGAATGGTGTAACACCAATACCAGCACCTACGAGAAGAACGGTCTCGTAGTTGAGGAAATCCTCAGACGCGGAACCGAAGGGACCATCCACCATGATACGAGGTAAAACACGGTTCAGTGGGGGGTTCTGCATGGTACCGACGACCTTGCCACCCGCCGCGCCACCTTTATCCTTAGTGTCGAAGTCGCAACCAAGGGATTTCGCGAGCGCAGAGGTAAAGTCGCCGACAACACGGATGTGGACGGAGATATAGTCCTTCCTCGGGGGCGCTGGTGAGCGTGAACGGGTGCCACTGGAAGTAGGAGATCTGAGGGCAATTGATGAAGATGTATTGGCCGGCGCGGGTCTTGGTCTTCTCCTTCTTGATCTGGATCTCAACGACCTTGGACGGGTGCTGGATAACCTTTGAAATGTAGGTGCGGTGGCGAGAGCGAACCTCGCGGAGAACACGCTCCGAGATCCAAATGACACCGCCGACAAGCCAGTAGCGCTATCGAAGGCCATCAGCTCTCTCTTTGTTTGACGGCATGGGGAAAGCGTACCCAGAAGACACCAATGGTGTTGAACGAGCAGTATGGGGGACGGTCGGGCTTGATCATGCAGAACATGCCGTGCAGCTGCCAGTTGATGAAGAAAACGATGAACAAATGGTGGGAATACCAGAAGCGCTCGAAATGGGCACGGCGGTTCTTCTCGAGGGCGAACCAGACCATGATACCGAGAGCGGCGGTCATGATCCAGCCAGTGAGACCGGGGCCGGTGGTGAAGTTGGCCAAGAGGAAGGCGACGAACTTCTCGCCGCCAGTCTTGGCGTCGGGGTCGATCATGGCAAGCTCACTAAAGTTGACCATGTGGGCGACGATGTGGATGACAGAGCCAGCAACGATGGACCAGGCAGTCGCCTTGTGGAAAGTGATGTTCTTGTCGAAGGGGATGACATGGTTGAGGGGGGTACGACGGAGCATGGAGATGAAGTTGCGGCAAACGGGGAGGAGGATGAAGATGACATCGAAGTGAAGCACGAGCGCGGCAGAACGAGCGATCGCTAGACAGTTACGCCACTTGAGTGAACAGAGAACGGGAAGAACACGATTTGCTCACGGAAGGTGGGTCCGAAGGTGGTGTTTGAGCCGACGAGGTTGTCCTTGAGGCGATAGTGAATCATGCCGAAAACGAATGCGATAACGTGGAAGAAGATCCAGACGAAAAAGAAGATCCTGCGACCACCCTCGTTGATCATCCAACGGTCCCATTTGTCCTGCCAGCCACTGGGCTTGTAGGGGGTGGAACGAGGACCGGAAGTGTTGGAACGCTGGAGGCCCTGAAGACGGCGACGCTCGGTCTGGTTGCGCTGGAGATGGCTCGGCTGGTCTCCGGGGGCATAGTTGGGGAGGTCGGGGTGCATGGTGAGCGAGACGGGGGTTGGGTCAGAAAAGTCGAAACCGGAGGAACGCTTCTTGTCCATTATGAATGACCGTTTGGTGGTGAGTACGCTACGACGAGGACCGGCCTGGTTCTATGGGGAATACGTCGATAGAGGGGGAAAAAAGAGAGGAGGATGTGAAAGAAAGGAAGAGCAGCAAGCCTGTGCTGGGGCGCTGAGGGCTGAGGGAAGAGTTGAGGAAAGAATCGTGAGCCCTTTTTGATACCAGGACGCGGCGCGCGGTCACCATGACATCTCCCGTCAAGTCCAGCCCCCGACTCGCCGGCGCAAGGGGGTCCCGACCGCTCACCGCAGCCGCGACTCGCGACTCGCCCTCTCGTTCCTCACACCTCTCGTCGCCAACTCATCGCATTGCTTTCGCCGCCTGTTCCGCAGCCAACACCCGCACTTTCGTCCACTTACTTTAATTACTTAAATAAGTATGCAACACTGTCCCCCTGCGGTTCCAAAAATAGTTATATCCTTCGCATCGTCGCAAGCTTCGCTGCAAACGCACGGCCGATCGTTCGGCTGATGTCCCATCTCCATGTACAACATACAAAATTGGATACAGAAACTAGAAACGCACAAGTAACGACAACAACGCAACCAGGCCAATGGAAGGAAGCACATTCGCGCTCCAGTAAATCTTTGTTGTCTTCAAGGCGTCCCTAATAGAACGGCATCCACTACTCGCCGCCTTGGGTGGCGTTCAGCGCACGGCACATGCATCCTGGCGCTCGACGACGCTTCAGGCGCCATCTGTGTACTGTTCAACGCCCACTCTATAATAGGAATAGAAACACGCAACGTACCACGGCGGAGAACGACACCACGCTCGAATTAGACAATGCTTGAGAGCGAGAACGGCCAATGGAGCTTGACGGTAGCCTCTGGGGGCGGTTCGCAGACGCCAGGGTCGGAGTAGACACCAGCGAAGGCGAAGAGGGGAACCGCTGCGCAGATCTCGTGGGTGGACTTCGGGCCAACGGAGGTGGCGAACATGGAATATAGCTTGACAATTGACTTGGACTCGACGGCGGGCGCAGAGATGGACCATGTGAGGCCCCTACACTCAGATGCTGGACCAGTGACTGCGAGCGAGAATACGAAGTCTCAGTCTGCGTATGTATCCCGAGGCCTCGGCCAATGGCAGGTGTATACGCTGTAGGTATCGCAGCAGAGCGGAGGACACAAGACGCGACTATGCCAGAGATGCCAGAGATCTCGACCTCGTTGCCACGTTTGACCTCGTCTCTTAATGACTTGCGCGCGTTTACCCTAAACAACGGTTAGCCAGCAAGAATAGGTGGGGCGAACGATTGCTTTACATGGTTAGAAAGGCGTTGGAGTATACTATAAATATGGGTGGTAGAGGTTGGCACACAAGACGTCGATGAGGCAGAAAGAAGATGTGCTTACATCGTCCCATAACAGCGTACACCCCTATGGACAATCCCTTGTTCGGGATGGTGAGGAGCTAGAATAGTAATGAGATGAGGATCGTTCGTTGAACGTGAGGTGCTGACAATGATCAGGTTGGCTAATGTACCGAGACTGGTACAGAGCAGATTAGTACTACGAAGGGAGTACGGGAGACTTCGGGAGAGGGGACTTACCACGGTACGGCACCGGTGTGGAATGTGAGCGCCTAGGCCTCAAGTCATCAGCTAGTACCAAGCGAATGACAAATCAACCTACAAGGATTCGTGCCACGACATTACGATGGCTGGTCAAGGAAACAAGTCAGTCAAGGAACGTACGAGCTTGTTGGAATAACGTACCGCATACTGTCCTCCTTCTGTTTCCAAATCAACCACATCAAAGCCCCCGTGATGAGGCAGTCACAACCGGCATGAAGCCCGACCATGGTGTTGTAGATCGTCTAAACGGGTGCAGATTGTCGTGAATATCGTGTTCACGGACACGAGCTCGTACACGTACAGCGGTCGAGTGAACCGTGTGAAAACTGAGGTTTTTGAGGCTGGTGGACGGGTAAGCGAGAGTGTCAAGTATCGTATGAGGGCTATGCATACATACGTGATGATGCCAACGCCTATATTAATCGTAAGTCGCGTAAAAAAGAGCGCACAACCAGGACTTACTGTAACCCAGAGCTGTGGACGACACCAGCTGTGAGTAGATGTTTCAAACATGAAGTGAGTAGAACGTACCCAACCCACCAGCGAGCGGTGAGGCCTGACACATTTGATATCAAAAGGAATTGCCTGACTTCATGCGGAGGACTCACAATCAAGCATGCGAGAACTCTGTTGCCATGGCTGACTGATACAACCCGTCAGTGAACATGTAGTCCCACCTCTTCAAAAACGATATACGCACACTTCCACACCCGTAGAGCAAAAAATCTGATGGCAGTTATTAGCCTGTTTGCCTGAATTACACACGTGAATGACCAACCCTTGGCACAACGCTATGAGAGTGCACTATTGTAGCATAAATCAAAACCATTCAGTACCTCGGATCAACCCAAGAGTCGCTCACGTTGACCACAACCCCAGCTAGAAGCTGCCAGGGAATTTCCTTGTCCGGAGGGGCCCCGAGGTTCGCTCGGTGTTGGACAGCATAATAATATACTGAGAAACAACCCATTGTCAGTTAAAGGCTTCGCCATCGAGAGAGATTCTCACGAGTACAACACACGAGAACCTCTTGAAGAAAGTCAAGGAACCTTTGTACACGCTCAGAAGAAAGAGGACACGGGGCAAGGTTGTCCAACGCACCAAACGCATGCGACCTAACGGAAAGTTCAACAAAAGTACAGGTGATATATCGTCAAAGGGAACTAACTAGCAGCTTAAGTTTTTTCGGGTCGGTCGGGTACATCTAAATGCTCGCGTGAGCTGGAGAGGGGCCAGATCCATATGGACGACGCACGAAAAAGTAAACGCCGGTTTGGCATGAGTATGCTGTGGACGTGTCAGTGTCAATAGTCGCATACACCAGTCAGAATCTTACCCCCGCAGAGGCTGCACGAGCACGGTTAGGGGGAATGCATGACGAAGGAGAGTAAGACGGAATACGCACTATGCACTGATCAACACACCGACGATGATGGGCCCGATTGAGATACTCTGTTCTGCTGGCATAAATAGATACGGTCAAGAAGCGGGATGGAGGAGATAATGAAGACATGTGGATTTTACATGGCAGCTTTATAAGGTCTATGATATTTGAGCGCAGACTGGATGCTTAGGGGAGGTCCGTTCCTGAGGACGTGGTCCAGTCTGAAACGTTCAGTCTGTAGTGGCTATGTCCAAGACTGGCAAGTTGAATTCCTTGAACGGAATGTTGGCCTGAAACAGACTGGAATCACAGATGAGATATTTCACAGACTGTCAGTCCAGTCTGGTAGACTAAGACACCGAACGGCGATGCGGTCGGCTGCTGTACGGATAGGAAGTCAGCCTCGGGTTGAAAGAGGACCTATATGAGTGAGATATACTTAGAATAGCCTCGGAATGACATCGACATGCTACTTCAGATGAGGAAATCTTATCAAAAATTTGAGGTCGAGTGAGACTGTCATACTTATGCTGGATGATAGGGTCAAAACGAAGTGTTGCACCACACCATCGTGACGCGTTACTTTTGGGGGAATTTCATCTGACGAGGAGGCAGAAAGAAATATCGCGAAAAGACGAAGAGTCGACGAGACGGCGGCGGCACTTGTGAGTTGCAATGATTCGAAGCGGCGTAAACTTGCACGCGTGTTTGCGACTGTTTACCAAGAGCCTCTACGGTCACGTAAGCAAGCCCTGTGTTGCCTTTCGTCACGAACCCTCAGGCTTACTTCTCAACGTTCCCGCAACCATGGTCCGCATCATCATCAAAGGAGGTGTATGGAAGGTGCGCTCTTCGTCTTTTTCTTTGCTATACCCTCCCCTGACTCGGTTTCAGAACACCGAAGACGAGGTTCTGAAGGCTGCCATTGCAAAGTATGGCAAGAACCAATGGTCAGTGCCCCTCGCATCGCGTCGACATATTTGTTAATTTTTCTGTAGGGCTCGTATATCATCCCTTCTTGTGCGCAAGACTCCGAAACAGTGCAAAGCGCGATGGTATGAGTGGCTGGACCCCTCAATCAAGAAGACGGAGTGGTCGAAGGTGCGTCGCCCTTTCCTTGCTTTACACGTCTCTACTGACTAGTATCCTCAGGAGGAAGACGAAAAGCTACTCCACCTAGCCAAACTTATGCCAACCCAATGGCGCACGATTGCGCCTATCGTTGGTCGCACTGCAACGCAATGTTTGGAGCGCTACCAGAAACTTCTTGATGAGGCCGAGGCAAAGGAGAATGAAGAATTGGGCTTGGTGGGTCCGGGAGATTCAGGTCCTGGGGCAGACGACGTGCGCAGACTGAGGCCAGGAGAGATTGACCCCGACCCCGAGACCAAACCTGCGCGCCCAGATCCCATTGACATGGATGAAGATGGTACGTGGCGACAACCTCAAACGACTTCCTTTATCAACCTTTGAATTACAGAGAAGGAAATGCTGTCGGAGGCTCGTGCTCGTTTGGCGAATACGCAAGGAAAGAAAGCCAAGCGCAAGGCTCGTGAACGTCAGCTGGAGGAGGCGAGGCGGCTTGCCGTCCTGCAGAAGAAGCGTGAGCTCAAGGCAGCGGGAATCATCATGCGATCGAAGACCAAGAGGAAGGGCATGGACGTGCGTTATCTTCGTTCGGTTATCGAAATGCATGACTGACACAGTCATCTAGTATAACGCCGACATTCCGTTTGAAAAGAAACCTGCAGCCGGGTTTTATGACACCTCGGACGAGCAAGCTCGCATTGAAGCGGCACCCGTTGGGCAGACGCTTCGTAGACTTGAAAATAAGCGCAAGCCGGACGAAGAGGAGGCAGAGCGGAAGAAGCGACAAAAGCGGGGCAAGGAAGGGGACACTGCCCACCAGACCAAATTCCTGGCGGCGCGCGACGCCCAGATCCAAAAACTCAAGGAGGCGGAGTCAATCTCCAGGCGGAGCAGGCTCATGCTCCCCCCTGCGCAGGTGGGCGAAGCGGAGCTGGAGGAAATCGTCAAAATTGGTCGGGCTGGCGAGAATGCGAAAGAGTTGGTGGGCGGTGTCGACGATCCGACAGGACAGCTATTGGGCGACTACGACAGTTTGGAACGAGCCAAGATGGCGCGGACTCCCCGGACGGCACCTCAACGTATGTCATTCTATGTTTCTTTTCATAGCTTCTGTGTCTGACCCGACATGCAGAGGACAACATCATGATGGAGGCTCGGAACCTACGTAATATGACCATGGCACAGACCCCTCTGCTCGGCGATGAAAACACCCCCCTTCACGTTTCCGAAAACGGTGGCACTGGCTTCGAAGGTGCTACCCCACGACACCAGGTTGCTTTCACACCCAATCCTCTTGCCACCCCTCTGCATGGTGGCAACGGTGTACCCTCCACTCCTCGGGAAGGCGTTAATGGCAGTGTCTCCGGGACACCTCTTCGCACTCCTATGCGCGACAACCTCAGCATCAACCCAGAAACAGGAGCTTCATTCATTGGCGATACCCCGCGCGACCAACGTTTACGCACGAGCTCCGTCAAGCGCTCACTCAAAGCCGGGTTCATGAACCTACCCCGACCCGAGAACAACTTTGAGCTACTGGTTCCAGATGACGAAGAAGAGGATGCAGTTGAGGGACAGGTTCTTTCGGAGGAGGATGCAGCAGAGCGCGATGCACGTCTGAAGCGTATCCGAGAGGAAGAAGAGCGGCTCGAACTCGCAAGACGGTCGCAAGTCGTTCAATTCGGTCTCCCACGTCCGCCAAACGTTGATTTACAAGCACTCGTCGAGGATCTGCGTGCCGTGCCTGCTACGGAGTCTGAGCTTGAAAAGGCTCAACGTCTGGTCGACCTGGAGGTTGCCCAACTTCTCCAGCACGACTCCATCGCCCACCCGATTCCGGGCACGTCGAATCCTGGCAGCACCCAATCTCTCTACGAAATACCCCCGGACGACTACGTCGCATTTGCCAAATCAGAAATTCAGCGCGAGCTTGCTGGTGCCCTCGGCTTCCCAGACGCCCCTGCGGAACAGGTCAAGACGGGTATCATTGGTCTTTCCAAAGAGGACGTCTTCGACGAGACATCAACGTGGGCTTATGTCCGAAGTAATCTGGCGTATGATGCTTCAGCGCGGGCATGGAAGGATCCGGCGGAGATGGATCTCGACGCTCGTATTGCGGGCTACTCTGCACTTCTGGAGGACTGTCGGGCACGCATGGCACGCGAGGCCTCCCGAGCGGCGAAAGTGGAGAAGAAACTCGGTGTCACGCTCGGCGGGTACATGAACCGCGCGCAGGACTTTGCCAAGCGGATGACGGATGCGTATGGTGCTATGCAGGAGGTGACGGTCGACCTCGAGAGTTTCTCGCGTCTGCGAGTGACGGAGAACGCAGCGGGTCCGATGCGTGTGTCTGCGCTCCGGGAGGAGGTCGACAAGCTGGAAGGCCGCGAGCGGAGCTTGCAGTCTCTGTACGCGGAGCTAGAGAAGGAGAAGAAGGATGCTGAAGAGCGTGTGGCTGCATTGGAGGAGCGAGCGATGCTGGAAGCGGAGATGCTAAACGAAGCAGCTTTGAATATGGAGAGTGTGGAGGCCACCGCTAGTTAGGTTGGCTTGGATGCTAGTTTGTATGTTGCAATGTTATATGTATCTCTCGTTTCACGATAACGTTGTGTATCCTTCCAATGTTCGTCGTGTTAGTACTAATGATAGTGTTGAAACCAGGAGAATCAAAAGGCGAGGTCCATTAGATTCGAGTTGCCTGTTCATCGAGATTATCCACGGCTACACAATTAACAGGCAAACACAGAATGTCCACAGTAACGTACACAGCAGGCGTATTTGTTACAGTGTCCGTTTTATCTCTTTCCAGTACTGCTCCTGCTCTGTCCCACGCAAAACCTTCCCCACGGCTGCGTCCAATCGTGCCCGTGTATCGTCTGCGGACAAAGCGCACAGGGTGACCGCAACGTCCAGTGCAAGCCGACGCAGTGCGACGCTGTTAATCTTCGAGAAAGGGCCTGGGACATCGCCTCGGGAGGGGTGCGTCGTTGTGAAGAACGGGATAAGGCGTGTGACGAGTTGGTCTGCAAGCTGTGGGCAAAGTAAGTTGAGTCGCACAAGTCATGTGCTAGGGGAGTACCTTGGATGTCGTGAGCGATGAGCGTCGCTGGAACAGTCGAAGGAGAAAATATAAGATCGTCTGAAGGCGGGGGGTCAGCTGGCACTACACCAGCAAGTATACAATGAAATTACTTCGGAAGTAGGAATATTGTTGCCGCCCATCTCCCAAAGAGTTTTAGGCATATGGAGGACCCATTGTTCGAACTTCTCTGTATCGCCCGCGCTCTTGGCGAGAGTGAATCCGCCGGCGTACGTCACATCCGTCTCGAGCTGTAACTGCGTTTCAGCCGAGTTGCACGAGAATCATGTCCAAGGAAACGCACCAAGACAAGGCGGGCGATGAATTCCACGGTTGAACGCTTGACTGCCGAAGTAGAGGACGCGCGCATCGCATGCTCCAGAGTGGCGTACAGGACCTCTGAGGAGGTTTCCGGATCCGCTTCTGCGTTGGGACCATTGCCGCTGAGTAGAGCCCACAGCGTGGGCAACAACGCAGCATACGTTTGCGCGGAGATGTGCCGTAGCAGGGCAAAGGAGGTTGACGGTTCCCCGGCCAGGAGACGGACGACGTACTCACTCACGCGAGATATCTGCACGGGTAGTGCCTGCTCCCTTCGCGAGCGTTTCACTGGAATAGTAGCAGTCTTATTTTTGGAGGCCAGAGAGACGAGTGATGTCAGCTCGCATACAGCCAGGTTTAGACCTTCAAACGCTTGTTCTAACTGCAGAGACGTCAGGGAAGGTGTGGGCCTAAAGTCTGGGTATGCACACCTTGACGTCGCGTTTGTTGACCCCGTTGGGTTGAAAGGGGAAGTGTATGGTCATGTGTCCGAGGATGGTTTGGAGGTCTTCGAGTGCGGGGCCTACGGTAGAGGCGATCTGCGAATAGATCGATAAGTATACATAGGAGACGGTGAAGGATGCACTCGAACTTCTGGTCGCTGGAACAGAGCGCTGTATATATTACGGTATATATCTGTGACGGCGATCACGACACCAAGTTCCGGGTCTGGAGGGGCTGAACTTGGAGAGAATACCGCAGGAGCGCAGTCGAGGAAGGCGGAGAGAAGGACAGGGTGCAAGGTGCGTGCGAGTTTCTGCAATAGAAGATGGATGACATTTGCGATCGCTCATACGTGAAACGCACATACGATGTCATATACTGTGTAAGACTTTTCTTCCGTGGTCGTTAAAGCTGTAATATCCGATATATTTTGTAAGGACCAACACGGCTGGGGTTCGATATCTGCAGTAAGGTCAGCGATAAAAATGTCACCGTCAACGCCTGCCTCAGATTCGACTTGTGATTTCCATTGGCGAAGAGGGTTTGGATTTTCCGAACGTGGGCGCAAAAGCGCGTCAAATGTTTGGAATGCTTCAGGAGAGGAGAATGCCGGGGCGAAGTACCACGTGGGAATGCCGGGTTGGGAAGTTGAAGCTTCGCTATTGGAGTCTTGCGCTATGGCTACGCGAATGAATTTCGAAAGGGATTGTAGGACCACTCTCTTGGACTAGAAACTATAAGTGATGTGGTCTTCGAACCTACGCGTGATGACGTACAGCTGTCGAGAGTACGACACTTGCAGTGGATGTTGCCTTCACAGGTCCTGTATCTGTAAACAAATGACCACATGTCAGGGAGGGGAAGAGGAACAACATACCACCGTCTTCCCCGAACTTGGTCCCAGCACTGAGGATGCTGAGATAGCCCTCGAGTACACGTCTACCGTGGCCTCCCTTTCCGTCTCGCCATCCTTCTACAACAACCGCAGGGACAATGTCCAGAAAAAGATCCAGAAATCGTACGGCATCGATTTCTATCTCTGGGAAGATGTGCGTTTGGGCAGAAGTGGTGAAAAGCAGCAGCATCGGTGTATGCGGAGTCAAGTTCGACTAAGGATCGTCTATATCAGAACGAAGGGAACATGTGGGGGGAAGGGGGAGGGGGTCAACATACCTTCGGTATAAGAGGAAGAATCCACGAGAAGAATGAGAGGAGTGCTTTTCGCACACTGGCCTCCTACATTGCACGCTAATTAGTCAGGTACGTAGTAAGTGGACGGCTTCGTACTTCATCGCCGATAAGTCGAACACAAGCGCCGAAGAGTGTTGTAAGTGACGGCTCTATGAGAGAAGGGTGGAATTCCAGCAACTCCCGTAGGCCAAGGAGGGCATCTGCATCCACGAGTGAGCTGAAAGAAACTAGATCGCACAAAACACCGTACCTCGCCTGGTTCCGGGGCTGTAGTGCTTCAAATGAGCGATGAGATCGTCGAAAGTGAGTTTGCGCTTGGTTGTGGGCGCAGCGTCATCTTTCTGTGAGGCGATACTTTGGCTAGGAAGAGCGATAGCTGGGTGCTGTCGTCCATCACTCTCAAAGCGAAATGGGAGGAGAAAATGACTGACATCGGGCTTTGAAGGATGTATCGATCTGGTTCGTTGGGAGTTTCTTGCCCTTTCCGAGTTTGAGTTTCGCTTTTGAAAAGTCCGCCGCCTTTTCTTTCTTCTTTCTTGTCGCTTTTGCCATGGCTGTTGCGGTCGAGAACGTCGAGAACGAGGAGGGAGGGAGGAAGACAAACCGGGCCGACGGGCGGCTAGGATCGGAGATCTGTTCTGTTAGGGCGTCAAGGTGAGGGACCGCGAGCCGGTTCTCCCATTGTTTGTTTCCTTGCTCGTCCCCCGCCCCCCGCCTTCGTCTCCATCTTCCTCGTCGTCACAGACGATGACCTCAAAACCCCCTTCAACGGCCTCCTCGGGTCCCCTCAGCTCTCCATCGCCCTCCCCTTCGCCTCCTCCCGATGACCGTCCCTTCCCCCGAACACTCCTCCCCCCCCAGCCCAAACGCCATATGCCTCTCGACACCAGCTCAGAGCTCTCAGAGCTCACAGACGAAGAGCAGGACACGGAAAAAGGTGCCACCTCAGGTACAAAATCCTTTTCCAACACCCCCTACCGCCGCGGCGACATCGAAGCCTGGCCGCCATCCGACCCCGACTCCCCCAAACCGGGCGTTGACTCCGACTCTGCGCCCAAACCCTCCTCATCCAAGCCCATGTCGCGCTTCAAGTCCCCTCTATCTTCCCGCCGCGACTCGCGCATGACGTCCACCGAACCGGAATCACCCCCCAAATCTTCATCGTCCTCCTCGCGTCGTGGCAAGAAACGCCGTAGTCTCGTGCCCGAACCCATGTGGGATTGGGCTTACAAGGAGAAGGAAAGGGCCGCAAGGAAGAACGGCGCAGACAAGGACAAATCAAGCGATAGCTCTACCCCCGTCCTCGACAAGCCACCCGGCGACCTCACCGGATCTCCTCTTGACCTCGTCGACGAAGAGTTGACTAAGGACAAGGAGGTGAGCATCGAGCTGGAGGAGGAGGAAGAGGAGGAGGAGGAGGAGGAGATTCCTGACCCTCCTAAAGCAATGGAAGAAGAAGAAGACGAGGACGAAGATCCAGGCCACACCGGCAAACGCGTCCCCAAGCCACTCCCGCCTGTGTTAATCAACAATATCAAACCCGACGTTGCAGACATGGATGTCGATCCTCAAGAAGACGAAGCCACCCTCAGCGCCGAAGAACGCGACGTCGATGATGACGTCGAGTCAGAGGCCGACCAGGAAGACGCGGATGTGACCATGTCAATAGCAGCAGCAAGCCCTCCACCCGCCCCGGCTGTACTTCCCCGACCATCCCTCGGCATGTCGGACGACGAGGACGGACCCGCCGAGGATGACGAGAACGAAACTGCATCCGAAGCTGAAGATCCAGAACCAGACCCCGTCATCGCCGCCGCGGAAGCGCTCATGGACATGCCTCGCGAGATCGAGCCCAAGGCCGACGCAACTGCACCTTCCCCTGCCATCGTGAAACCTGTCGCGGCCGCTGCCGCTGCGTCCTCGATCATGGCAGGCTCGTCCGTCATGGAACCCGAGGAAGCGGCCTCTCCCACGAGCTCAGCCTCTTCCTCTCGCTCAACATCCCCAATCCTTGCACCCAAACCCTCACTCTTGAACTCGAAACCCAAGCTCAATGGCGAAGGTGCACATGTATCGCCAATAGACACCGTTGAACCTGCCGCGGATGAAGAGGGCGACGACGAGAAGGACATGGACGTCGATGATGCAGACATGGAAATCGAGAACGACTCAGACCTTCAGCCTGCGCACCGTGCTGAGGCACTGGATGAACTGGCAAAGATTGAACTAAAATTCGCGTTGCTACGCGAACGTTCCTACGTCGAGAAGATGGGGCAGCTTGCTTGGGAGGAAGGCCTCGTGAATGAAGGTATGCTAAATCTTGTCTCCTCGAGTTACATATCTGAGGCTCCTGCTGCAGGTATGCACCCGGAGATGCTGCATCTACATGCAGAGCTATCGAAACGGCGAGACAAGCGTATCGAACTCGCAGAGAAAAGGAGGAGCTATGAGATCGTCAGTATCGGCAAGCGTCGTCGCGCAGGCGAGACGATCACTTGGACGACCTGGCTGGTGAGCACACTATCTTTCTCGCATTGAACATTCGTCTCAAAAGACCTTTCAGCATGCGCGCGATGATCTTCAAACTGAGATGATCGCGGAGACCAATCGCAAAAGACGAAAACTGGAACGTGAAAGGAGGGCCGCAGATCGACCCCAGCCTGGTACGTTTCCCGTATTTATATATCCGCATACACTCAACGTCTCCTGTTATGGATGCTTAGTTCGACGGATACCTAGCTACCAGCCAGAAATTCCCGTGCCGCCTACCCTTCGCGATCTCGTTCACAGGAATCCTTTCCTACGGGCACCTTCTGGTCATTCGTCTCGCAAACCCCGAGCAACTCTAGTATCGCATGCCCATCCTCAATTACCCGCCCTTGACCAAAACGAAATCACAAGCGATCTCGACTACCTCCTAGCCCATCGACGGTCCTACGAACCGCCACGACAGTACGACGTGCCATATTCCGGTATGGGCATGGGCATGGAGCCCGCCTACCCACGCGGACAACAGCTTCCAGGATTCGGGATGGCTGGCGTTTCCGGAGGCAGTCGATCGCGTCATGAAATGGCAATAACGCCTCTTGAGCAGGAGCTCATGGCTGGTCCTGCGATGGGTATCCCGGGAATGGGGTATCAAACCATGAGCAGGGAGATCTCTCCTGTGCACATCGGCCCTTCTCCTGGGGCAAAGATCAATGGGTGGCCAGCTGGCGGCCAACAGGGCAGAGAATGGAACGGGGGATCAGGACGGCGAGAGGAAGAGCCATATAGGGAGCGCGAGGCACACGAACGAGAGAGAGAGCGTGGAATTTCGTTGGGTAGGCCGAGCGAGCGCGATGGGCATTTCGAGCTGGAGAGGACACGGGACAGGAGACGCGATCGACACGACCGCGAGTTCGATCGAGAGCGAGAATTGCAGCTTGGATATCCTCAAGCACCTGGTCCCTCGACTTCTATTAGGCTTGTGCATGCCGGTCCCGTACAAGCCGCTCCTCACGCACACCACCACCACGTCCACCACCACCATCACCATCATCACAATGGCGCCAACGGCCCTGCCCCGCTGTCTACTTCCCACATGGGTCACGCCTCGCAACCGCACACCAACGGCACCTTACCCATGTCTCCTCTCAACCCAAACCCCCACTCGCACGCACCTTCACCACGTCGCGATGCGGAGAGCGGACGTCCCGCATCTCGCTCAGGTCCCTCGACAACGGAGGTTATCACACTCTCTCCCGCAACCTCGCGGCACGTCCCGAACAGCCACCCGGCCCCCCACTGGCGCGCCGACGAGCGTGACCGCGAACGAGAGCTGCCCCCTTCTACCTCCCCTCGCTCGACGCGTGACCGCGAACGTGGCCGGCCTGTAAACGGTCAACCGCCCCTTGCCCCGCACGAACGAATTATGACTCCATTTGGAGTCCACTCGCAGGTACCCTCTGGTTCCGCGTTCCCACCTGGTCCCTCCTCCGCTGCCGCTGCTCAACAAAGTCGCGGACCTTCACGGCGCGGTTCGTTCAGCACCGACGGGCCGACGCCACATCTCATGGGTGGCCGATCGTCAGGCCAGACCACGAATGGTGTGGGTCCACCGCCGTCGATGCTACACTCGCCCTCGCGACAACCGATGACGATGTCCCCGCCCCGCACCACGACGCGTCTCCCGCCTCCCAGTCCTAGCGGATCGCTCCCGCCCCTCAACTCGTTGCGCTCCCCTCGATCGGCGTACCCTGTGTCAGGGGATCTTGTGAAGATCCCACCGATCAGCCCGTCGGGCCCAGGGAGGAAGGAGATGTTGACACTGGGTGATCGCGATGGGCTGAGCTCGAGGTTGCCGTCGCCGCCATTCACAGGGCGATTGCCCCCGCCACCATCAAGTTTGGGAAGTCAGGATATGGGGGCCCCTCCCCCGCCGAGTATGATGGGGATGGGAGTGTCAGTGGGCTCGGGTGATGTGTCGTGAGCGAACACGAACATATTGTGTGGGACGGTGGAGGTCTTTGTTGGTTATATATTGTCAGCTATTTGCCCGGATTGTATAATCGGTTCTTGTTGTCTAATGTGAATGTGGGTTTTGCCTCGCGCGGCCAGCCTATGTATGAGCCAGAGTAGTTTTCCATCGCGGGAAGCTGTGGGGGGATCCATTTGGTGGTCGTCTGAGTCCTGGACAGTGGACTCCTGAGTCCTGACTTTACCTTGGATCTTGTCACCTTGGAGGCTTGGACCTTGGACGGTGGACCACTGGACCTTCACCTGACACCAGGTCACCTGGAGCTTGAGAAAAGAAAGAAAAAAAGTGCAGCAAAAAAAGTGCCCACTGGCTGGATTGAACAACCGACCTCACCATGATGATTACGTAAGCATACGAGTGGCGCGCTCTACTACTGAGCTAAGTGGGCTTTCTGAGTAATTACAGATAGTGTGCTATGATAGCTCTGGGGCTAGTGACTTTCCCTTGCTTTTCGTCGCATGCATCCCTCTCAGCCTACCCCTGTATGGCTATGATGACCCCAAGCTGATTGGGACGACGTATTCTATCTCTTTATTCCCAACTTCTCACCTCAAGTCGTGCTGGTGCTAAATTGCCAATGCCATTGTGTCGGTGTGTGCTCAGCAGGCCTGCTTTCTATTCAGCAGAAGTGGGCTGACAGAGGTTAAACCGAAAATAGCCCTGACCCACTCAATGGATGAAAATCGCTACAATTACTTACATGGAATCAGAGCAGCTGTCTTCTCAGCGATCCACGGCCGCCACGCACGGTGTGGGTTCTGGTCTCATGACGTATGTTTGTAAGTTACAAGCAGTTATAAAGCGATTTGTATATATAGCCCGCCGTCGATAACGTGTTTTCTCATCGCCCTTCACTCCTCCCCAGCATCCTAGCCTGAGCCATGGCCGAGCAGAAGAGCATCTTGAACGTCGTCATGGTGTGTTTATCGGGAATGTGTCGCGGACGATTGCTGATCGGTAATCGTGCCCTCAGGGCGCCATGACTTTCGGATATGAGGGGACGGAGGGTGCGCGCCTTCATACACCAGCGGCGGTCACGGAGGTCCTCGACGTGTTTCAGAAGCATGGCCACAAAGAGGTGCGAGGTGTCTCGCACGATCGTGTACGTTCGTTAATAATGTCATCCAGATTGACACAGCTCGTGTTTACACCAGCGGCACCAGCGAAGAGCTCTTGGGCCAGATCAACTACAAGGATCGTGGTTTGATCATGGAGACGAAACTATATCCCTTCCCTGTATGTTTCTCAGCTCACTGTGCACCCCCTTTAACCCTAAGCTGATCTGTTGGCTTGGAAAGCCTATCGATCACACTCCTGAGGTATAACGTCGCTTTGCCTATGTCCAATTTCACCCAAATACCGACGGATCCCTTGCAGGGCCTGCGCAAACATCTGGACGACTCTCTGAAAGCCTTGAAAACGGAGTGCGTGCTGTGCCTAATGTCCCAGCGATGCACCTCTAATTGCCTATGATTTCATTGTAGGCAGCTGGACATGTGGTACCTACATGGCCCCGATCGCTCTACACCGTACCATGTCACTATGAAGACCGTCAATGAACTGTACAAGGAAGGAAAGTTCAAGAAACTGGGCATCAGTAACTATGCCGCGTAAGTAGTTCGAATCCAGCTCTTACGATGCTCCGCTGACAAGGACGCACTGCAGGTGGGAGGTAGCAGAGATTGTGTACATATGTCAAACCAACGGATACATCCAACCAACGGTCTATCAAGGCATTTACAACGCGATCCACAGGTACCCATATATTATATTCTATCCCCATTCGACCGAGCCCCGTTTCTAACAACCGTCCTTGACAGGGGCGTGGAACCGGAACTTTTCCCATGCCTGCGTAAATTTGGCATCAGTTTCTATGCATTCAACGCTCGTACGTACATGTTTATTGGGGCCCGGTCTTACCGCCTTACGGCCTATGCAGTTGGCGGAGGGTTCTTCACTGGAAAGTACTCGTCTATCAAGGACGAAGTGCCTACCGGCACTCGTTTTGACCCGTCTAAGAAGCAAGGCCAAGTAAAACATCTCCAACGCTATCCTTACTGCACACGACTGACAACTTTCCATAGAGCTATCGCAACCGCTACTGGAAGGAGCCGTACTTTCAGGCCGTCGATCTCGTCCGTGCCACTTGCGACGCGCATGGACTCACTATGGCCGAGGTCGCCCTTCGTTGGATTTCGAATCACAGCAAGATGAAGCGCGAGCACGGAGATTCTGTCATCATCGGCGCGTCGAGCGTGAAGCACATTGAACAAAATCTTGTCGACTTGGAGAAGGGACCGCTGCGTGAGTCTCTTCAGGACGGCGCTTTATATACGGGTTCCTGACGCAATAGCTCAGCGGACGAGGTACTGAAGGTGCTGGACGAGGCGTGGCTATCCGTCCAGCCATACGCCTCCAACTACTGGCACTAAATGGTCTTGGGGGTCGTAAGTGAAGGGGACGAAGAAGAAAAGGCCACGAGTGAATATGCTTGGGATGTGCTGCCGAAGATTTGATACGACCTCGATTTGTACCGGAACTAGCAAGGAGTCGGGTATAGCGTTCGAACGAATCCTGCTGCAGCTATGTTGTACCCTGTGTATATGATATTGGCGCCACAGTACGTTGCAAATGATACAAAGGGGTCGTGGGAAATATGGAGGTTTAGTGATTATTGCTTTTTGCAAAGATCTTGGCGCGGCCTGGTTTTTCTCGCGCGCGCGCGCGCGAGCGAGAGCTCAAGTATATATACGAGTATTTTTATATCTCGGGATCTAAGCAACGGGGACGCAAGGGGACAATTGGGGCGTGTTTAGGTCGTAAATACGAAGAGAATGGTGTAAAGATATCACGGAAATCCATGCAAGAATGGGCTGTAAAAATCATTTGGCCTTTTAGTTGCTCTTCAACTTTGTCCCCGCCTCTGGCGGGCCTCTAACGACCTAGATTGAATATTGGAGCCAGATATTATCGTTTGGAGAGGTTTGGAGTGTGCTGCTAGTATGCATTGTGAGTATGGACACCGCGGATGGGTGTAGCGAGACAACAGACTCGGGAACGGGGTGTCGCCGCGTGAATTGTGTGAGCGCGTGAACTTGGCTGATGCCAATTGAACCTTCCGTACTCCCACCACCCCCTGCCCCCGCCGCAAAACCTCTGGCGTCTCCGTTTACCCACTCTATCATCCCAGACCAAGGAATAGTACCCGCCACACACAAGTTGAGTAGAGTACATATGTGATGGGCTGGTAGCAACGGACGAGATTGAGGGATCCAATCCACTGGCATTTGGTGAGCATGTCATACTCTTTCCATTCCACATATCCTCCCTCTCAACTTCGTCTGAAATCACTTCGTTTTGTAATTGAATTCGCTTCCTTCTCATCCAACCTGTTTTTTCTAGGTCTTATCATTACTCTACCTCGACATACTACATGAGAAACCTACACCCTCGTGGTGCCGCGTCCCCCAATGTTCCCCTTCAAGTTTCACCTACAATGCTTGTCCTCACCCGTCGTCTTTACTTCCTAGAAGATATATCTCCAGTCCATCAGTTGCCCCGGGCCATTGGAGTTCATGAGAGTGTTGGAAGGGGCTAGAAAGTGAGAGTGATTTCTGGTACTTGTCCTGCATGTATTTCCGTGATATATCTACACCATTCTCTTCGTATTTACGACCTGAACACACCCCAATTGTCCCATTGTGTCCCCGTTGCTTAGATCCCGAGATATAAAAATACTCGTATATATACTTGAGCTCTCGCTCGCGCGCGCGCGCGCGAGAAAAACCGGGCCGCGCCAAGATCTTTGCAAAAAGCAATAAGAGGCTCCCAGTCGAACTTGCTTCACGCCGAGCATCCAACACTCTATTACGAGGACTGTCAGGCAATAGACAGCCCTCTTCCTCACTCTACTCCCGCCCGCAAGCACTATCTGGGTCGTTCACTCCTTTATCACTGTCATTCACTCGTTCCCTTACTACCGACCGCCCATCTACCCTCTTCCCGGCGATCTCGCCGTTGATGAACCTTCACGCCGCCACACACATCCTCCTTTTGCTTCAGAGCGTCGTTGGTCGTACTCTGTACCCGGCGGGCATCGTTCTGGTATGCCAAATCAACATACCCGTTCTAATGATCCATGCTTACCTAGAAGCGATTCCAGGTGCATTCTCTACAACTGATCCAACGTTGTATCCTCAAGATCTTCAAACAAGCTCGGCAGGAACTCCTACTCGCCGCCCCTCCCGCCGCCAAAACCCTCGCCTTTGCATCTCTGGGCGTTGGTATTTCCGTTTTTGAATACGCATACATGTGTGCCCTCAACGACATCCCTACCATGGTCCTTCCGGAATTCTTCATGCCTGGCGGTTACAACGACGGTGGTATCCTCGCTCTCGCCTCTGAGACTGAATCGCTTGTCCTTGGATCTGCTGGCCCTCTGATGACAGATGTTTCTATCGAGAAGGACAGTACACCAGTTGCACAACAAGACGAAGACGATACACTCGCGGTCACCGAAGAAAACGTCCCCTCGCCTCAACTCTCTAGTAGTGGCTCTCCGTCGAAAGTCGCCTCAAACGCTGACGCTGCCATCACGGACGGTCCTGCTTCTTTCATCAATGCCTCTGTACTGGTTTCGACCATGAATCCCGCGGCGGAGCCCTTTGCACCATCACTGGCACTGCGCTCTTTTCCAGTCAACCCTCTTGTCGGATCGTTCTCCCCATGCGAATTACCTTCCATGGCCTCTTGTGATTCTTGCTTGGAGCACTCTCCTGCTGGAAATGACGGAACCTCTGTGGCGACCAGGAAGGCCTTTGTTATGCAATCGGACGTGCCACATCGTGCAATCGCTTCAGACGAACCATCCGAGGAAACAACGACAAAGCGCACACTCAGCTCACCGCGAACCACAGAAGCGTGTGACGACCCATGTTGTTCAACCGCAGGGGCCTCTGTCCGCACTCGCGTTGCTACCCCGGGCAACAGTAACGAAGTCGACAATGTCACTGGCGTGATACCCGGGACAATAGGTGTATTCAGGGGTGCGCCGTATCTCAATCCAGACGCGGGACCATTCCTCCCCGTGCCACCGTATATCCCGGTCCTAAAGCCAGCTCCGGTCTCTGCGTCAAGTTTCATATATGCAACACCCTCTCCCTTTCCTCGTGGTTTTGCTCCGATGCTTTCCTCTCCAGTGCAATTCACCCATGTCGCCTCATCTCCTCCGAAATTCGCCCCCCCTCCAGCACCGGCACGAGTGTCAAATCCACATAGGCCCATGCTTTTGAAATTGCGCCCCAGCGCCTGGTCATACTCGTCGGGGTCGTCCTCGGAATCCTCGCCTACTTCTATGAGTCCTCAAACACCTTTGGTCTCTCTTGCACCATGCGCCAAGATCGCACGTGCACCCGAACCTCTCGACTTCGAGTTTCCAGACGAATTCTCCCAGGCGGTGGTCGATTGGCTCGGCGAGTCGCAACCCCTCGAGACATAAGGCGTTCCCGGTGCTCTCGTCGGTCGATATATCCAATTCAGCGATCAAGGTGGAGGCATGGCTCAATGGTAGTGCCTCTGGGCATGCGGACCAGGAGGTGCTGTACTCGTCCGGTCCAGCTGGATTGCCTTGATCTGAGACGTTGAGTTGGGTCATTGTCTCTGTCGAGTTGACATCGTAGTATATCTCTTCAAGTATCACCTCTCAGGACATTGTCTTCCTACTATACCCCGAGATTTTGTTCATCGTTCCAGATTCATAAAACACTCGTTTATATGGATGATTTCGCCGCAAGCACAACGCGCTTCCGAAGTAGGGCTGGCGACTCCCTCAGCCCATGGAAGTGTACATGAAAGGCATCTCTGTTGTCTCTTATTGCAGTTCTGTGTCGATGTACTTACTCTACTACTACTACTTAGCATTTTCTATGGCTCTCGGTCCAACCTCAGGCTACTAGTAACACTCGGGACTCGGAGTCGGGAGGAAAAGCTCCTAAACAACGTCGGGGGGGACACGTTGGTGCGAAATGTCTTCATCACGTCTTGGCATACATTCGTGGGCGCCAACTTTACCAGCGTTCTTTCAACCTTTACATAGTATAAATCTCTCCGGCGCCGGTGGCAAATTGCCTCAGACTCGGAGTCGGTGTGAGGCCCATGTGACTAATCGCGTCGTCCAGATGAGGAAAATCAAGACACGTCTCTTGGCTTTATCCCGGACATCTTTGCCACTGTTCAGATATGTGCACTCAAGGAGCTCGCGAACAATCTCATGGAATAAACAATTCTTCCTCCATATGTTTCATGTTCCTCTCATTCTCGCTGACGCCTCGTGGTCCGTCAAAGCGTGTCACGGAGACGAGCAGTAGGTCCCCGACTTCTCGATTAGTCGCGAACTTTCGGCCGGCGAAGCAACGTCAGCTCAGTGGCAAGCCATGACACTTTCCTAAGGTCGTTAGGGCGCATACGGTCGGACATATACACGGCCGTGCGTTTTACTTTGTCCTTTGGTGCGTACACGAGGCGCTCGCCCCATCACAACCAGAAGAACAATGGCGCATGGATAGTCTACATAAGAGCAGATCGACGGAGAAGCTTCCCCACTATCGTACTTTTCCATCCCCCCCGAAACTCGACAATAACTCCTCTTATTGTTTACGCCCTCCCCAACCACAGCCAACCACGCTGCACGTCATGCAACCAGTCCCTCTCCTATACCCTCAGTCACCAAGTTTCGGTTCGATCCCTCCTTTGTATGAGGTCGCAAAAAAATCCCCGAGTCTTCCTCATGATGGCTTGACAGTGAGCTTATTCGCGTTTGCAGTTAATGAACGCTGCTGACTCGTGTGCTCCATAGTACAAGCCTCCACGAGAGGACGTCTTCCCCAACTTTGAATCTATACTGTTGGATAATCACGGCAGCCTCTTCGACGATCTCTTACCATCTGCGACTCCACCTGTGGCGACTTCATCTAGCATCCCGCAATACTATCCCCCTCCCGACTACCCTCCTCCCGACTCCCCTCCACCAAACCACTATCCTTCCAACTGCAGTCCCCGGAACCCCCTTCTAATCGGACCTCTGTCATCCCCCTCGTCAACCTCATCTGCCTTTTCATCTACCCCCCCTCACATTCCTTCTGAGTCTAGCCGTCGTGATGGAAAGTCCACAATTGCCCAGGCTGATGAAACATTTTTCAAAACGAGGCTTTCTAACCTCGCCGATGTGTGGCAACCGCAAGATGTGCATATCGCAGGCTGTGGGATACAAAGTGAACGCCCTGTCCTGGACCTGGAACATGCAACACCTCATCAAGAGGACACACTACAGGGAGACAGCCTAAGGTGGGTTTCCAGCCACTATATGGATACCAATCCCAGTTACCTCGGAAAAAACTGTCTCGTCACCCCATCCCCTACCGCTGGCTTCTCTTCCTCCAACAACTCTGCTGAGTATAACGCAGCCATACACCAGGTACCTCAAAGTGCCGCTCTACATGCCCAGGAAGGGGCAAACGTAGGATGCTTCGGCTTTGGGGGGTACTTGGGCTTATTGACGCCGTCCTTGAGCATGGGAAGGAAGAGAGCTCTCGAGGACAACGGACACACCGAGGTTGCACAACCGCACAAGCGGACCGCACACCGTCCAGGATTCAACCCGCGGATTCGCATCCCAAATTCCACCGTCATGTCTGCATCCCGCGGGCGGGGCCAAGACGGCACCCCGTTGACCCTGTCCCGGGGTGCACTGCACTGGTCGACGCAGACCTCGTTGGTCCATCAGGCGCCGACGGTCCAGTCGCTACACCTGCCCGCCTCGCACCCGTCGGCAATGCCGGGCTTCTATCCCCCAACACAACCCCCTTTCCAGCATCAGCGCCTTCTGAAATCTGGCACGTTTGGGTGATGACGAGGGAGAACCTCTGGCTGCCGAGCAGATGGCAGCGGCCGCAAACCCCATCTCCCGCCCCTCGTCTCTGCTATCCATACACCCCGCCCGAAACGTTTCTCGTCCATTGGAAGACGAAGAGGAACTGCGCCCTACGAAGCGAGCGGCCGTGGATTTGGACCTGCGGGACCAAGTGGCAGGACAAGGACCGTGCCGATATCAAGAGGTCGATGTGCAGCCTGTAGCGAGACGTCGTACCACCAAATGCCCCTTGAGGGCTCTTCGATCGTAGATGCACGGCGCTCTGCGTCGAATCTGGGTTGGGCCCCTGCGGGCGCTCATACCTTCCACACCGTAAGATCATTAGAAGCGAGCAGGAAGAGGACCTCGAGCAGTACACTTTCCAAGGAAGTCTTATCGAGGGGGTTGGTCGAGCAAGAGCAGGAGCAACCGACCCTCCAGGAGCACACGAAGAGAGCAACAAACGGGAAGCCACCGTGTCCCGTTTGCGGTAAAACATACAGCAGGAGCGTGGACTTGGTGCGACATATCAAAACCAAAGTGGGACGCGCGCACGGCACGTACCGCGAGGAGAGCGACATCGCGGTCGTCAGGTGGATATGCCCCATCGAGGGTTGCCGGATGCAAAGCACTCGCGAGGAAAGCGCAAAACGCCATTGTGCGGACAAGCATGGAGACCCCGACTTGTACGTTCGACTGGGGAAGGGTCAGCCAACTAGGTTGACGGCGAGGAAAGGAGTGAGGTGGGCTGATGAAGACCAACGGGGTTCGATGGTACGGGTTTTATACGCGACGGTGCCCAGCGCGGTGGTTGCCCGACGAGGTGATTCGTTGTCGCTGTGTGCCCGCATCGATCGACACCTTGTACTCTCTCG